>JAJGRW010001388.1:106168-344579 GCA_025461045.1 Carex parvula | reverse complement strand
TGTCGTTATATTCCTAAATAAACGGCGTGTTGGAAGGATAATTCTTCTTGATATGACTACCCTATCCAGCGTGTCCTCCGGAATCTTGGCCTAAAAGAAGACCCAGGTCAAGCCCAATTCGAGATTTCTATAGCCGAAATTTTTATTTATAGTACAATTTAAAAAAAAAATAAACAAAAAAATAAGTGTTTTTGGAAATTTCGAAATGTACCATGACCGCACTGACATTGTGCGGCCTCTTTTACTGGAGACCGTATAATACCGATGCGAACTCTGAAATGGGGCCGCACAATGCCGGAGCGGTCTCTTTCTTTTAATCCCGTCCAGGAGAGAGAAATTCATTTCACACTCCACCCATTCTCTCTCTGGATAACAGCCTCTGATCTGTAAGTTTTTTCCTCTTATTTTCATTTTTTTTAATTTTCAGTAGGTTAATAATTAATTTAATTAAAGTTAATTTTTAATTTTAGGTTCTTGTGTATTGGATTGAAAATGTCTCTTACGATATCCATTTATACTGGTGGGGATGTTTTAACAGGTCCTAATGGGGTTTATTATAGTATCGTCCTGTTACTGTGATACCGGTATTGCCAGGTACTGATTATGTGGGCTTAAATCGAGTATATATCAGAGTTTGACATTGGATCAGGGTCAGTATGACCTTAAAATTGAGGCCAAACTTAGCATACTGACTAGTTCAGCACAAACCTGGTTCCAACTCTTTCCAATTTAGAGATGAGGGAGTCTGGCATGTATTGTACAGCTCAACAATGAGTTTTTCTGAGGGTCTATATAAGTAATTGACCTATATTGTTGGAGTTTACCAGTGCCCGGTCGTACCAGTTATGAGATAATCCAGGGTTGTAGTTGGGCGTACAACTCATCCGGCTCTTGTCCATCCCCTATCTAAATTGACACCAACCATCTAGTAGACGGGCCCCAGTTCAGAGGAGGACGATCGTCCCAGTAGTCGGCCCTTCTGTCAGGCCCCATCCCGGACTGGCCAGCCTTCATCTAGTCGGATCGCTCATTGGGGTCAATCTTGTGATCCGAATGAAACCGATGAAACAATGGATCCGGAATTAGTAGAGGCAGAGGAAAATTGGGGTGATGTTCATCCTGAGGGTATGAGCTATCATAGTGACGAGGAAGATACCGGGCTTGTGCTTAAATGAGAGAGGACTTTCAAGGTCGATCGGGGTTCAGCACCTGATTTCGGCTTTCAATGACACATCAGGATTTCAGGAAGCAAAGTCAGATTTGTTTGGAAGGAGGGCAGAGTATGAGAATAAATTGTCTGAGGGACAAACATATGACTCAAAAGAGCAAATAAAGAGCGTAATTGTCAGGTTTCACATACTTTGTAACAAAGAGATAAGAAATATGCACAATGACACCACCAGAATTAGGTTCAAGTGCAAGGAAAGTAGATGTGGCTGGTACATATTCGCAAAGGTCACCGGTTGTGGTACACAATGGCATGTCTCCAAGTGCTCAACAAAACATTCATGTCACGCGGATGCGACAAGAATAGATCATACACAGTTGTCGGCTAGTATGGTTGTTGATTGCATATAGACTCACATGAGGCGGCAAACAAGTTTTTCAGCATATGTGTGGCTAAGAGGAAGATGAGAAGATACGAGCAAGGAATGCAAGTAATGACGGATGTATGTGACTGTGTTCTCAATTGGCTGGACAGTGTGGGTAAGTATTTGGATCAAGATGAGAACGAGTGTCCGAAACCATGGAAGATATTCCAAGCGCTGGACGGTGGTTACCACTGGGAAATTATGACTACTAACGGTTCCGAGTAGCTAAATAATGTTTTCAGGTCATCTCGTAAGTTACTGGTGGCAGCAATAATTGAAACACATTTTACAAATTTCTCACATGGTTTGCGCAAAGGAGGGCCAAAGCGGAATTCGAAGCCAGTCAAGGTCAACAGTTCTCGTGTCGTGTGCATCAGGCATTTTTATTTGTAGTTTTTTCTTCATAATTTTTTAGTAACTTCATTAAAAAAATATGACTTCTTCATTATTTTTTAATTTTTCGTAGCTTATTAACAAACGGTTCGAGAGGTCCAATACTATAAAGACGCTTGGGGGTTTGGCAACTACAATGAGTTCGAGGTAACCTCAACACAAGAAAGAGTTCACGCTTTCATACCTGACGATTGGATACACGGTGATCATCAGGATGATCACACGGTGGAATGCACATGCCAGAAGCCTCAATTGGACAGAATACCGTGTTCTCATGTTCTGTCCGTGTGCCGTCTCTGAGGCATCGACCCTAGCATCTTTGTAAGTCACTACTACTATATCCAGGCATGGAGGGCTGAATGGCATGTGTATGAAAATCAGTCGGAATGGCCTGAAAACGAGAGCCATGTCCTTGTTCCAGAGAATAAAAATATTTTTTTAGGTAAAAGACGACACAACAAGATTCCGATGTGGTTGGACTTACTAAATAAGAGGAGAAGATGCCACCAAGCCAACCTAGATACACAAGAAAGACAAAATAGAACTGCTAGAGATGCACGAGGTAGTTAATTTTTGCACGAGGTAGTTAATTTTTTTACTAATGAATTTCAACTTTTAATAAAATATTGAAACAATCAGATTTAACTGTTATTATTTCAAAATTTGCAGGTTGAGAGTCTATCAATGAATTTGATATTATCTAGTTTTAATTGTATTCGCAAGAACATTGTTTATTTTCGGTTTATTAGACGTATTTTTAATGTACTCGTGAGAACATTAGCATTATATTGTTCTATTGTATGCTTCTTTATATGGCTCCTTTATATTTATTATTAGTGCTTCTTTATTTTGATCAGACAAACAAATAAAATTTCAGATTAAACGACATTTAAAACAAAAACAGTTAAACAACTTTAAAAACAAAACCCTAACCAAACATTTTTGATAAAAAAAAAAAATATAAATCTGGGCTACTTAGGCATTGTGCGGCCTCATTTCAGGGTTTACATCGGCATTATGCAGTCCTTGGTAAAAGAGGCCGCACAATATCAGTGCAGTCATGCTACATTTTGAAATTTCTAAAAACAGTAGTTTTTTTTTTTAAATTGTGCTATAAATAAAAATTTCGGAACTAGCAGTGTAAATCAAACTACACAGATAAATAATATCTATAACAATAATTGATTAGCCAATAACATTGTCGACATGAAAGTGAAGGTGTCCTTACGGTTGAAAATTTTGTCATCTCATTGTGGTTCCTTTCCATTTTTTGTTTGTTTGTAGTGAGATAATAGTATCAATAGTATCATCACAGGTGACTTCACAGAACATGGATTTCAGTCTTCTAGAAGTAAAAGGTTTGGCAGCCTGGCAAATTCGAAAAATTTGTATGTGACATTTAACAATCAGTATTCCATATCATTTTTAATTTATAATCTAAAATATAATCGTAATTGAAAAAAAAAAACTTACTATAATCTTCAAACAAAACTAAAATTACAATGCAAGAACCGATCTGTACATAACATACTTCTCAACACTCGAACTGTGGACCTCTATTTTCAGCTGGAAAAAAGAAATAAAATGGTGGCTGAGAGTTGGAGAGAGAAGAAGGATATTTATAAGCAAACCCTACAAAAAAAGGTAGGACTGAAATGCCATTTCGGTTCCGGCTAAAAAAACTCTGGACCGAAATGGCATCTCAGTATGTGGGTATTACACTAACGACTACATCTGTTATGTTGAAAAACTTGTTAAACTAGTACGGACCGAAATGCCATTTCGGTCTGGAAAAAAAAAATGACGGACTGAAATAACATTTTAGTTCTTATGATTTTTGTAAAACAAAAGTAATCATATTGGTTTAGTAAAAATATTTTTTTTAATTATAGTTTATAAAAAAAAAATTCTTCACAGAACATCGATTTCACAGTCTTCTAGAAGATGAAAGGTCTGGCAGCCTGGCAAATTCGAAAAATTTATATGTGACATTTAACAAAAAAAAATGATTTATAATATTAAATTCGATTTTTTTTAAATATAACACAAACGTTGTCATTGGCTGAGTGAAATAATAGCGTTTCATCAATTTAAAATTTTAAAATTGTATTTCATCAGCTTTTAATTCATTGGACAAGGCGTCAATTAAAAACCGTTATTGTTTTACTTCAGTTTCGAAATGCCGACAATAAAAAATTTGTATTATATTTCGAAAATTAACTACTTTTAAGATTTGATGTTATAGATATTTTTCCACCCACTAATTACCTGATAAAATCTCACTTTATATGCTCCGACACTTATCAAAAAAAAAAAAAAATGGACTTAAGCCGTATAAAATAATGTAATTTTTTCAATGTCCATTATTTATTATGAAGTATGTCACATATAAAAGTACTTTATGAAAAATGGACAAAGTAAAAAAATGTTAAAAGACGAAATTTTTAAATACAATTATTTATTATGAGTATGTCATATAAAAGATTAGTGTTCAAATGCTTTCATTTTTTGTACCTCCATCAAACCTTCATTTTTAAAAATTTTAATAACTCAAAGTTTAAAACTTAAATGTCAAAATAAAACCGTTAGATGTGATCTATATTATTTTCTCTATATGCTCATACAAAATTATCACATTTCAATTTTGTTTTTATGTGAATCAATAAGTTGAAAAATCAACGTCTAGAAATTATCCACATCTATATACATTTTTACAAGCTCAAGAGTCAAGATGACAACCAAAACAAAGTTGAAATGCCATAATTTTTTACACGTGCATAGATAAAATGATGTAGTTCATATCCAACGGTTTTCTTTTGAATTTTAAGTTTTAAATTTTGAATTGTTCAAGTTTTAAAGAATGGAGACACAAAAAATAGAGGCATTTGAACCCTCCTCCATATAAAATACGGTTTATGATAAATTTATATGAGTTTGTTCTATCAGATACTACAAGATCTGATATTTTTCTTCGATTAATTTATGTAATTTTTTTAATTTGTAAAATTGAAGACATAAATAGAGAAAAAGAAGTAAGATGAGTATCAGAGTATCGATTAAGTTTTTCATAATTATCGATAAGTTTAAGATGAGTATCAGAGTATCTACATCAGTAAAATTAAGAATAAATTAATTTTTTTTTATCAAGCATCCAATATAAATTAAGTTAATTTTAATTTCTAAATCTCTATACTCATGCAATTAACTTTTAATTATTTTTAGCGATCACGCCAATAATTATTACTAAAAAAAATAGAACGACAGGCTCAAGAGCTAATAGAAATAATTGGAAAAGCAATTTATTTAAAATAAAATTTTGCAAAATAAAATTATGTTACAAGTTTACAAACTAAAAAGAATAGAATAGACTACAGAGGGAGTACTAGTATCATAGTATGTTTCTAGAAAAAAGAATCGATTCAAATGCTCTCAGTGGAACTTATTCCTCACGTAAAATTTAGCATCACTTTTATTGACCATTTTACAAAGAATTGATCTCCCAATGCATCCAGCGCACGCCAAGTGGTTGCTGGGAGATTTTTAGCGTTGTATAAAGTTATAAACCATTGAAGCGTCTACTAGAACTAGACACAATCGCACAATCTAATCAGCAGGGTAAAATTGTCATTTTATGTTTGTGGAGGTGTTCGGAGTTGATTGTTCGCTGTCTAAAGCAACCCGACAGCCCTTCTTTGTTTCTCCTCCTAAATCCTAATTAACGAGAAAGACCTCACGCTGCCCCAAATCTCTCTTGCGATCATCACTCAGACCCACCTTTCTCTGTCTTTGAATAATCGAATTGGCCAAAATTCAAATTTGAAGAATCAGTGCGTCACAAACACAATCTACAAGGACTAATCAGCGCAACTCGGAAGGTAAAACGCAGCCAGTTGAGTTGAAAATTCGCTTAGTAAACGATCGGGGCTGCCTATCGATAGATTTTCCAAAACTATGGTATGGTAGCAACAATGTGCTGACTATTGCTTGCTAATTGCCATGGTAAAAGATCCTAATTTTAGTTTTTAAGGTGAGACACACTTCACAAACCTATAGAATTGGGGGTTTGTTTATTCGAGCGCTTGGGCCTCGCTCAGTCTCTGCTATCAGTAGTATTCGACCATATCTCATGAATTTTTAGCATGTAGGATTTACTTACTGTCTGGCTTGTCAGTACCATGAAGCACATAATCGAACTGGTTATATATAGTAATTAAACTTACCATTTTAAATATAGATGCCTTAATTTCCACACCGGCAGTATCGATCAGGACGGTATCTGTACAAAGTACAAACCAATAGGTATACTGCTCTATACTATGTATATTTTCTAAAAGTATGAACTCCCATCTTTTATCAGGGAAACACTACATAACACTGTGAGTGAACTGCGACATAACAGAGACCTCCAAGAAAACAAATACAGCATCTACCTCTGACATCACATGAGAAACAACAGGTGGGTCTCAGTAGGATGAGGAGATATGTGCACGTCACTCTTAAGACTCCTCAAGTCCTACTGGCTGCCATCCTCAAGCCAGCACGTGGGCTCAGATGGGGCCGGTCGTCAGGACGGCCTGTTATGGTACAAAGATACAGGTCAGCATGTTAATGGCGAGTTCTCTATGGCTGTTGTGCAAGCGAATAGTTTACTAGAGGATCAGTGTCAGGTTGAATCGGGTGCTCTCAGCTTTATGGATTCGGGCCCGTGCGGAACGTTTATTGGGGTCTATGATGGGCATGGCGGTCCAGAGACAGCTTGCTTTATCAATGACCATCTTTTTAACAATCTTAAAAGTGAGCTCTTCGTTATGTTTCTTTATACGTCATTGAAAGATTTTTCACCAAGTCCAAGGGTATTGTTGCAACCTTACCTGTTTATTCACCAAGTTTTTTTTTTTTTTGGAAACATGCCACGTAGGCTGTTTATTCGCAAAGTTATTTTGAGCTTATTGACCTTACATTTAGCTATATTTGGTATTTATAGTTTGGAGATGTTATGACTCAATTTTGACCTTCTCCTTTCTTGTTCTTGTTTTTTTTTGTAACAATATTTTCAAAGATCATTATCTAGCTCTTTGGTTTTGACAAAGCAAGTCGAAATGCCATGTCATAAGTTGGATATTATTTCATATTATTTTGCAACTTTCGGTGTTAATGTATATGGCAGTTGCATTCAAACAAAGGGACATAATATATGTTATGTTATACTATCAGGACCAAACATGCCCTTCTTAGCTAACATAACTATATAACCTAAATTTCAAATTTTTCGTTCTGGTAGGATTTGCCTCAGAACAGAACACCATGTCAGCAGAGGTACTGAAAAAAGCATACCAGGCAACCGAAGACGAGTTTTTGTCTCTGGTAACGGCAGAATGGCCGGTGAAGCCACAGATAGCAGCAGTGGGATCGTGCTGCCTGGTTGGCGTGATTGCTGGTGGGGTCCTCTACATCGCTAACGTGGGTGACTCCCGTGCTGTTCTCGGTCGGCTCGTGAAGGCCACTGGCGAAGTCCTCGCCATGCAGCTTTCAGCTGAGCATAATGTTGCGATTGAGTCGGTTAGAAAGGAGCTCCGGTCTATGCACCCCGATGATGATCGGATTGTCGTGTTGCGGCACAATGTTTGGCGTGTCAAGGGCCTTATTCAGGTAATAATTAAAGAGTTTTAATGCATCATATTCCGCATTTGTAGACTACAGTAAGTGTGTTACAACACTGTATAGGTTATTGTAAATGACGTATAGGCTTGGATTTGTACGACTTGTTTACAGATGATTGGGTGGTTGATAAGTAGATTTCCGGTCAATTTAGTCATTTCTTTTGCTTCACTGGCCTTTGTTTAGCAGTTTGGCTTTAGTTAAAAATACAGCAGAACTGTACAAGTAGGAAATTGAACACATTTTGCAAAGAATCCTAAACTAAGCATGATTTTACATATCCATGGCTTAATTGTAATCACTTTCGTTTTACAGGTTTGTAGGTCTATCGGTGATGTATATTTAAAGAAGCCAGAATTCAACAGGGAGCCACTGTATTCAAAGTTCCGCCTCCGTGAGACTTTCAAGAAGCCGATACTAAGCTCGGAGCCATCAATAATTGTGCAACCATTGCAACCACATGATCATTTTTTAATATTTGCATCTGACGGCCTATGGGAGCACCTTTCAAACCAAGAGGCTGTTGACATTGTTCAAAATGGCCCTCGCAATGTAAGTTCTTAGATAATTGCTATGGTGACGAACAAATCAAAATGCTTTTAGTGGGAACCTTTAACATGTTATTGAAGGCTTTTGCAAACTGACCCAATATTTTTAAGATATTTCTGAATTTTTACTGCAATAACATTGAGGCCCTAACGGCCACATTTAATATTCTTTAGGTTGTATGCAAATTACAAGTAAGGCCAAGTCAAAATTAGTCAAAATCTTGGCTTTTTCATACTAAGTTAATCAAATTGCTTCGCAATGTAACTAACATCTAGATGCTTAGCTTGATGTTTTGTTCATTTGGTTATAAAAAATGGAGATTTGATTTTGCAAATTTATTAGACTTAATGAATGTACCTTTGCATGCTACTCTGAAATTGGTCTTGTTGTGAATTATCTGAATAATGATGGTTGTTATTTAAAGACATCAAAGTTATGGGTGCCATTTGCACAAGAGCCTTGTACATTAGCAATAGGCTAAGTTGATGATCCTGACAATATATATATTTAAAGCAAATAGAAAAAATACAAAAGCTAGAATTGAATTGATATATATAATCATACAGGGAAGTGCAAGGAGGCTTATAAAAGCCGCAATGCAAGAGGCAGCCAAGAAAAGAGAGATGAGATACTCTGACCTTAAGAAAATTGACCGTGGAGTCCGCCGGCATTTCCATGATGACATAACAGTTATTGTAATATTTCTTGACTCGAATCTCATCAGCAAGGCCAGCTCGAACCGGGGCCCGGTGATCTCAGTCAGAGGAGGCGGTGTAAACCTATCTGCTAGTACAGTTGCATCTTATTCCACGTCCATTTGACTCTTTTTTAAGTAAATTATGTTTTGGAAAGAAAGCAGAATCGTACATGGAGAAGAGGCTTAGCAGTTATGCTTTTTATGTTTATTTTAATCTTATGCTTAGTGTATCCAAATTTTTATGGAAAGAAATGGCAAGTGTGTGTATGTGTTGTTTATTTGTACTCGATGCAATAATCTTTTAGTAAAAAGAAAGCGCAAGCTTCTGAATCCTCTAAGATATATATATAAAAGAACTCACGGTATCAACTATCAAAATAAAATCAGAAAACAAAATAATTTGAAACAGCATCCAATCCATAAAATAAAATCTGAAAACATATAGCTAGCCTCGTCACAAGGAGAGAGGCCAGACATGGCACAATTCCTTGTTACAAAGCCGATGCTCTCTTTTCAAACCGCCGCTGTGGTATCTCTCCCTCTCTCGCTTCCCTTTCTCCGTCGAAATACTAGAATCCGCCTTTCAAACTCCCTTTTCTCATCTCTCGCTTCTACCTGTTCAGTTGATCATTCGCCTCCAGTCAGAAGCAAGTACGGGGGAATTCAGCTGGAAGAGACTGTTGAGGCTGGGTCGGAGAAATCAAGGCTCGACGCCTGGATCTCCTCTCGGATGCATGACGTCAGTCGGGCTCGGATCCAGTCCAGCATCCGATCCGGTCTTGTCACAGTCAATGGCCGTGCTGTGGATAAGGTTCAATCATCTCTCTTATTTCTTGAATCCTTAGGCATTAACTTAGTAAGTATAATTTGTCTTCCTTTTCTCTTGAGAAGGTTTCACATATTGTCAAGGGAGGAGATATTGTAAGCTGTACTGTCTCTGAGCTCCAGCCTTTAAAAGCCGAAGCTGAAGACATACCTTTAGATATAGTCTATGAAGATGAGCATCTGCTTGTGGTGAACAAACCTCCTCACATGGTAAAAAATTATAATAACTTTTTGTGACTTCTTAATGATTTGCATTTGTGGTAAATTGACTTAAAAGTAGCTTGTTCTGTACAGGTAGTTCACCCAGCACCGGGGAATTCTAGTGGAACCTTGGTGAATGCAGTACTTCACCACTGTAAAGTTTCGACCTTTACTTGGCTGACAAATAGTGCAAGTCTTTCTGAAGAAGGTGCTGATTCTTCTGATGAAGAATTAGATGTTTTCCATGTTGATCAGTTCCCAACTGAAGTTAATGGGTCTCGGGTCAGTGAAGCCCTAGTTCGACCTGGTATAGTGCATAGGCTTGATAAAGGGACCAGTGGGCTTCTCGTAGTAGCCAAGGTGAGCACTGTTTAACCAATTGGTTGAATAATTATTTTCTCTGGAACCAAAATTTGATTGAAATTCACATATTAAGTACTTTTTTGTGCGTAACGGCTCGATTAATTGATGAGTATAGTTGACAGGACGAGCATGCTCATGCGCATTTGGCAGAGCAATTCAAGCAGCACACAATTAAAAGAGTTTATGTCAGCCTGACAACTGGTGTACCTAAAGGCCATTCAGCGCGGGTTGAGGTACCGATAGGCCGTGACCCAAATAACCGCCTTCGCATGATTGCTACTCCAAGTTCATCTAATAGAAATGCACGCCATGCCGCTAGTAGGTGATCCATCTTCCCGTCTATGCAAAATTAATGTTATCATAATGATTCATGAATAAATTGGACTGTGTTACTTTTTAATTGTTTGAAGGTATAAAGTAATGGAAGTTTTTGCTGGTGGTGCATGTGCATTGGTTCAGTGGAGATTGGAAACTGGCCGTACACATCAGGTAATTGAGCATAGTAATCGTCTTTTGGGGGTAAAAACATTGAATCATATTCCTTTAAGCTATTAGGAATTCTTTTGATTTGTCATATTTTCAATTATTTTCGCATTGGAGTTCTTTTCTTTTGATTTGGTAATAAATTTGCTTGTTAAATATTAGATAAGAGCACATGCCAAATATATAGGAGTGCCTTTGCTTGGAGATGAAGTGTATGGAGGGACCAAAAACATGGCCATATCTCTTCTCAGAAGAAAAACCCCTTCTCATTTCCATGATAACATCACGGAAATGGTATCGAAGTTAGACAGGCCATGCCTTCATGCTCTATTACTTGGGTAAGACAAGTTAATTCCGATATATAGAATTAGTGGGTTCATACTAATACTGGATCGGTCCAGTTTCTGCAGAACAAAATTTACTATATTGATGTGATTTTATATTTCTGCCAAAACTTCTTAGCGATTAAAATTACTTACATATTGCTAGCAAGTATAATGTAACTTGGTTATGTTATTATAATTTTGTCTATCTAATAACTTAATGTTTTGTTTAACCAATCTGCCTTTTTTCAGATTCAAGCATCCTTATACTGGAGAGTTCCTACAGTTTTCACGGCCCCCACCTGATGACTTTTCTGAAATGCTTGATTTTGTTGAAAGCATAACAAAAGGTGGAAGTGAGGGATGATAAATAATTAAGCGTGTCTGAAGAAGGTAGAAATGATTCAACTAGAAGCTGAAGTAACTTAGATGATACAAGAGCAATAGGGTTGTAACCATGATCTCTGATGAGTTTTGACTTTTGAGACAGTTATGAAAGATGGAATGGAGCTCGAACTTTGCAATATACTTGTTCAGCTCTATGCACCTCATTTTTCATCACTTGGTGCAAAGCTAATCTTATTCCCATGTGATAGGTCTAAATATGCATTTTACCCCAAGATCATAACATGTATGCACCTGATTGTTTTGAGTGGAATAAATCTGATATCCATGATTATTGCATGTTTAACTTTCTTGTATAAACTGTCTGAAGAAAATCGTGTATTTGGAATCCATGTATTCTAGAGAATGTAGCATTCTCGGTTTTCACAGAACACAAAACAAAGGAGATAAAAAGAAGGAAAATTATTGGGCTTGCCGAGGAAATTTTATTCACGGTTCGTCTACTAATATGAATGCACTATTTCAGCCAGCAACAAGCTATAAAGTGTTAATCATAAATTTAAACACAATTCACATTTGTAAAGATAGATAGTTTGTACAAAATTCCCTAACGATTTGTTAATAGGCTCTAAAAAACACGAAACTGAAAGTCCCTTTTTAAGTTCCTATGTTAATAGTTTGGACTAAAGAAATGATCATAACATACAATTAAATGAAAAGTAGTTGGCCAACATTTTTACAAGACCTCATAAGAAAAAAAAAGAAAAAGAACTTCCAAACAACAAAATCAACCTGCTGGTGATGACCTAGTAACTGGTGGCAGTTTAACCGAGGTGAGGTCACCAGGGTACGGCAACCAAAGCCCTAAACCTGCTTTACTTTCCTTCAATTCACTATTATTATTTCCTTTAAACTCATCAAGGGACTTGACCCATTCAACTTTGGACGAGTGCTCTCTCATGTGTCTGTGAAGTATAAACAAGGAATTGTACTCGCAATTTGGGAACATGAAGAACTTGAAAGCCTCTCCTAGCCGGTAAGCTACATAGCCAAAACTAAGCTGATCTCTTGGTGTGAAAAGGTTGACCTCATTGAACCAGAGGCAGCTGAACAAATTAGTCATAGTTGTGTGTTCCCTTATCAGCACCGCTCCCTCTGGTACATCTGTATTTAATATGCATTATTATGAGCAAATAAACAAGAGTCTTCTTTTGTGCACTTCATACTATAATATTTCTCTATGTATTGGTACCAGGAATTTAATTATTATCATTTTCTGTATAAAAAAAGAATTTATAATATTAGGGTTATTCGTAAATAATTATTATCATTAGGAGGTCATTGAAGACCTTTTCTGCAATAGGGACATAAATTTTTATATCAAGAAGAATATATTTGTAACTTAAAGAGTATCATTTCTTGAATTCCATAATATAGGGGCTATGCAGCACATTTTAGAGAGGGCTCACCACCAAGTGTTCTTTTGTTTGGGCTCCAAGGTCTCATCCCCTCATAGTAGTATATTTTCATGTGGAGGTCTATCAGTGGCCGAGCATATCTCTTTCTACGCTTTATTGCATCGCCTTCCTCGTATATACTCTTGTGGTGCTTATGTTGTGCCACTGCAAAAGTATGCTTCCCTCGCCAAAGATACCTGCTAGTAGCATAGTTAGTTAAATTTCAAAATTTCGTAGGGTGAAAAGAATTGGTATATCTAAACAGACTTGTAATTAGGAGAGAACTTGGGGAGATATGTTAGCTTACTGTGGAGAGAAATGATAGCATATGGCACCCAACTGGTCCCAGAAACCACATATATTATCTGTTCTATTTTGGGCTTCCTGCCCCATTTTAACAGTTTAAATTATGATTCTTGGACCCTTTTGCCTCATTTATGCAGAAATACAGAAAAGGAAAGTAGGGGCACTTTTGGCAATTTCTGAGCTGAATAAGAAAGCGTATAAAGGATTCCTTTTTCAGGGTACAATAAAATCATTCCCTTAAAAATATAAGGAACCCACCTTTCAAGAATAAGCAATGGATCAACAATAAGCTCCATCTTGCCATCAATCCAGATGCTATACCGAGCTTGTGGGAACAACCTATGGGTCAAAATTTTGGGCACTTTGCCATTCCTTCTAGGCTCGTCAAATGGTAAATTATGCAAAGTAACAAGGCGCCAAATTCCAACCCATTTACCCCCCTCTTTATCTACTCTTATACTAGCATTTTGTTTTATAAAGTCTAAAGACACCTCATCTACAACCATAAGAAAGCAAAAAAGTTTCTTTGAACGCATGCTTATGTTTGATGGCTGTTGAGGTACATCATAACCATCAAATATTCCTGATGCGACAACAAATTTGCATTTTTTTACAAACTTTTTGTCGGCTTCTACCATTTCACCCCCTCCACCTTTAATGAACCCACAATGTACCTGAAAAGAAATATACAAGTGAATAGAAATATTGTATTCTTTATACTCTACACGTGAAAGGTAATGCAGAAAAAGATAACATAACTGATAGAAAGCTGGTACTTAACCATACAGATTGAATGGTACAGTTTAATACTGTATCTATAATTGGTACTGAAATTCTAAACTATGAAGTTCTACCTTCATCGAGCTTTTAAGCTTGAAACTCTCCTCTCTTTGTTCCCAGCTTTGATGGCCTCCAAACAAAGGAAAAGACTCTTCTTCTCCATTTTCCTTATTGTCAAATTCTAAATATGATAATTTCTTTGGAATTGTATCAGGTGTTTTTTCAGGAATTACAACAGCATTCGGGTCATCTAAAACGGGTATTGGACAACCTGTTTTGCAAATTCAAAGGAAAAGAAGAGAGATTAAAACACTAAAGAAAGAAAAGAAATCTACAGGTGCTGTTGGCCAGACAGGTATAGCATTGCATTAGGGTGGTAAGCAAATCCACACATAACACTAGAGATGAAGTTAAATTAAAAGAACGCTGCAGTGCAATACATAATCCTTGCTTGAAAATATAGAGAAAGTATCTTATATTAAATGAAGTTAGTTGAAAGTTCTTACGATGGAGTGGTTTTGGTGTCAGCCCCATCGAGTCTAATATTACAAGAACTTTGCTATCTTTTCTACAAAGAGCTGCACAATTACAATAATAGAACATGCATCATTTAGTAGTTAATAGAAGGAAAATGTCTGGAAGAAAACAAAAATCCAAATTTTCAGTAGCAGACTAATTCAAAAGCTTTGTAGAGACAGTTCATGTTCAATCGTGACAAAGCCACAACATATTATCACACTCAAAGCCTTTAAAATAGATGCTACACAGTGCTGATTTGAGATACCTGAAAGGAAGCCGATAGAAGAATGGCAAGACCAAAGGTGAAACAGCAATGCAAAGAGAATAAGCAATACCCATATAATTGCACATACAAACACTAATCTGACAAATCCATTTCTCCAACTTATTCTCGTCAGGTCTCCCTTACCAGAAAAAGTATCTGTTTCGACATCTGTTCAACAGCAAACTAACAGCATAAGCAGTTGTGTAGAAACACTTAATAATTCATTCTTCCACCTAATCATTATTTTGAGAATTTTGCGGGGATTGAGGCTCAATGGAAACTCAAACAGAAAGTTTGCAAAGGTTACCCGAATGCTAAAAGGGGATAAGATGAAAATTTGACATCCACATTTTTTTTCCAATTCAAAAAGTTCAGTGCAACTGGTACCATCCCAAATTTCATAAATCCTTTCTCCACTTGGTTAAACAAAAGAAATGCAAATTCCCTTCAAACAAACCTTTGGCGCGAGATTTCTGATCGGCCCGATCAGACTTTCGATATGCCCTCAGCAAGAGAGATCGCGCTTGTGCTTCCATTCTTTGGATTCACTTTTCTTTCATATGTTATGTGAAACTTGAGAAGTTAAAAGGGAAACGCCTCCCCTTTTGTCGAAATCTTCCTCTTCAAGATGATTTACACTCTGATCGAAATCATATCAAATGAGATCTCAATTCAGTTCAATCGAAAAGAATTCAATAGAGATGATTCAAAACTGAACTCTGCTGGTCAAAAAGTACTACCCACTGGCCACTGCCAAGAGTTATTATCTCAATTGTACAGATTTCACCACTCAAACCCTAGTTAGAATTTCAACAAACCCAGCTCTATACAAAACAAATCTCGAAACAGAAGGGTGATCGGGAGAGGGAGGGAGGAAGCGAGAGAGAGAGGCAGCGACGCTAAGCGCGAAGAAAAAAGGTAAAATGGGGGCAGCGAGAGCCAAATTCTATGCTTGGCTGTGTGAGCGAAGAAAAATACTATGCTTGGGTTACTGGGAATTCGGACTCAACTTCCTATTTTACTAATATCCAAAGTTAATTACAAGTTAACTTTGGATATTAATAAAAATGTCGCTATTTGTTGGATCTTGCTTTGTTTCTGAATCATCTCTTTCCCCAAGCGTGCACACAGAATAGAGTGAGAAAGACAGAATCTTTTTTGAAAACCATAATTAATTTTTTTTTTTACGAAACCAACGTGATTATTTTTTTTCTTTTACAAAATGATAAGAACCAAAATGTCATTTCGGTATGTTATTTTTTTTTTTTATTCCGGACCATTATCGGTCCGGTCCCTTTTCGAATTTTCTGTGGTACTAGTTTCACAAGTTTTTATATGAGCCGCCACAGAAAATCTAAAAAGGGAACCGGACTGAAATGCCATTTCGGTCCGGAATAAAAAAAATAGCTGACCAAAATACTATTTCGGTGGTTTTTGTAAAAAAATAATAATCATGTTTGTTTCGTAAAAATATTTTTTTAATTATGGTTTATAAAAAAATTCAAAGAGTCACATGTGGCGGGTAAGTCCGAAATTTTTAATAATAGAAAATAAAATAAATTAATATCGACGTTGAAGAACGATTTGGCGAAATTTCGATATATAACAAAGACGTTATGGTCCGTAACGTCCATGGGACGTTATAGACCATAACGGCCAGATTAACAGCACAGCTTAACCACCGAAAAGGAAAAACACGGGCCGTTATGGTCCAGAACGGTCAGGGAGACGAACCAAAAAAAATAATAAATGATGGCCGTTATGGTCATTGACGGCCAGGGAGAACATAAAAAAAAAAATTTTAAGCCGTTCGGAACCATAACGGCCAGGATTGCAAATTGCGAATATTTTTTCAGAGATGAGACCTCAAGTTTCTGTATGATAGTTAAAAAATCTACTTCAGAAAAAATATTCGCAGTATTAATATTAATAGTTTTTTCTTGCGCGGGGTCCTAAAGGTACTTTATCTGCTCTGAATTTGCAACCCTGACTCTTATGGTTCCGAACAGTCTGAATTTTTTTTCTACTCTCTCTGGCTGTCAATGACCATAACGGCCAGCATTTATTTATTTTGGTTTGCCTCTCTGGCCGTTCTGGACCATAACAGCCTGTGTTTTTCTTTTTCGGTGGTTAAGCTGTGTTGTTAATCTGGCCGTTATGGTCCCTAACGTCCCATGGACGTTACGGACCATAACGTCTATGTTATATTTCGAAATTCCGCCAAATCGTTCTTCAATGTCGATATTAATTTATTTTATTTTCTGTTATTAAAAATTTCGGCGGGTAAGTTGAGCCGAAAAAAGCCGAAATTTTTATTTATAACATTGTTAAAAAAAATCAAATAACCATCTATTCTGGGCATTTTGTTTTTTATATGCGGACCCATTTCAGCTAGGCCGCAGAATGCCGGTGCGGACCCTTAAATGGGTCCACATAATGCCGGTGCGGACGGATCCGCAATATGCCGGTGCGGACCCTGTTCTTTATAACCGAAATTACAGCAAAATTTCATTCCACACTCTCACACATTCTCTCTCCTGGATTAGATCTCTGATCTGTAAGTTTTTTTTCTCTTATTTAAAATTTTTTATTTTTATTTTTAGTAGGTTAATAATTAATTTAGTTAATTTTTAATTTACCCGATTTCGGCTTTCAATGACACATCAGGGTTTATGGAAGCAAATTCGGGTTTGTTTGGAAGGAGTGTAGAGTATGTGAATGAATTGTCTGAGGGACAAACATATGACTCAAAAGAGCAAATGAAGAGCGCAATTGCCAGGTTTCACATACTTTGCAACAAATAGATAAGAAATACGCAAAGTGACACCACAAGAATTATGTTGCTGAAAGGTACAACGGTCAGATACCGGCGTACAACAAACTGTGGCATGGCCGTGAGTTGGCAATTGCCCGTCAGTTTGGTAGTTGGGAGGGGTCATACGCTCTTATAGTTCCATTATAGGAGGCAATCAAAAGAAGCAACCCAGGTACTATATTGTTCCTTCCTTTTTTTACGTCATTTGATTGTTAATCAACAATTGAACTTATTTATTTTATTTTATTGACATAAACATTGTTTGAGGTGACCTCATTTCCCACAGGTAAACTTGGACCATACAAGTATTTCCATAGGGCAGCTTGGGCATTTGGACCGTGCATAGCTGCTTTTCAACATATCAGATCGGTTATCACCGTTGATGCATGTTTCCTGTCAGGCCGGTTTAAAGGTAACTAATTTGATTGTTTTAACTTTATTTAATTTAGTTGATTTCGGCTCTTACGAAATTAATTTAATTATTTTACCACAGGCAAATTGTTGATTGCAACCGGGTACGATGCAGAAAACCAGCTCCTCCCGTTGGTTTTTTCACTAGTAGAATCAGATAGTTTCGAAGATTGTGCGTGGTTCATGCAATGGTTGCGCCGCAATTTAATTCGCTCCAGATTCATGTGTGTCATCACTGATAGGGGAAAGGGTATCAAGAAGGTGTTCAGACAAGATGATGTGGGTGGAACGATGAGGATGAGGATCAATGTGTTCATCGTCTTTGTGCTACTCACATAGCCGAGAACATGAAGAAGAACGATTGCAGTGATGCGGCAATCCAGTTTTTAGGATATGTGTGGTAAGAGGAAGATGATGAGATACGAGCAAGAAATGCAAGCAATGGGGAATGTATGTGATATTGCCCTCAATTGGCTAGACGGTGTGGATAAATATTTGGATCAAGATGAGAACGAGTGTCCGAAACCATGAAAGATATTTCAAGCATTGAACGGTGGTTACCGTTGAGAAATTATGACTACAAATGGGTCCAAGTCGCTAAATAATGTCTTCAGATCATCTCGTAAGTTACCGGTGGCAGCAATAATTGAAGACACATTTTACAAATGTCTCACATGGTTTGCGCAAAGGAGGGCCAAAGCGGAATTTGAAGCCAGTCAAGGTCAACAGTTCTCGTGTCGTGTGCATCAGGTATTTTTATTTGTAGTTTTTTCTTCATAATTTTTTATGAACTTCGTTAAAAAAATCTGACTTCTTCATTATTTTTTAATTTTTCGTAGCTGATTAACAAACGGTTCGAGAGGTCCGATAAAATGAAGACGCTTGGGGGGTTTCGCAACTACAACGAGTTCGAGGTAACCTCCACATAAGAGAAAGTTCATGCTTTCATACCTGACAATTCTGGCCGGTTTACCAAGGCCAATTTCAAATACACGGTGAAAATCAGGGATGATCACATGGTAACTTGCACGTGCTAGAAGCCTCAATTGGACAGAATACCGTGTTCTCATGTTCTGTCCATGTGTCGTCTCCGAGGCATCGACCCTAGCATCTTTGTAAGTCACTACTACCACATCCAAACACTGATCAACACATGGAGGGCTGAATGGCATGTGTATGAAAATCAGTCGGAATGGCCTGAACACGATGGCCATGTCCTTGTTCTAGAGGATAAAAATATTTCTTTAGATAAAAGACGGCACAACCGAATTTCGATGTGGATGGACGTTCTAAATAATAGGAGAAAAGGACACCAAGCCAGCCGAGATACACAGGAAAGGCAAAACAGAGCTGCTCGAGGTGCACGAGGTAGTTTATTTTTTTTACTAATCAATTTCAACTAATAAATATTGAAACAATCATTAACAATCACTATTTCATACATTTGCAGGTTGAGAGTCTATCAATGGATGGGATATTTATCTATTTTTAATTGTATTCGTAAAAACATTAGTTATTTTCGGTTTATTAGACGTATTTGTAATGTACGATAACATTAGTATTGTTCTATTGTATGCTTCTTTATATATAGCTCATTGTTCTATTGTAATGTTTTTTTATATTTGATCAAACAAACGAACAAAAATTTCATATTAAATAACATTTGAAACACAAACAATTAAACAACTTCTAAAACAAACTTTACATTTCTGATAAAAATTTTCTAATCAAACTTCCAAAACAACTTCCTAATCAAACTTTATATTTCTGATAAAAAAAAATGACAGGGTCCGCACCGGCATTGTGCGGCCCTGGGTCAGCACCGGTGTTGTGCGGATCCATTTCAAGGTCCGCACCGGCATTGTGGCCTCCCTAAAATGGGTCCGCATCGGTAAAGTGCGGCCGTGGTGAAATTTGAAATTTCCAGAATCGATGTTATTTGGTTTTTCTTTTTTTGAACAATGTTATAAATAAAAATTTCTGCGAAAAAAGAAAATAGAAGTTTTGAAAGGGTGTGTTTTATATTTTATATATTTTCTTAATTTTTTTAGGAAAGAATAAACTGAATATTTTTTATGAAATCTTGACGATAGTTGTCAAATATAATTTTCATTAATTAAACGTAATATTACATTCATTGTTCTACATTCAGAGTATTATTTACATCAGAACACATCTACATCTAACAATTAACATTTAACAACACAAATATCTAAATAAAATAAAATAACAAACACTCTTCCTCTGAAGTAGATACCAACGACTTTTAATATCAGCTGACAAGCGATCAGAGAAAAAAAGACATCACTTTTAGAATAAATTAAATCTTCTCTAGCTGACGGCTAGAGTTTCTTTTAAATAAATTGAATCTTCTCTAACGGTTTTGCAAAAAAAAAATTATTGAATGAGAGATAGCAAGAGACGCATTACATATAGATATAATCCAGTGGTTTGTTATATATGGTGTTGCATTCTTCGTGCCACAGCAGACAGATATTACCATTTAGACCTTGGGCCTCTACAATTCCATTGATACAATCCTAGCAGAATCCAGAATCTGTTTGACAAATAAATCTACGCTACTAGCACCTGCAATTTGTTTCCCACACAAGTGAGCATCAGAAAATAGTTGTGCCAATTGCATTATCAGAAAAGAAAAGTAAATTAGTCACGTCACGTTACGGTATATGTCTTATGTGTCGATTATATGACATGATTATTTGCGTAATGTGACTGTTATTTATTATCTTAGTAATACCACGTCACGTAAATTAACCTTTCAATATTATTTCTTAATTATAATTTATTTTATAATAGTTTCTTATTTTTTGATATATTTTGTTATTAATTTTTTTGAGCAAACTTAAAACTTGAAAACAATAATTAAACGTGATCCTTCACATCGTGTTGATCATGTCATGTGTAGTGAGGGCGTGACCACATATAACGTGACTATTCGCATGACATAACCGTCCTTTATCATTTTAGTTACGTCACATAAAAATAAAGTTTGATCATATATCATGGTGGATACTCAGGTTACAACTCATATGAATGGAGGAGGGACAACTTTGGATGGTGAAGATGATTTGCAAATTGTGTCTTGGGTGAATATGAAAGATACAAGGTCTTAAATACAATTTTTACTTTTGTAGATGCTGTTTTAATTTGTAGAATTATGTTTGTTTTTGTGGAATTGTTATTTGTAGGTTACAATTGGTTGTTGTGGGTCTTTATGTTGTTGCTGCATGGTAGTTACTTTTGTAGATATTTGCTTAATACATGTGTAGGTTTAGGGCCTGTTTGGCGCACAATGGGTAATGGGAATGTGCACAGTATTTGAACTAAATTTTACTGTGCGCGTGGGAAAAAAAAAATTCAATCAGACTCAATTTTTTTTTTTCCACGGGCACAGTACTTTGCCCGAACAGGCCCTTATGGTACGTTTGAAACTGGTACTAGATTGGTGGTACCAACACTACTGTGTAATCATTTCAATGGAAATAGGTGACAAGGCTACTTCTTTTAAAAAAAAAAAAAAATTTGGTCCTATACCATAACATGACATATATACTATAACATGTGAGTGGCTACTCTACTTACATAAGCATATGAGAACATATGCTTATAAATTATTTTTGCGTTTTTAATTTCTAAATGGTTGATCTGAAGCGCTCAACATGTTCTCTATATTAATATGTGTTTGAAAACGAAATTTTACATTTTTTTGAAATTTTATTACTATTTATTTAGAATTTTTCAAAATAACATTTTGCAGATTTTTTTTATTATTTTTTTAACCATATTAAACCACTGTTTTGAAAAATTCTAAAAAAATAATAAAAAAATTCCAAAAATGTAAAATTTTGTTTTCAAACACTTATTAATATGGAGAACATGTTAAGCGCTTTAGATCGACCATTTAGATATTAAAAACACAAAAATGACTTATAAGCATATGCCCTCATATGCTTATGTAAGTAGAGTAGCCAACACCAAATTATTAGTCACATCATGTCAAGTCACGTTCATTCACTAGCTCCAGCGGGCCAAACGATGAAGGAAAAAGCATCTTATTTTGCTTAATCAATTAATAAAGTCTACATACATCTCTAATAACGCAACTTGATGGCAAAATCTAGCAATTCTCCAAAAATTATAAAAGGAAACATCAAATTGTTATGTGCAAAATTGTCATTTCAAATAGACTAATACGCTAAAGACACATTATATATTATATATTTATATATACATCTGTTCAGATAAGTTCAGCATATACAGGAACCAGAACACACGACAACTATTGAAATTACATTATTATTTATAAACAAGAGATCCTAGAATAGAGAGATCAATTTGGAGTACGCAAAGCATCTCTCTCAAAGTTTCGGGAATGCGTTATCATCGTCTTCCTCTCCTCCAATGAAGCCGAAACTCGAGCTACCTTTGTAGCGAAAGCTAGGGTTTACATAACATTTCATCTCGTGGAAAAGGTTCAAATTATCTACCAGCTTGTGGAAAACGTTGCAACCACAGCACTGCATGAAAATAAAAAATAAATAAAAAATAAAACCATGTTTAACGTAATTATTATAAGAGGAGAAAAACAAGAGTAGGGATAAAGATGTGCATTATGGTTCTAAGTATCTGGAACTGAAACTACAATAATCATGGTGATACAGGTGGTACTGGACAGTCAAGTCTGGTACAGCAGCAATTGCTTATCTGTTGCAGTCCAATTTTTATTTTCTTGCTACATTTCTTGTGCTTCATCAATAAATACTCAGGATCTTTAAACAAAGATTTCTGCTCAGATGCTTGACTTCCTTTTATATATGAAGTTTTCTCTTAATCTGATTTCCAGAAATGCTAATGATAGGTGGCAGCCAAGACAACCACTGTATACCATTTCCAAGGTAACGAGACCCAAAATCCAAACAAAAAGAACTCTGCAAATTAAAGGATAATTTGAAGGATCCAGAAGCGAACGTCATTAATCTATTTACAGTTTCCAGCAAAGTACTCTGTGTACGCACACGCGTGTGGCATATGTGTGCATACGCGTGCCGGTGTGCCTAAAAAGGCAGTCTTTATAGGTTCTGGCTCCAACAATGAAAAATATTCCTGCTCAAAATTCCTACTTTTCCACCTGCGGCTGTGGTCATTAACTAGGTCTTTTTCTTGTTCTTCAACCCTTCTTCTACTTCTCTTCCGACCAATAGAAAAAGAATCAAACTCTATGTCAAAAGAAAATATCTTCCGAGTACCAAATTGAAAGGGAAGTGAACCCACAACTCACAAGTCATAGCAAAATGATCAAATATACACTATTTCCTTTTTAGGAACAATAGTTTAGCATGTTAGGTATAATTATAGGAAAGCCTGCTTCCGTACTGCATGAATTCTTCATGAAATAAGCTAAAATCTGCTCCAGAAATAATGCATGACTAGAAATTATTTCCAAATTTGCGCTCTTTTTGGTCACTGATTCAGGGTTAAATACTTTACCTTTATTAATGCATTAATTTAACAACATAAGATATAATGCAGCAAATATGTGTCAGTTCATTTTACACTTAAGGTATTAAGCTAGTTCTATAAGTTGGCCGCCAAGATATAAACCAATTAATTTTTATTTTAATTTTTTTTAGAAGTTAATAACCAGAATGTAGAATATGCTTCTATTGAAAAATGGAACCTAGACTCTACTCTCTAGTCTGGCTATT
Source organism: Carex parvula (assembly GCA_025461045.1). Taxonomy (NCBI): domain Eukaryota; kingdom Viridiplantae; phylum Streptophyta; class Magnoliopsida; order Poales; family Cyperaceae; genus Carex; species Carex parvula. Next base: position 320,871 of record JAJGRW010001388.1, on the reverse strand, counting down.
CGTCATCAATAGATAAGTTGCACATGCTTGGAAAAATAAATTATAGAATGCCATTAACAAACTCTTTTCTGTTGTCCTAAACTAAGCTAGAACTATAGCTAAAAATGTAGCATTTGTTCTAGAACATGCAAACAAATATATTTTGCATGGGAAATCAACGATGAGGTAGGTGTCTGATGGCAGCGGAAAAGTGAAGTGATAGAACTCCTAGGAGCTAGCAAAGGAAAATTTAGAACACTGAGTTCCAATCTCACTTTTGGTTGAACCAAGAGTTTTAAAATCAGAGAATATCTTAACTGCCAACTAATTAAAAGGAAGTACGCAGTTTATCCACCTATTAGAGGTTTCCTTTTTCTGCTCTTATTAGTGTCAGGTGCTATGTCAGAACAAGCCCTTTCCTGTTACGTGCCAGTAATTTCTCCCAAATTTGAGGACACACATAAAGAGTACCATGACAGTTAGTTTGAATACGTACTACCAGTTTTGTTCCTGAACCTGAAAAACTTGCTTGGTAATTGGTACAGAACCGATGAACTACGTATTAATTAATAGAACCTAATTTAACCTCTATTATTCATGGAACCAGCTAAAAAGGAAACAACCTAAAAAATATAGGTTAGAATACTAATCAACTGACAATATCAAACAACTGACATGGAATTGAAATTTGACACTGTAGTAAAGTGCGAGTTCAGACCTGAACAAACACAGTGCCGTCAGTATAGGCATGGGGGTTGATGGCACGTGTTGTGCGCTGGCCGCACACATTGCATGTGAAGGCAACCCGCATCCTTCGACGAGGCGATTTGGTGAAGAGGGACCACGGGAAGGTCGACACCATCTGGTTGGTGGAGTCTGACTCAGCCGGTGCCGGAGGGCCCTCCATTCCTGATCCAGTTGTCCAGCCTCGGCCCGTTGCTGCACTTAGCACCAAACCCATTGCTGCATCCTATCCACCAACAAGAAAATAATCTTACTTTTTTAGTGATATTTCCCTTTTCTTTTTTTCATGTTAAATTGCAGTAAACCCTTATGAATTGTTCCTCATAATTAATTCATTATGCTCCCAATATTAAATTATCAAGGAGAGGAGAGCAGGAGTTAAAAAACTTGCTTCTGAATCATATCACAAGGGCCTACAAGGAAAGGAACAGTTTGGATAGTGTAAAAATTGTACAACCCAATTTCAGATCCTTTCCAATTTGCGTAGACAAAATTGTAGAATCTCAGGGATCTTGGCGGACCCATTTGGATCGTCAGGCTGGCATGATCTCCCTAACAATAGAGCTAACCAATCTGGATGGTTTTAGTTACAAATTTGAAGTGTCTAATCCGAAAAATGGATGGTCTGAATGTGCCTTGAAATCTGCAATTGTCATGGTACAATTGAAGAGGATGAATTTCTCAATTTCAGGGCGCTAACTCCCTCCGGAAATGTTCTTTCTAGAACTACGGCCAATTATGCTAGTTTTCACCACATGAACCGTATGGGATTCAGTACTAGTATCAGGTAACAACACAACTAATACTATTAGTCTATTATTGAGTAAATAAACATTTTAGATGTACTTGTCAGACTGATGTTAGCTCTCAAATTTATGCATGCAATTGACGTGTACCTTGGAGAGGGGGGAGATGGAGAGTTGGCGATTGAATACAGGCACGATGTCTGTGTTTTTTGACTCCGAGTGAAGATCCGGATCATCTTTTTTATCTGAAAATATATGGAGAAAAAATAAATCAGCGATCAGTTGGAAAGACGAGAGATCAGAGAGGAAAGAGGAGAGAGAGAGAGAATTACTCTTGGAGGCGACGGGGAGGAGAGAAGAAGCGCGCTTTCCGAGGTTAATTCGCTTGGGAGAGAAGAGAGAGAGAGGCGAGGGTGCACCAATGGCTTCCATTTTTCCCGAGAGATACGAGGAGGAAGAGAGGGGAGAGAGAACTAAGATTTTTTTTTTTTTTTTTCCTTCTTTGCCCTGCTGGGTATTTATTGTGTACAGTAAGAGTCCGCTTGGAAACGGAAAAGTTAATGCAACTTTGTCTCCATTTTGGACAAAGCAGTTGTTTTCCTTCTTTGTAGAGTAGAATAAATTCATAAAAATAACATTTCAGCTTAAATCTTAGACGGTTTCAAAAAAAAAAGCTTAAATCTTAGACAGTGTTCTACAAAAACTTTTTATAGAAAAAAAAAAGACAAAAAGAAAGAAGTTAAAAAATCTGAGTTGATCTTCTCTATATTTCAAATAAGAAGTTATAAAATTTGCGAAATTTGTACACATTAATACCAAAATTTGCAATTTTAAAGCAAGTAACCAGGTGCAGTTGGATTCGGTAACACCTTCACTAACCTTCACTCTCTTTCTTTTCCCTCCCGTAGTTTTTTCTGAAGTAAGCTCTTAAGAGTTGTTTTGATGAAAACTTTTTTTTTCCAGCTATATTAGAAAGATATATTTTTTTACAACAATTATTAACAGAGCTGTCTTGAGATATAACTGACAAGTAAAAATATTGTATGGAAAATATGTATACCAACTCATATTGACCATGATGAATTTTTGACAATAAATTGTAAATCAAATTTAGGAAAAACATCGAGGAATTTGCAAAAGTTTTAATAAATATAATTGATACTAAAATGATTTTTTTATTGTACTGTTAGTATTTTCTGAAAAGAAAGTATAATTCTTACAGTACAATGTCGATAGTAACAAATCAGCCCATGTTAATTCAACTTTTAAAATTTATATTTACATTATTAATATTATATGTTGTTTTCTCTTCCATTAATTAAAAATTTTATCACTTATAAACGATTATAGTTCTATTGTAATATTCAATTGATTTTCGTATAAAAGATTTTTGACTCAATCATAACATGAACAGATGTACTTATATTTTTAATAGTGTAATTATAACAATTTTATAAAAAACAAAAAGTAGACCGAGTTATCATTAATTCGAAATTACTGGTAAATAAGTTTTAGAATTTCAAGAAAAACTATTTTAAAATATAAAGTATTTAAAGAAAGAAAACCCTTGACATAAAAATAAAGTAGTTGGGTTTATGATCTGTCAAATTTTCAAAAAGATATCGCCTAACTAACAAGCTGGTTATGTATTTTTTTTTTATTGCTCTCTAAACAAGTTTAAAAATTTAGAAAATATATTGGCTCCAGTTATCCAGTATGAACAACCAATTGCTAAATACAAAAGCCACGAAGATGTCCAGTTTTTTAGGAAATGGAGAAATTTGTAGCGGGCGTAGATAAAATGAACGGATGGGAATTTAAGGATCATGGAAAAACAAAACAAAACAAAAAGACAATATTGTGGCTTATTCCGTAAAAGTAATTTGTAATTCCTTTTGTCCTGAATGAGGAAAAAAACGCCTGATATCAATATTCAGTAAACTTTGAATTGATATTTTAATTTACTCTTTTCTATTAGTTATTCTTGTTCTATTTATTTATTTGTTTTACAAAAATAGGCCATTATCTCAAGGGTAAAAATGACTATTTCTGAGAGTACACTGATAGAAAAGTGTTATTTCTGAATGTATCGATATTACTAACAAGAGTATCCACGAAAATATCATTAGCAAAAAATACTTTTATTCTCGCGGATAATAACAGATTTTTGAAATGTTACTTATTGTGCTTAGAGCACCTACATCTCTTGCACTATTAGAGTTTTTAATATGATGTGACAGTTTCTAATTCAGTTTCAGGAATGTAGGAGAGTTTCTTATTTACAAACTATGCATTAAAGTTTCTTATTAAAAAATTATTTATAAACTTCATATTGATCAAATGATTGGCTTAAATTTTTTCTCCTTTTTAATTTGTTACTGACATGGCTTAATAGAAATTCTAAAATTAATTTCAGGAATGTGAGAGTTAGAAACTTTAGAGACCTTAATTTTTAAAAGATAGTTAACAGCTATTTAGAAATTTATTTGAGTTGCTAAGACATAAATAGTCCTTTGAAATTTTGAAAAGGATATAAAATTATTAGGTACCGGATTTGATTCTATGACAAAGCATTAATTCTGCCTAATAACAAACAATGAAAATCACTTCTCAGTATTAGTAAAGGTACTCTGAATTGCGCCAGAGCAGTTGAAATTTAAGCAGAAAACACCGGAATATTGCTTAATTTTTAAGTGTCAGATTCCAGATTGGTTAAATTTGAAAGCACCAATTAACATGTTCATAATTATACGTAATCCAATGTATTAGCGATCCATTAAAATCCTAAAACTGTTCACTCTTAGTGAAGATTTCAGGTGCAATGATGCAGAGTAAAACTTGCTTTGGATGCAATTATTCAGGCAACACATCTTACATGACTCGAATTCACTAGAAAAAAAAAAATCACAGAAAATACTGTATCGGCTACACCTACCTATAAATGATATCAACAAGGCTTAATTTCCTACTATCCTAATTGCCCTATTGCATCTCATCTTCAGATATAAAACCCCCCCTTACCACCACCACCACCACCATCATCATCCTCATCATCATTATCATTATCACTATCATCATCATCATCATCGTGATCGTGGCCATCACTGTCCTCATCATGATTGTCATTCTCGTCAGAAAGAGAACTGTCTTCATTGTTCACCAAAGAAAGAAACAAGCTGCTGTACTCACCATCACTGCTTGAATAACCATCCATCGCAGCAGCTATCTCAACCTTCACAAAAGGACCATTTTGTCAATCAAAGGTTATAAATGAAATACTTGGAGGATAATCCTATGATAAATATTTTTCTCAATACACGCAAATGCTGAGTTCATGGGATATCAGAGCAGGGTTTTGAGATGAAATCCGCACCAGAATGCTACTATTATGTATTCATCTCTCCCCTCAAGTTCTATCCACATTTTGGGCTAGAATTAAATTTACTACATGTGAGCTAATTATAATAATTTAACCACATTTAAGAGCTTGAGCTTCTAGAGTAAATTGTCCATTTATAGGAGCATTTGCAGTGGAAGTTTAAATAGAATACACAAAGTGAGAAATAACATATACTCCCATCAAATATCATTATATCATTTAAGTGGAAATAAAAATCAACATGAATAAAATTTCTTTTAAAGAGTAACATAAGATACCTTTAGGTTATGCAAGGACACACAGGTAATTTCTCTTTGTTTTGAGCTTCAGATTTTTCAAAAGTAAAACATATTGGACCTTAATTATATTTCACTAACTCAAAGCTGAGAAATAAATAATAATCAGGTTTGTGCCCTTGACCCACAAAACCTCTAAAAATCTGTGAACCTTAGAATTCCAGTCACCACTGCACAACAGCACCCAAAAAATGAGAAATGCATACATAAAAATAAATAAAAAACACAAGCATACCTCTTTCTTGCTATGCTCGCAATCAAAGGATTGTGGGCCCCAGACCTTCACATCCTTGTCAATCCCACTGGTTGCAAGTACTGAAACTAAAGGATGAGGCTCGATGCAATTTACCACAAATCTATCCCCCTTCAAGGCTCGTAAAATCTCTCCATCCCTCTTTCTCCAAATAAAAGCATGACCTGAATCTGACCCACTGGTCACATACTCACAACTAGGCCCAAGAAAATAAACCCCCTTCACTGTTTTCCTGTTTGAGTGCCCTTTATAAACCTTTAGTTCAGATCTGTCAGAAATGTCCAAACCAGACACCTGCTCTCTGGGGAAAAGGTAGATATCATTGCAGGAATAAGATATTAGCAGTTCGCCCGTGTTGGAATAAGCCAGTCCTGTAATTCCATCCGCATTGCTGCTTGATATTTGGGTGGGTGATATGCAGTCAACCATGCTATTTGAAGGTGTTGAATCACTGCCGCCCCACTTGCGGATATCATAGATGCGAGCAAATTCTTCAGTTCCAGCCACTGCCAAAAGATTAGGGTTTGTGGGGTCTATTGCAATAGCATACAACTCAACAACACAGGCGGATGAGTCAATGATTCTGAAGAGACTTGTAGGTTCATTTGTTCTCAGATCAAACTGTAAATGAAAACAAAAAAAAAACTTACAAATGGAGCCTCCATGTTTTAGTTTACCATAGGATCGTAACTCTACAGTATGAATCCACATGTGGCCTGGTCTAATTAGTGCAGATAAGTAGTTAACAACACTTGCATACACAACATAACTTTAGGAAATGGAACATCAAGGGACTGTGAATAGGATATTAGGGTAATAACTGACATGTGTCACGAGCCCTAAATCTGAGCAGGCGTAAAATGTATTGGCGCTTCCCGGCTCAATGGCCATTTTATGAACAATTCCCAATTGCTTGGCGAGCACTTTTACAGTTGCACCATCTGACAGATGAACATGCCTCACCTATTTTTTTTTAAATAAAGAAAAATAAATAGAATTAAAAAAGTAGATAATTTGAAACAACTGAGAATTATCCAGCAAATTTTGATACCAACAACTGTAACCAGATACAGTAATGGTACATGTTAGATGCGGCATCACCATAACTACATTAAAACATCAAACATATAGCAAAAGAATGGTTCAGGAATGTCAATTTAGCCCGCAGACAACAAATTTTTTTGCAGATAGGGTTGGCTAGTGCATCACTTAAGTAATCAAACAGATATTAGTTTATACATTTTTAAGTAAAAACAAAGATGCTTTGCAGTGATTTTTCAGATGCTGTATACTAGCTATATTTTTAATTAAAAGAACGCCAGAATTTTACTTCCAAAATTTGAATGCCAGCAAAAGTATAAGCTAGTATCTTGCATAATGTTAACTGGACCAAAATTTACCCAACCATACTGGTTAGGCAGTTGCATTGGCAACAGGAAACCTTACCGGCCAATTAGCATCCATACTACATGCTATTTTCACTAACCTCCCCATCAGCAGAACAAGTTATTATGCTACTGTCATTACTCCATGGCATGAATTGTGCATTGAGAATGTTGTTGTCGTGGCCAGTATGGAGAGAAAATTTGGATGAACCAACTTGCCAATCCCATAGAATTATTTTCAGATCATCAGCACCTGACAAGAGAATATTTCCATCTGTGCTGAAGCACAAGGTGTTCACACAGCCTCGGTGCTCTTTAAGCCTCCTTTCAATCCCTAAACTCCTAACAATTCCCTACTAAGAGAAAAACCCCCAAAATATAAGACTGAAGAAAAAACAGGAAAACAAAAAACGGAAAAAAATAAAAAAATAAAAAAAGAAGCAGGTCACCTCGGAAGCACGAATTGAATGGGCGAAGGTTCGAGGGGAAATACTACCGACCTCCCTTTTCCACAAGTCGGCGATACCTCTCCTAGTATCATTCCTTGGGCTGATGCCTTTCATTCCCGCACTACGCCTTAGTGCCTGGAAGGTGTCTGATGAAATGCCAGAGAGGCGAACAAGACAGGATTTTTATAAAGGATCATAGGAAATACAAGTCGACGAAGTAGAGCCAATCCGGCGCGGTAGTTATCATCAGAATTCAGAGAAGTTGGTAACAATGTCGGTGAATTCGGATCGTCTAAAGTAACTCAAAATTCGAGTTACTTTCCGAACCGTCCAATCAATTAGTTCGTAGCTTCTTCTGCCTTCTGCCGAATAAATCCGAATCTAAACTCAAATTTTGAGGTACTTCCGGGATCCTGACTCATAGTCGGTTAGTTTCTGTTTTGGGCTTGAACTCTTTTTGTTCAAGTGGGTCCGGCCTAGTCAAGTCAATTTGGGTTTGATATGGATTCGGTTCGACTTCTGTCTAGTTTCGTTATAGTACAGGGTCAGGGTCAGGGTCAGGTCCAGATCTATGATCATTCTATGTATTCATGGCTAGAGTACGTATGGTGGGTTTCTTAATTGAATTCTGATTACAAGTCCATTTGGAATATATGCAAAAATACCATTAAAGGTTAGGATATTCCTATGGTTGGCCCAACAAAAACAGAATCTTAACTAGAGATAATCTCAAGAAAATCAGACTTATGATGCATTTGGCTAATTTAAATTGTATGCTTCCTTGTGAGGTAAAGGACCTACAAGCAAATCTTCTTACCATTACCATGGAGGAATAGGATACAACCCATATGCTTGGGAAGTTGGGATAGAGAATGGTTTTATTGGAGACAGCAGGACAGGTACAGATAGTTGACCTTCAAGATTGCAGTTTACACTTGGCAGTTGTTTTGATATTGCTAGTAGTTCACTGAAATTTTTATTAATAGAAAAAAAATAAAAAAATATCGACATTGAAGAAGCTTTTCGTGGAAATTCGAGATGTAGCAAAAACTTCATGGTCCATAACGTCCAGGGGACGTTATGGACCATCACGGCCTGATTAGTAGAATACCAATTTGGCAGATTCACGGATTAAGCAGGCCGTTATGGTCTATCACGGCTAGAGAGAGCTGAAAAAAAAATTAAAATCGGGCCGTTATGGTCTATCACGGCCAGGGGGAGAGCCGAAAAAAAAAATAAAAACCAGGCCGTTATGGTCTATCACAGCCAGGGGGATGGGAAAAAGGAACTTTTTCTGGAAGTTGGTTTGTACAACGTCCTGTCGGCAAGATACAGTAAAAGCAGGACGTTATAGTCCACAACGGCCAGACCCCTGTCGGAAGAAAGTGATATTATGGACGTTACGGTCCATAACATCCAGACGGATATAAAAAGGCTCACAGGCACCCGCTCTATGTACAAAACCTTCACACATCTCTTCTGTCTCACACATCTTATCTTGAAAACAAAATCATCTCTGAAAGGTAAATCTTCAATTATATAGCCTGACAAAGTAATTAATTTCTGCTATGCCATTTATTATAGAAAGTGTTGTGGAGTTTTGCATCGTAAAATATATATTAGATATCGTTCCTTTTGTTCCAGCAGTTATTGTTTTTTTTATTATCTTAGTTTCGAAGTTTTTATTCTCATCCTTGATAAAAAAGAAATATTTTTTTTTATGTTCCAAGTACCCTTTGTAAATATTTATAAGACGGATATCGATTAATACTCTTAATTTGGGAGATAATTCTTTTTATTTGTTAAGTTTAAACTGATTTCTATAAAACTTCTGTATAAGTTTGAAGGAATTATTAAATATGATTTTTGTATTTTTTTTCTTATAATATTACTGAAAAGTTGAAGAAATTGTATATTTGATTTGGACATCAAATGTGGATAAAAATTACAAAGGTGCAATGAAAAAAGATAAACCAAATTATATATTAATGTAAAATAAAAATATAAAAGACTATGTACTCTTTCATCTGAAAAATTAAATTAACATCTTAATTTGAAAACATGTCTATTTCTACGAATTTGTGCTTGACCAAAAGACATAAAGACCTAGAAAAACACATATCCTACCCTACTTCAGTAGGACCCAACATATCCATGATCCACTTAGTGTAGGTAAGGAGTACTCTTAAAAGAGGCTCTACGATTGACCATAAATGATTATCACATCAGAAATAATATTGAAGTAAAAACTACTAGTAACAATAGAACCTCATTGATAGTCGACTGCAAGGACGACTGGTGTAAGTGGCGTTTGTATGCCAGGTCAGAATTATTTTCATCTAAGTAGAAAATTAAAATAATTAGAGCACCACATACGTGTCATGCCGATGCTTCTTGTACCGATCATGCACAATTAACTGCAGAAATGATTACCGATGTTGTAAGAGAAGATATTAGGGAAGATGTTACATTGAAATTAGAAACATTAAAGGGCTAGTCCGTAAGAAATACAGGGGAGTTACTCCCAAATATAACAAGTTGTGGCGTGGCCGAGAGCTGGCAATCGCACAAATATTTGGTAGTTTGGAAGGCTAGTACAACCTTCTCACCCCAGTGTTGGAAGCAATTAAAAGACAAAATCCTGGAACAAAATATGGAGTTGCGCACGAACCCATGGAGTTGATACTGTGAACAATGTTATGTAACCGGCGTACCTCGTCCTCGTCCAACGGGGGTACTGGTGGGATGACCTGTGAATACCCAAACTGACGCATCACTCGATTAGGATAATTGTGTACTATCCAAAAGTGTATTAGTGGTACACCGGCTAGCCATACACCGCTCTCATTGTGAACTCGTGCCGCAACCGACACGACATCTCATCTAACATATTTTTGTAAGGCTCCTATTTTACCATGTAATCTTTGAGATCCTGCAATTGGCTTTGGAAGTAGCCAACTCCAGCCCAATTGTGAGCTTGATTATAATCATGGCGATAGCAACACATCTCCTTGTTGCAGGACACATATAATAAAAAAATTTAAAATCTTAATGATCACTCAAAAGAGAGCGATGTTTCTTTTAATATTTATAAACTCATAAATGCTATCGGTTTGGACTGCAAGTGCACAATCTTATCGAGTAGTATATTCGAGGTCGATTCACAGGGAATATTGGTTCAGAGTCTTGAGCGATTGAATCACAATCTTTCGAAAGGCTAGACGAAATCTGAAAATTGAGAGTTGTTGTTGTGATCAATGTATTAGGAAGCAATTAAAAGTAATTAAAACAAAGATAGAGATGAGAATTCCTAGGTTTCGGCACACCATTGTTACTCAATCCGCTTTGATAATATATTCTTGTCGAGTCTGATTTCCTGTTGTTGTTTTTATAAAAGACACCACTTAGGTCATTGCGAGTTATTTCACTCAAAAATGACAGATTTTTTATCAAGATTCTACATAGGACACTGCGAGTTATCTTACGCAAATGACTGATCTCTTAAATACACAAGTTACTACACAGATTACTGGAATTTACCTTACGCAAATGATGGAACTTGGTTCGCGTTTTGTTGTTCTGATTTATGGTTTTTCCGCTAAGATTTTCTTCACATAAACCTAATAGATCTCAACGAGGCTAATTCGTGCAACACATTTTTTCTTACCATTAAAGTACTGTCACTACCCTAACAGATTAAACTGGATCATCAAAATTAGATGAAGAGATAATAAATCACAAAAACATTTCAATTAAACAACAAGAAATCATAATCAACAGAAAATATATATATCAAAACATCAAGAGTAACAAGGTTTACTGCCTAGCCCCTAAGGAACTTAGCCGCGGAACGGCATGGTTACAATCACTCATCTCTTCTCACTTTAATCAAATCTGACCCTAATTACAAAGATGACTTCTTCTTCTGCCCATGGGCCTTATATAGGAGTGGAGGGACGTCTGGAGGTTGAGTAGGGGCTAAGGAACTGATCTGGATACAGCTGTCGGTAGTTATTCCCCAAGAGGCGCCTTCAGTTACGGTCCGTATCAGGTGATACGGTCCGTATTGAGACCTTGTCGCCGAAGGGTTTAATGCGTATCACGCCATCTCCTGGTCCGTATGAGGCTAGGTCCGTAACAGGCAATACGGGCCGTAACAGAGACTTAGTCATTGAGCGTCACTTATCCGATTGACCCGATTCTTGCTCTATTTGGTGGTAAATAGTCCCAAAACCTGTTTTTTGCAATAAAACATAAAGAAGGGTGACAGTAGCCATTTTCTCTAATAAATTAAATATAAGTGTGAGAAAATATGCAAAACCTAAGCCAAAACCCTACATAATTCATCATCATTTTGACTCTAATCACTTAATAAACATAATCGACGATAAATTAAAGTATTGTAAAGTTTTTTGTACTTACCTTTGTGAATTCGGGAAACCCTAATGTGGAGTCCATCCACCCAAGGAATGATGACGGCCGATCGGTAATGTGGACCAACACCAATGCTGTATAAGAAGAGTTGGTCCCCACATAGCTTTTGTCTTACGCTCAACGACAATACACAAGTTCATATAGAGTAGTGCTAGAACAACACCACCCTAGTTGTATTGTTCCGGTGAGTCAAGATTGTCAAGAAATTGTAGATACATGACCTGAACCAAATCTCCTGAAGAATCAACAAAAAGTATAGTCCCGAACAAGTCGAGTATGTAAGCCCGAGTGTATTGGCGTACTTGCTCCTCTGTAGGCTCACCCAACTGTTTGTTTGGCATGACAGCAAATCGATTGTGCAATTTCTTTAGACCTATGGAATATCCAGACGCCGTGCGAACAACAGGTCCCTCGTTCACCCCCGATCTCTTCTTCTTTTTAAGCACCGCATCTGCAAACCCAACTCCAAGAAGCCGCTCCACTAAGTCAAACGTATTACTGTCTGCAAAACCAGTACCGTCATCTCTTCCACGGGAAGATGGAAAGTGTGCATCTTTGGTCTCCACCGCTCAATGAGGCCAGCGGGAGCCATTTGTCAATATTTATATCATCCATTCGAGCTACCTGATACAAACCGAGCCTACACAAGAATGGTCTGCAACGCGCGTGGTACGGAATCACAGACCGGTGGTGTCGAACATCCACTCAGTTATAATCCTGTCATTGTTATACAATTTGGTTAAAATAAAATATCATAATTCAAATATTTATATCTCTTTATAAAAATTATGTGAATTTTGAATAGTTTACGATTCATTGAGTAACTTACAGTATCTAAGAACAGTGAGATTTTATGCTGTGCATGCGACATCCATAACAAATTGCTAAAATTCTCTACTGCAGGATTATGCGGACCACAGCTGCTTGACATCCTACATGCATAACTTTTGAACCCCAAAACTAAAACAATCTAAATTTTCAAACATTTACATTTACCTTAACTTTAGAAAACCATGTCACATTGCTACCATAGATAAACTATGCATGCATACTGCTATGCTATTTTTGGTTTGGTGTTTGTTTATTTGTTTTTTAACCAATCTTTGTATAAGTCCTTATCTAGTACGGTGTTTGTTTTTTTACCAAAGGTCCTCATCTAGTACGGTGGTACCATAAAATTTTTCTTTTCCTTTTTTCACTTAGCTCAAACATTGGAACCCACTTAAATTAAAATTTAATTTTTGTTTCTTGCAACATCAATTTAAATGTTTCTAATGTGATACTAATTTAATTCATTACCAATTTAAATATACTACAAGAAGTTGAACACACATGAATGTACACATTTATTTTGAGCAAGTCCAACAAAATTATACAACAAACAAGTAAAATTAAAATACACTAAATTTGATACAAATTCACAAAATTAAAACTAATCAGGTGCAATTGCCCAAAATTATACCTAACTCATAAAATTAAACCTAATCGGATACTAATTTACAAAATTAAATCTAATTTAGTGTAATTTCACATAATTAAACCTAATAATAACCTTGACAACAAATCTAACCTTAAATTATTGTCAATTTACAAAATTCTACAATAATTTCAAAAAAAAAAAAAACCTACTTCTCAGTCACTGTCAGGGGCCAGCGGAAAAGGGCGGAGCTGGATGTCGTGGAGAAGAACGGCCCGAACGTGTGCTATTCCTGGTCGCTGTCAGTGGGTAGGGAGCACAGACACACTCTGTTTTTTTTACCTGTCGGTGACGCGCGTGGTACAAAGGAGGAAAGATGGGGGCGCGGCGCATGGTAGGGTTAGAGACAGAAAAGGAAAGAAAGGGACGAGGCGCGTGAAGTCATGGGACCTAGCCGTGATATATCCAAACGACCAGATTTTTTTTTCACTGTCCCAGGCTGTGATAGATCCAAACGACCAGACTTTTTTTTTCGCTATCCCAGACCGTGATAGATCCAAATGGCCCGACTTTTTATATTTTTTTTCGTTGTCCCAAGCCGTGATAGATAAAAACAGCCAGAGTTATTTAATTGCATTCCTGTTAAGTTCTCCCTACTGGCCTTGATGGTCCATAACGTCCCCTTGACGTTATGGACTATGAAGTTTTTGCTACATCTCAAATTTCCACAAAAAGCTTCTTTTTCAATGTCGATATTTTTTATTCTTTTTCTATTAATAAAAATTTCGGAATAGTTCAGGGGTCTTTATGCGTATGTTTTGTTGGTTGTCAGTTTGATGTTTTTAAGTATCTCCTGTTAGAATTACATATGTGCTTTGTTAGTTCATGTAATTAGATATTTGACTTGCAATACCTATGTAGGTTTATATCTGTTTTGTAAGTTGCATGGATTGGTACCAGAGTGGTGGTACCGGAACTGAATTCTTTGTATGATTTCTTGTTTAATGTAAATCGGTGGGTATAATATCCCACTTCTTTCAAAAAAAAAAACCTAAAACCAAGGCATCCACCATATATACATTTTGCCAAGATTTTTGTGCGAAACCGCTTCAGCTATGAGGCGCCGAGCCTGTCCTTCAACTGATAAAGGCAAAGAAGGTGCTGCTGCAACTCCAACCATAACTCCCTGTAGCCTGGCTTTGATATTGCTTATGGCCCTCTAGAAATATTATCAAAAAGGCATTTATCATCAAACACTGAACATATTTGCAAAAATTTAGAAAAAAATTCAGGAATTACCCCCAAGCAAATCCACATATTTGCAGAGAAAAGATAATTCCTTCGCTCCCCTATCCATAAATTTTAAGGGTTATTGTACACAACAACCCACCTTTTCAAGTAACAGGATAGAAATTATATTCCATAAATTTACAACAATTTTGCCCCCTAACAATGATGATACCCACTTTTTTCCTTTGCACGAGCACACATGAGCTAGAACCAAGTTAACTAGGTTTGAATATCTATACCATCCTTTAGACAGGTCAGCAGTCAAGTCCTTTCAAAGTGAACTTCTATATTTAAATTTATAAAGGTATAGTATTAGCTTGTGCTTGAGTAAAATACTGGGCATGTTTTGCAAAAAGAAGAAATCAATTGAAAAGGTTGTTGTCACAAGACCTGAGCATGAGGGTTTTGAACTTCAACTCCGCTGGACTTGTGAGACTTGGTCCACTCAACAAGCGGGTCATGTATGAAGGTCTCAAGAACACTCATCAAAGTCTCCTTATGCGTCCTTAGCACTGATAGTGTTATCTCGCATACCTTCAAGTATACACCTTCATATCCAGAGATCCCCAGACCATCAATCATGTTCTGCACCGAATTTTACTTGTCAGATATAGATAGATATGAGAGACAGAGGGCATGTTATACTAATTAGTAACCAAAATTAAGGCTGTTATACAACCCATATCTCAGTTGAATGCTAGCTCACTCTCTCCTGCTCTTTTTAAAAACACTATAATTTTGGATAATCAATAGGCCCTTCTATCTTGCCACAAAAGAAGGGTTCACCTTGGGTTAAACATCAGGCAATAGTGACAGTATCCTAGTATCTAAAAACTACAATGCATACCTATGCTTACACATCATGTCAGGTACTTGTGAGAGATTGTTGGTTTGAAACCAAGCACCATGTGGGATTTATAAAAAAGGGGGCTGATCCCTTGACAAAAAAATGAAAAATTCAGGTACTTGTATTCATTTCTAGAATTTCCTTTTTCAGACAGCCATATTTGCAACGTAGCTTCTGACCTGTGTAAGCCTGAAAGGGACCAACTCGGGCTTATCCAGGAGCAAGCCTCTATCAAACAGGCAACTGAAATCTACATGAACACAATCACCACTTGTTGAATCAAACAAGATATTCTCTCCATGCCGGTCACCAAGCCCTACAATATGCCCCACCATTGACCACACAGCTGTTGTGTGTGCATATGCTAGCCTGGCACGAAACCATGCAGCTGGTTCAGAGAAAGTGGTCAAAAACCATTTGTGGAAAACCGGTGGAAACATGGGTAGGATCTTTGTTTTAAGCATCTCGTCTTCTGGCATCTTACCCTGGCAATATGAATGTCAACATGTCAGATCAGCAGTTTATTAACTTACGAGCATTAATTAACCACGACATAATCTCAAATAAACTTTTCTGATCCACAAAATAATTTGAAGTATAGATTTCTTGTGCTTATGAGAAAACATTAAAGACGCATATTCTGCACTATAATAGTTTCTGCTCTATTCTTTCAAAAAATATAACATGTGAACAACTTTTACCAATACAATACAGATGACAGCTGAAAGAAAATACAACACCATGATTTAAAGAATTCTCAATTCTAGTACCATCATCTAGTATTTGATATACCTATTTGATATACCTACCTGGCATTGGTCGTAAATTTTCTTAATTATCGGGTTGGTCCTCTGCCGGTCAAACTTCCCGCATGTTATATAAATATCCTGCAAGATGTGTCGAAGGCCACGAGTATGTGGGACCCACTCAACCATGCCGCAATCTTCGGTGAGTGGGACCACAGCAAAGGTGCGAATATAAAGCTTTCTACGGCGGCTCTCAGGATACTTGGAAAGGAGGCGGTTGATCATTGCATTGAACTCCATCATACGCGCATCTTTCCTCAAGTCATCCTTGGGTTTGCATAGGAAAGGCCGTGCCACACCATCACTTCCAAGAAAAACAACCTGATGTTTTCAAAAGCTTTTTGTTGTCATTAACATTTTGAGAAATACATTTTACCACCAACGGGAGCTGTCGTATGCCCCAAGAGACCTTATTTTTGTCAAATATTCCTTTGTTGAGATGGGATACCTGAATGTAACTTTTTGGCTAGAAGGATGCAACATTTTTTATCCAAATGTACAAGCATAACTTTTCTAACTTTCTACTGAGGATGAGTTTAACTTTCCTTTCTGACTTTGAGACCTAGTTTATCTTACATGACCAATCAGAGGTATTATTGATGCCCAAGGTAATGATCCTGGCAGATTTATTTTGTAACGATTATTGTTTAAGATCAAATAAAAAATGTAAAAAAAGTTGCTTAGATAATCTACTAAAAAGGTGAAAAAAAAACAAATATAAATTTACCTTTTTGGGTTTTTGGAGAGAAGAAAGGATCTCCGCCTCATCAGCTATACCAGCAATTGTGACATGCTCAAAAGCTGAGAAAACATTAAATTTAGGCTGATCTTCTGAATCCACATCATATGATGGCAATGCAACAGTCAGAGACTGCTGAACCGGCAGAATAATCCCAAGTGGCATCATCCTCTTCAGAGAACTGAACTCTGTCGATATATTAATGCTCCTTGATTTAGGCTGTCCAGAGTGGAAGCACAACCTGATCAGATGATCTACCAGACTGGCAAACTGTGAGAATAAGTTACTATTTTCACTTCTGTTGCGGGACCCCTTTCTTGCAGCTTGGATTATCTCGTTAGCTGCTTCACGCCGAGCAGGAACCGTTGATTTGGAGACTGCAGCCATCATCCAGAGGGCCTGTTGAGGGTATGCTTGTAGAACAGATGTAATTATATGCTTCACAATTCGCACTATTTCATCATTCTGATGGCAAATGCGAGAGATCAGCTGAGATAAGACAGTCAGCCATTGGTATGTGGGGAGATCTTTCAAACAACCTCGCATGACGCTTAGTACCTAACATATTGTTAATTAGACTTCATTTTATGGGAAAAGTCGCACATTCGTGTTAACCTCCAAAAGGAATGAAATAGAATGAAAGTAACAGTAGTGACCCTCTTGGACATGGATAAAACTGATGGTGGACCTGCAGATCTATTGTTATTTTATTTGTTTGACAGAATATTTTATCTTAGACCTTTCTCCATTCATCCATTTATAATATCTTATTTTATTTTGAGCATGGGTGAGAGCAGGGGACACCTACATGAACCAAACTGGGGCTGTTACCAACTTATAGAATTTGGGAGGTACCTAAACCAGCTTTCTAGAGGCAAATGCACAACAAGAAAAAGAGCTAAAATAAATTATGTTTACCCTAGTATGAACAGCTTTCATGGGCTTGTTCGAGGCCGATCCTTCTCTTTGGTAAACACTCCCGAAGTCAAACCAGAGGGTCAGCAATCTTGGCAAAGCTTGGAAAAGATTCTTATGGCCTCTGTGGAGACTCTTTGCATAAAAAAGCAACACATCAGGTAGATATGTCCACCACAACTTCTCTTCAACAGATGTGCTGCTGGAGCCAGAAGTTATGGGCCCCACTTTTGCAGCAAGCCTGTCTTCTTGCCTTCTCCTTGCATCAACCAACAGATCATCGCAGTATTTGGCCATGTAGAAGTAACCCTTCTCCCACTTGGGCTGCAACTCTCTAACCCTAGAGTAAAGGGAGATGATATCTTCCTTCTGTTTCTGTCCTGTTTGATGAATCCATCTGGTGTAAAGGAGAAGAGTTTTAGCCACATCTGAATTATCCTTAGAAGCCTGGCTGAGAGAGAGAGGAGCATTTGGTAATGCAAGTGAGAGGCTGGAGAGAGATGATACAACTGCAGGCCCCAGCACATCAGAATGCATGTTTAGCAGAGTTTGCTGTAACTCAGCAATCGCACCATCTGGTTTTCTCACATCCCACAAGTACTTGGCCCTCTCCATGTGCACATTTGGAGCACCTGAGGCGTGTGCTTCCAGTATCGCATGATGTGCGGTCTCATAGTGACCGGCTGATCGGCACAGCTTTGCGTACTGAAGCCAGCAGTTCCCAACCTGGGAGTTTAAACTACTCAAACCGTACACCAGCCGGCGAAAAGCAATTAATGGTTCTCTAGCCCATAGTGAAGGTTGAGTGATTCTCAGGCGGTTCTCCCAGTCTTCTGCCACTTTGACAAACTTTGGATCGTTATGAGTGAAAGCCTTTTTAAGGAAGGAATCTTCACCAAGCAAACTGTGGAAATCCTCAAGCTCGCATAACATGTGAAGCTTAACAACGTATGGATAAGCACGCATGTACGAGTCCATACCGGCTGCAGCCAATGGCACTAGCAAAGCCTGCTTTGATTGAGCAATCCGCTCTGCCACCAAGAACTGATCTTTCTTGATCATTGCCTGAAATATTTTGGCAAGACCCATGTCAAAAGAGGCATTTGTTTCAGTACCAGAAAAAGTGAAGCCCTCCTTGTCAGCATTTGAAAGGTAGTCATCCATCAAGTCCCAACGACCTAATCTCCAAGCAGCTTGCACCCCTTGCGTGCACCAAGTTTTCTTGTATTGTGGTATCCGGTATATCAGGCCATCTACATGTGCAACCATAGCCTGAAGGTGGCACATGTTAAGTAAACAGTTAAGCACATCAGAATGCCTTTGCACCGAATAGGGTTCCATTTGTAAGGCCTGTTCACAGAATGTCAAAACATCCGCCCAGTTACCAGATTTCTCACTAATGAGCAACTGGTCCTGAAGGTTCGATGACTTGCGTAAATTTGCCAAACCAAGAAGGCCATCAGGTTCGTCCAATCCAGCATATATCTCCATCAGAAAGGATATGTCATTGTCAGAGAACACCCCACTAGTCTCGGCAGCTGGGTGGAACGAACCAGAGTTATCTCTCACATGCGACTCAAAGTACATTAAAGCACGTGCATGAGCCTGGCATCGGAAAGAAGCTCTAGCTAAAGTGACCTTTGGAACAGCAGATAACAACTCGGACACATTTCCACACTGCACCAGGAGGTGGTCCCCTTTTTTGGAAGTGAAAACAGAAGCGCTTTCGTTTTGAAGTCTGACAGGCTGGGAGAGTGCAATCTCCTGCTTCAAATCGTCAACCCACCGAGAGTGTCAAGCAGAGTAAACACAGCTTGGATACACACCTCATTCTGGCCACCTTTTATTCCATGAACAGCAGCACCACTATTCTCCGATGCAGCTGCTTCGAGGACTGACAGTATCTCCTCCGTAATCCCTTGACGTGCCTCTGCTGTGCCATGACAGACAGCATTTAGCACAAGGTATGGTAGAAGGTACAATGCAGTTTGCATGTCACGCCTCACTATCCCTCGGCATGCACTGAATATGCTGGAGCGGGATCCAGTGGCATGGGCTGTTAATTTTCTTATCCAGAAATAAATCCACCGCCGGAAGGGCATTTGTGGGCGGTAAATTGAACCAGTAGAAGCAGAATCAGTCACACTAGGGAGATGGAATCTTGAGGTCAGACAAGGCGCAATTATTTCCTTGATGTAATTGGAAAAACGGCTCCACAGTTTCTGACCTCGATTGTTTAAATCACCACCAGATGCTTGGCAACCAGCCACATTTAGAAGCTCTTGAATAGCCAAAGCTGCAGAGTCTTGCACGACTGTGTCAGAAGCTGCCCGAAATGCCCTTGCTAAATGCTTGTTTATCAACTCAAAAATAAGATCATCGTCAGAACACTCAATCTTAAACCGCTCAGAAGAGGTGCCCTTGAACTTAGCTGGGTCCACAGCACCAAGTGCACCCAGACAATTAGCACATACTAATTTCAACCTCTGGCCAACAGCAGTACATGACTCCTCAGCACAGCCCCGTAGCAAGGTAGCAATTAGAGAGCTTATCACATCTAGATCGGCTGCATCATCAGCCCCAATTAATGCTGTAATGCCTTCTCTTTTAGCATTAAGTAGCTTGCTTAGTTCACATGCCACAATGTACCTGACATTTAGGCTTTCATGGTTAAGACCATCAAGAGCACCTTGGAGTTGATCCCTTAGCGTCCTTGAGCCCCTCGCCTCTCTTATCAGTCCATTAACCTGTCGTGCTAAAATATTATTTTAATCCCAAATTGAAACATAATACCATGCAAAAAGTTCAAATCAGATTATTAGAGTACCTCTGACAAAGCTGGAATGCTAGGCAGCAGTGGCAATTTACAAATCTCCTGCTCCACACAGGCATAGTTCTTCACAATAATGTACCGTAAAATTTCAACAATCTTATCCAGGTGTACAGAGGGACATTCTTTACATCTCTCCAGGGACGGTATAAAGGCCGCCACGACCTGTGACATCACATGCTTTATACTAGACGGAGAAAGTTCAGCCAATTGTCTAATAAAAAAGTGCAGTGCATCAAGGCCGTCACTCTGAAGGGCTTCTTTGTCGATTGTGTAGATCAAGAGAACCATGATTTTGGGCACATGTGTGATGAGGTAAGGCCCCATCATCTCAATTAGTTTCTGAATTCGGTGCAAGGCCTGGCACTGCAATTGTGGGTCATCACTACGGAGCATCTTCCTATCAATGGTGTTTAGAAGACCAACAAACTGATTCTTCAAGAAATCAGGCAAGTCTTCTGACCCCGTCAGAATTCGAGCTACCTTCTTAATTATCACAGGGATTCTAGTAGTCCTGGTACCAAAATAATAAATTATAAGACTTGGAAGTTGTAAAGGGGTACACCAAGAATATGCATAATTTTCAGAACTAATGGTTGTGGTTGGCAGCTTGTGTCTCTTTTAGGTTACTTTAGTAATACACAAACATATCAAGTCATCACCAGTGTTGTAAATAACGGTATGCGCTCGTCGGACGGGTAAGATACCACCAAGTGATTAATCGGGAATAATCGGCCATAATCGGAAAAAATCAGCCGATTAATTGGGAAATTCTTTGACGGTTTGGTCACCACCAACGACTAATCGGCCAATTAATCGGTCTAAACGGACGTTTTTTACAACACTGGTTATCACCTACATTAGGTTACATTAGGTTCTCCTTTTTAGAACTACACAAGACATCTTAAAAATAAAAACAGCTGCCTCTTTGCGGGACTCATGTCAAATAATATGACATCTCTCATTTATATCAGATGATAGTGATAAATTATCTCCTGGAAATTTGTATTACCTGCAATTTGTTTCATCCTGATCTGCGTCCCCATGGAAACACAAAAGCTCATCAAGAAGTTCGGGCAATGCTGCAGCAAATATTTCTTTGCTATCCGATGTTGTCTCTTTATGATAGAACTCCAAGACAAAGGAAAGTTCTTGCGGAGCTTCATGAAACAATGCAGAGGCAAGCACCTGTGGCAACCATTTCACTACCAACGGGACTGCGTCTGTGTCAAGTTGGTTCGCCAGCTCATGCAAAATCAGGACCGCTTGATTGTTACTCTTGTACGAAATAACAAGTTTTGGGATGACGATTGGGACCATGCGCTTTACTAGCTCATTAATTTTAACCCCCAGAACAGCCTCAGCAAATTCTTTTATTACAGCCAGGTGACCAATGAGCCGATCAGATAGAAAATCATATAGTGAGTTGCGAAGAAGAATATGCTTGGTAAAGAAAAGTTCAAGGCCTCCCTCGAAGCATGTCAATCTCTGTATCAGCCTAAGTGCCGTCAATCTGACAATCGTGCTGTGGTGGCCAAGTTGTGTGATAAGTAAAGTAAAACATTTGAAGAAAACTGGGGCATGAACATCAACAGCTTCCATGATTTTAGCAACACTTTCTAGAAGTGTTAGCAAAATCTGGTGATTCTCGTGGCGATTCTCGGTTCTGGCAATGGCACTTTTGATGCGGTCAAAGAATTTCAATTCTCCATCTGCATCATCAGCAAATAGGGCAGCCAGAATCTCACTTTTCATGAAGCAGCTTATCACCCCACAAAATTCTTCTCTAACTGCCTTAACTTTATGAGATAGCAGAAAGTCGATGCATTCCATCCAGCGCAAACTATTTCATACAACACAACTTGACTAGTGTGCCTCAGGATACGGGGTAATATCTGTACACACGAAACAGCCACTTCTTCAGAATAGTCTCCAAAAATGAATTTGAAAAACAGAGAATGTATCCCCACAAAGGCACCTGGCTGGCCATCTATCTCACTTTGCAACGTCGGCATTTGCACAACAGCAGACAACAGTACTTCTTCACTATCTCTTGCTTTGGATTCGCATGTGGAACAAAAGAATCCTTTTAACAGAAGATCCAATGTTGAGACACCAGTTTGATGGTTATTGTCTAAGAACAGCTTACAGGCATTTCTCCCATTTACTTTTGAACAACCGGAGAATCCAGTCAAGCATGACAAAAAACCAAGAGAGAAAACTATCATTTTATTGACTGATGCACTTCCACCTTCCACTGACCTGAAACGTAGATAAAAATATTTTAAAAGCATCATTTACCCTCTAAACAAAAAAGACAGTCCATATCTGTCAGTTTGACATGCATAAAACAATAACAAGATACTTACTTGAGTCGATTGACCATGTGTTCAAGCAGGCCAGAACCAGAGAACAAGACAAAGATAGGCAATGAAATTACAGCTTCACATCGGACCTCTTCGGACTCATCATTCATAGCTAAGTCCAACAATTCAAGATCGCGTGTCGAATTTAGTTTAATCCCAAGCTTCGAGAGAACTTGTATCATGAGGCACTTTAGATGTGACATTGACTGAGAGGGACTTCTAAGGTGAGTGTTGCTCCATGAAAACATTAGCACATTTAAGAGATCAGCATAAACTGAAGAAATGCAGTTTCTTTTATCTGCATCAATGAAGAATGGTAGGGATTAAGAAGCTAAGCTAGTGCATGCAGTTAACTGAGGTATTGTAGCACCACAAGATATCCACCACAAACAGGCTGATCTGTGCCATTGAAGTGCCCAACAGGTAGCAGGAAACTACATGTGAACTTCTATTTTCTCATTATATGTATTCAACAATTTGGTAAAACCTTAGTAACACGATAGGACCTTGACTTCCACACTAACCAATACAAGCCCAATAAAACCAAACATAAACATAAACAGGTAACAGAACGTCAGTCGAAGCAATACAGACTGATCTTACATCCGGATACAAAATATGATGGTAACAAAACAACATTCCCTGAGAAAACCTACTTCTCAACCAAACACTTTACTTGCCGAATATGCTAATTGGAGAGACAGGATTGTTGATATAAAACTATCATGAAGAAGTACAGAACATATACATAAGGAAAAAACACACAAATAGACAGAGAGAAATGGGCTAAATCCTTACCTGGAATGAGCAATATGCTTTGAACTGCTTCCAAATACAACAACATATTGAACAAAAGGGAGCCATCTTCCTTCACCTAAATAACATCATATATGAGATGCCAAACAAAAGAAAAGTTGAATATATTCGATTAGTTTGCAATTTATTGTTTCTATTCCTACTAACCTGTTTGCAGATCCATGGTATCCAGGAGACAACATGCTCAAAAATACTACCACTCAAGCTTGTATTCCAGTAGGAAGAAAATGCACAACACAACACACTTAAAGCATTTATTGCATTCTTCGGTGTCATGGAATTGTGTAGTTCACTATCAGGTTTTAAATATGCAACTAACTGAAAAAGTAATCTAGGAAAAGGATTAGAGATTTTGCTTTCCTCCTGCTCCCCGTGCTTCAAGAAACTTGTTTCGGTCCTTTTCTGACGCTTTGAGGAGGTGCTTTCTCTCTCCTCAGTTTTTCTCTTTTTGCCAACTCCAGCCAAGTCAGAGTCTTCAGTGGCACCACCCAACTTGTTGAAACTTTCAGCACCAAAAGTGCCTATAGCCAGGCAAATGCAATCAATGAGCCGAAAGCATGGATTTGATGTGTATAATACCTTAACAAGTACTTCAGGCTTCCACACAGAAGGAGAGCATAATTGGGCTATTCGTTTGTAAGCAGTACACATTGCTACCTGAAATTGACAGACTAATTACATTTTATTGTGTAAATAAATGCTTGTTAGGGCCTATCATGGCACTACATCACAATCAACAGAAATGCTGTTCAATAGGAAAAGGGCTTAAGAAAAACAAGTGCATCTGGGTAGAATTTGATCTCTGCAAAGGATATCAATGATGTAGAATAACTTTTGGCATCTTGATGTTTGGAAGGATACATCTCAAGTGTTGTTTGTAATTTAGGTTTCTGACCTGAAGTTCTGGGCAATTGGTGGTTTCCAGTGCTTTTGGAAAAATATTGATTATATCAGTCGCAGTAGATTCAATAATTGAATCGTGACAAGATGAATGGAGCTCATGAAAGCACAACCCCATCGTATAGTCATAGTTGGCATCTCTGCGTTTAAAAATTCAAAAGTTAAAACATTTTTTTGATGAAGCAATAATATAGCACTTATGAATGACAGAGCAGAAGTATTAAAAAAATCACCTGAAATGAGGAAGGCTGTTCTTATCTTGCTCCAGAATACATGCAATTGAGTGAATAATTTTCTCAGCTGGAACTATAACAACATTCACAAGTGTTGCAGTAATTCTTGCGAAGTCAAAGCATGCCTACTCAATCACAAAGAAAAAAGTAAACTCACGCCAAGAAGGGACTGAGATAGTATAAAACAGTGGTTAGACAAAGTGTTGCCATGCCAGATTTTAATACCATTTTTGTTTTACTGGCACCTAGTGCCAAGCATATGTCATAACAACATAAAATGCCCTTTAAACCAAAAGTAATTCTTTCAAGTTTTTTACTTAGTTCATTCAGTGCTCGGTGCTCACTGAGGGTAAATTGTTTATTGAGTCTAATTTGAGATAGATTAAGAACAATTGAAGCTTGATTGCATCACAATTGCTCCTTCAAGAGTAATTGAGGCTCCTCTGGGTATGGGGTTTTATTGCACATTAGAGGCTTGTGCAGGGTAGTTAGTTTGGTAACATAGTACATGCTGCTCAACTCAATTAACAAAATCTAATACCAGTACATTAGAAATTCTTGAGATAAACAGATTCACACAAGTAAGCTACCCACCAACCCACCATATGCAAATCAGTATCGCCGTAACAAAGTAGAGAACATGCAGCAGTAACAAAAGAGATGTCAAGAAGCCCTTCCACATAAAGAGTCCCTTCTGTCAAGCACTTGCTAATGAACTTAATAAGCGATGCTGCAAAAGGCCTCCACCTTGCATCCCCGGTCAGATCAACCAAAACACCTGGCCCACTCCCGGGACGACAACTAGCAGGAAGCTCACTGAAAATCATTGGTGAATTTGCAATTAATGCGAAAGTGCCAGACAAACACTTGACCTTTATGGAACCATCATGTGCTGCACTGAGCTTGTTTGCATGGATGGATGCCACGTATAGCACATCTGTTGATTTACGAGTTAGGTAATAGTCAGCTCCTTTCACAAATAACAAAACTGAAAAAGCAATAAGTTTGCAACTAGTACCTTCTATGGCAACCATGGTATCTAGGAAGAATTGGCGGTAAGCTTCTCTCTCTCTAGTGCGAAGAAGTGACAGGAGAGAAGAAATTGTCTCAAAGATCACTCCATGCCGAGAGCTGATGAAATAGAAGTTACTTACAATCAAATTAAAAACAAATACAAGACTGCTTGATCTCTCCTATAATTGAGCAAACTTCAGCATTGGCTATTTTCTGGAACTACTAAGTTGGTGGCAAGTAAAGCACATATGACTCCAAGTCTGTTGGATAGTTGGATTACAGAACTCTGCCAAACTCATTTTTAATTGGTCACAAATAAGCACTAAAAAGATAAACCTAGTTTAAGTACCATACCAGAAGGACGGGTCAGCAAGAAAGGGGAGAAGGCGGCCAATAACTGGAAGGACTGCTGCAGCACGACCATGAAAGAAAACTCCAGGAAAATTTCGGGCAGTGTGCGAGAGAAGTTTCAGCACAGCTGTCACCTCCCTCTCATTTGCTTTAACAAAATATATATCAACTTTAGTTTTATACTAAGTAAATAAATTTATTTAAACTATTGGAAGTAGATTTTTTCTTCTTAGGGAGAAAACCCTTAGCTTACAAACCACCACACCCACCCCCCCACCCCCCCCCCCCCCCCAAAAAAAAAAACAGAGAATACATGAAGAAGCACCTCCCAAATGCTCAAAAAGTGAAAAAGTAAACATATAACTCCAGTGATTAAACGGATATGAGCACTACAGCCCCCTCCCGTTCATACGCCTGAATAAATTTCTCCCTTATAATTTTATTAATAAATTAATAAAAGAGTCGCAAAACCTTTCTATTAATGAGACAAATCAAAAGGTTCCAAAAATTTGATATCAACATATTAATTTATCTGGAAGTAACATAGTCAACTCGCTTCGTATCATACAGAAACCCTTTCTCCTACCTAATTTACCTCTGAAACACATACAGAAATTCTCTCCTTACTAAGAGTTCAAAAGAAAGAAAAAACTACATAGATAACCACGAATCAGGCAATAAATGTAAGAAAGAGTGGAAGTAGAGCTAGAAGCGCGATACCATTGGACGAAGGGTCAACGTACGCATGGAGGAGGTTAGGCAGTACAGTACGGAACTTGACCTCGAGCGGCTCCTCGCCGCCGCTAGAGGAGGCGCCGGAGGATGAGGAGGAGGCGATCCTCTCCCGGAGCTCCTGTAAGAGGAATATGTTTGCCATTTTTCATCGATCGAGCTCGCTCACTCTCTCTTGTCGTTGTCCCGCCTAGCGCCATTGTAGCACATTTTTCCTTTTTCCCCTATAAAAGTTTCCCTCCTTTCGGTTATGGGCTTTATGGGCCGGGGCTAATACTTCATTGAGCCTGCGACTTTTATGGCTGGGCCTGAGGAGCAGCGGAACAAAACATAAAGAGTGAGTCTATGGTACTATGCATAGCACGGATTAGTCCGTACTACAGAGTCATATTTTTATTTTAAAAATTCTAATGGTCGATCCGAACAGTTCAACGTGATCTCCACATGAATATGTACTTGCAGACTAAATTTTATATTTTTTCGAACTTTTTTACTATATTTTAAGATAGGTAGAAAATCACTTGATCTGAAAATTATGGACCATCCAAAAACAGTGATTTTCTACCTATCTAAAAAATAGTAAAAAAATTCTAAAAAATAAAAAATTTAGTCCACAAGCATATTCTCATATGAAAATCATGTTGAACGGTTCGGATCAACCGTTAAGATTTTAAAAACGAAAATATTGATCCGTAGTACGGACCAATCCGTGCTATGCATATTACCATAGACTCACTCAAACATAAAAGTCCTAGGGATGGCATGTTTACTCTTTCTCTTTTTCCTTTTTTTTTCTCTTTTGGATAACTAATCTCGTATTCAATTTTTACATCAACAATTAATAACTATGGAGCGCCTAGCTGTCCCCCTTTAACAATCCTCTATTTTGTCCCCCAGACATTAACTATCTAAGGAATTACTAACTACCTGGGGGACCACTAACTACTTGGGGACTGCCTAATATTTGAAAGATTTTACAACTAGCGAGCGCAAATATAAATACCTATGCGCACAAGTATCAATGTATAATATTTCAAGTATTCATACCTAAGATACCAAATATTTCGAAAAAAACTGGACATATCACTCACCCATCTTTTACACGTTTTTAGAGGTGGATTTTTTTTCTCCGTTCAATCTAGACAATATTTCTAACAATCTGTGAGGAATCTTGCGAATCTAAAAGCACGAACATCTTCTATGTAATTTTTTTTTCAAATGAGATCCATAATGACATACTTTCGGGTTGTCCGTCGTGCAAGTATTCATACCTCGTCATGCAAGTATGAATAGTTCATGTATCAAGTGTGATATCTCGCAAACTTATCTATATTTCGACCTTAAAATTGTACCAAACCTATGTCTAAATCTATCAAATCAGTTGTACTTCATTGAATATCTTTAGAATGTGGTACTGCTGCAAGTTTATTCTTATTTTACAGGATTCGGGCGAAATCGAGGAGAAATCTGGAATTCTGAAGTCTCTACACGGCCCGTGTCACATTCTACACGGCCCGTGTCAACCTCGACTCCACCGCAGACACGACCAGGACACCATCCATATGATGTTGAAATTTCAGCACCCGAACTTAAAACAGTCATAACTTTTGACTTGTAACTCCGTTTTGAGTGTATGACCACTTTTCGAAAAGCTTGCGAGAAGATCTACAATTTGAGCTAAGTACACAGGTTACACGGGCCGGACAGATTTGACACGGCCCGTGTCAAGCATTTCCGGAAACAGATCCAGAAATCTGGAAACAAGGCTAATGAAGGAAGGTCGCGAATTGGCATTAAAGGGGGGCCTCTCTGTCCAACAGGGGCTCATTCTGGAACAGGAGAGCACGTTCTAGGGTTTGTCTTTGGCGGCTAAGCTTAGAGGCGAATTGGAGAAGCGAAATACGCGAGTTTTCGATTGATCTTCTTTGTGCTTTGGGTTTTGTCATGATCAACTCTATCTCTATTTGTATTTTCTGTTTTAGAACTATGTGTGAGTAGTTTTCTTTGTTTCTAGGGTTTTGATGTAATCGAATGTTTTGTCTTGCATGCTAGTTATTGAATCTTTGTATTGAAATTTTGGTTTGATTGATTGAGTAGTATTTTAATTGCTTAGATTGAATTGTTTGACCTATATCGGTTTACCACTAGATGAATGCGCACATCTAGAAGGTATCTTAGCCCTTAAAAGTCTCTCAACCAAACTAAGTATATGAGGTAGGATTTGTGACCCGAAAGGCGAAACCAAGTAGTAACCGAAAGGCGAAAATTACTCTTTATTGACGGATAGGAGTTACCTTTAGTATACCAAACAAGCAACTAAGTAATTCGGACCAACACACGAAAGTTGAGGTCTAGAACCCGACGAGGGCATATATTGCAAATTCCATACCAAGTTGATGAACCAACAAACGACAGTTGAGGTTTAGAAACATTAGGTCTGGTCAGTAGAACCCTACACAAAGGAACAACACAAAGAAACAGTAGCTGCTGCATTTATCCGAGGCTGACACGGACCGTGTAGCAAAATGACACAGCCCGTGTAAACTGATACGGCCCGTGTAGGAAATGACACGGCCCGGACAGGACAGCTTGAGGCAAAACTGAGATGAAGTCATAACCCTGGGAACGCTTTTTATTATTGATTAAAACCAGTTTTATCTTCTTTCTTGCACTTTATTACTGCTTTTGAATCTGTAGGAATTATAAATAACCAAAACCAACCCTTTTCCAACTTCTAGTCTTTAATTAACTTAAGTAGAATTCGGATGACACTTGAACCGTCCCTGTGATCGATACCCGACGATATACTACGCGGTAGGATTGTATACTTGCAGTCTGAACCAGAAGTGTATTTAAGGTTAAAAGGTACAGCTTGCTGTACTGAAACTTTGTACTATACCTTTTTGGTGTAACAAAGTGTTTTGTATCTAACAAATTCTATCAATTTTTTTTCCATATGACACTGGATGATGTCTGAAAGTATTAATATAAAGTATTGCAAGTATTCATATCTCGTCATGCAAGTGTGAATAGTTCATGTATCAAATGTTTGTATCTAACAGATTCTATCAATTTTTTTTCCTTGTGGCATTGGATGACATTTGAAAGTATTAATATCAAGTATTTCAAGTATTCATACCTCGTAATGCAAGTGTGAATAGTTCATGTATCAAGTGTTTGTATCTAACAAATTCTATCAATTTTTTTCCACATGGCACTGGATGATGTATGAAAGTATTAATATCAAGTATTATAAGTATTCATACCTCGTCATGCAAGTGTGAATAATTCATGTATCAAGTGTTTGTATGTAACAAATTCTATCAATTTTTTTTTTCATATGGTACTGGATGATGTCTGAAATTATTAATATCAAGTATTGCAAGTATTCATACCTCGTCATGAAAGTGTGAATAGTTCATGTATCAAGTGTTATCTAACAAATTATTTTATAAAAAAAAATTCCTTACAATATTGGATGACATTTGAAAATATTAATATCAATTATTGTAAGTATTTATATCTTGTCTTACAATTATTTATACTTTAATAGATAACACTAAATAGTATTTGTTTTAAGTTTAATTGCAATTGATTTAAAAGTTTATTTTCATTTAATAGGATCAAAATTTTGAATTACAGAAACACATAGACACTTAAAAATATTTCATGTGTCAAATACCCTCTGAAATGGAACAAGCTCCAATCTTACATGTGGCAATCCTAAAACTAAAAACCTCATAAAAGTATCGTAACTAACTTAATAACCAAAAAACTTGTCACATTAGCACAAGATCCCTATATACACATTTGCATATATAACCCTACACAAGAGATATGTAGTAAAAAAAAAACCCACAAGAAACACCAAAATTAACCACCACAAATAACCTAGAATCAAACATAAAAAAAACTAACCCGTAAACAAAAATAAAAAAAACAAACCATAATAATAGACCCTATATTGCTGACATAACCAAAATCCCCTTAAATAACCATACTGACTTGATGAAAATAGATACCAGTAAACCTTCCCCAAATACCCCTAATATAAAAAAGTGATTATGAATTATATCAAAGTGAGAGCTTGTCATCAGAAAATCAAGCTAAATTACTTACTATATGTATCCGATGCAAAATCAAGCTTATAATCTAAAGATTTGTTGTCATTCAATTTTTCTTTTGCATTATTTTGATATGTATCCTACACCTAAATGACTACTTAGGTTAACTTAACAGTGTTTACTTATGCATTATTTTGGCTCAGTCTCACTCAGTCTCTTACGTGATGCTTTAATTCTCTTTAATTTTCCCTCTTGACTCTTTTTAGTAGCTTAGCAGTTTATACTAGTTTGTTGTATTCGTACCAGTAGTGTACCGGTTAGTAATGCATCAACAAAGAATAGGCTTCCAGTTCCTACAAAAGAAAAGGTGTCATAAGCTATCAAGTAAAGATAAGTACTGCTATAAAGCGAGCTAGTAAATTATAAAAGCCATGCTAATTATCACGCAACTGTTATTTGAGGCATTTATCATCCATTATGAGGTCCTACATGTAAATCAGAATCCTAAAACACTCAATTCATAAGTTTAGTGTATTAAAATTCAGTTTTATTCGGTTTTATTCGGTGAATATTCGGCCATATATTCCTATTTGGTGTCCGGTCGAATAGAAAATGGATATTCGGACCGAATATTAAATTCATGCTTTAAAAAATTAAAAAACATTTAAAACCCATTAAAAGAGTTCCGGACCCGAATTCATAACCCATTAAATAAGTTCCAGACCCGCCAAGTAGGTGTTCTCTTCAAGCATCCCACTCAGAAGTCTTTATAATCTCTCTACATGCTGCTTTATTGTATTTAAGTACTGTGAAATTAAATATTTAATAAAAAATCCGCATATATAAATTCGAATAAGAATCCGCACATTCGGCCGCATACCGTATGCGGTATTCGGTGGCCTTCCGAATACCGAATGAGAACCGAATATTAATACACTACATAAGTTAGACGTAAGAACTTACGAGTTGCTTGTGTATGCACTGGAACAACAACTAATCGCATACTCCTTAAATGAACCACTGATCTGATTCAACCAAGATCACATTAGAACAATAGGTCATGACCTGAAGCATCTAAGTTTCAGAGATGCACCCGATTTTCAATCAGTCAACTAAACTAAAATTAAATTGAAAAATGAAACAAAATTAGAACTGACTTCAAGTTCTCTAGCTAGATTTGTACAAGCCTGAAACCACTGTGCATCACCTGAAATCTGATTTGCATGAAACAACGCCACGACCATTGCTGGGACCCGCGTGCAGTGCTTGAGCAGCCAATCATGCTTCAGAATGCCAGATAATGGGCGGGAGTAGGATGGGAAAGTGCTGCTTCAAAGAAAGACTGGAGACGTGCTGTGTGTCGCAGGAAGGGAGAGGAGAGGCAATGGAGTCTCCTCTTGCTATGCTTTCTTTGACCATTTTTCTTTAAGCTTCTGAAAGATTCACTATTTTTTTTTTTTTGAATCAAGGGTTTCTAGTGCTACTAGTCTTCCTTTTTCAGAAGTTAATTTCCTTTTGCTTTTTTATTCTTTTAAAAAACTTCCTTAAACACCGTTACTGAACCTGATGCATTCTGTCTCGGTGTGTCATTCCGGTACAAAAAAAGCACGGGACGTCTGAAAACTGAAAAGAGATTCTAAGGGGCACTAATAATTCATGGGATACCTCACGTGCAAATAGTTAAAAACAGAGAGTGCTGTATTTTCAAAAATTACAAACTAGTCCATCTTTTTGTGAAAAATGCTGGACAGAATTGGAATTGAATAAAAATGTGATAATGATCTGTTGTGGTTAATCTGCTGTGATTACATTTATTTCCTGATCAGAATGGGTCTTTTAGGTATCATAAAAGAAAGTAAATCTGTTGTGATTCTCGGGGAATCACAGGACCCTGCAATTCCGATTTCAACTGTTGGTCTTCTTCGAGATGCGTGCATGAAAATTTTACTTTTCTGAGAATGTTTCTAAAATCCGTGCACGGAAAAGTTTGAACGGTTGATCTCGGAATTTCAGAATCCTGCTCTCTCTCTCGGAATCACAGCAGATTCGGACTCATCATAAAATCAATTCTTCTTATCTATCTTCTCAATCCGATCAGAATAACATGATTGTGAATTGAACTCTATTCGTCTATGTTCTATTGAAATATATTGAATTATATTAACCTGACAGCCTCTGCTAGAATTTTTCTAAAAAGAAAAAAGAAATTTATTGAGTTATTATTCAACATCTATTCCAACTGTGAAGTTAGTATATATATTAGATCAATGTTGAAACCAAAAAAAAATCATTTATATACCAATAAAAAAAAATTACAATAGACACTACTAGCTCAACTAACAGTAAAAAAAAGACTTTTAATAACAGTTTTTTTACCGTTAGTGATCAACACACTAGACACTTTCAACCGCTAGCAGAGGAGTCATTTTTTCTAACGGTTTTGTACTAGAACTACTAGAAAATAGTAGTTTCTTCTGGCAGTTTTGTACTTGGAACAGCTAGAAGATGATGGTAATGTGCATAAAAAAAAACTTACAAAGAAGGTAATGTTTTTAAAAAAATCTGAAACTAGAAATCAAATTTTGATTGGGAATAACTTTTTGTAAGAAACTCTGATTTCGGCATTCTTTACCAATTCGAAAAGCTCGTGAGAAGAAGATATCAACTTTGCCCCGAGCTAAAGCTCTCAGCAAGCAACATAAAGCCAGCGCAATTAAAATTGGAAAAAAAGAACGTTGTTTAGGGTCCCAAAATTGCAATTGAAGTCTCTAATTAATAGCGATAAGTTATAAAACTTATTTCAACAGAAAAAAGTACATTCTTATGCCAATGAGCACCAAAGCCACATTATTTCAAAAGAAAAAATTGATTAGACATATAAACCTTGTAAGTTATAAAACCGGCACTCATATCGACCTACCTTTACCAAGTTGCTGAAAGATCGAAATCTGAGAGAAACGGCTAAGGTTTGAGAGAATCTGATATGGAAGAAGCGTCAAGGATTTGAGAGAATCAGAATTGGCATAAGTGTTCTTGGTTTGAGAGAATTGTATATGGGAGAAGAGAGGATGTGAGATGGAGTTGGTTGTCGAGGTTGGGAAAGACGCCATTATAGGAGGAGGGAAAAGACGATCAAACAGAGGAAGAAGGAGAGTGTTTATGAGAAACGAGAGAACTTGGTGAAAATTGCAGAAATTTCGATTTAAGTTAGAGTTCAAAATGGTCTTCGTCTATCGGTTCCAAGTGTACAACCTGTAGAAGAAATTGACAGATCTTATTCTATCTATTCTACAGTAAAAAACTGATACAAGAATGCCATCTTTTTCTAACAGTTGTAAGTGTAGAATCGATAGAATAAATTTGATACTTCTTCTATCAGTTTTGAAAGACAAATTGATATTCTTCTAATGGTTCACAATTTTGAACTAAAAAAAGAAACTGGGTACTCTTTTCTAGTGGTTATTTACTGTAGAACCGATAAAATAAAGATTGAATTAATTGTTTATCAAACTTACCACAACACCTTTGTACTTTCAGTGTTGACAAAAAATATTTCAAACCGATAGAAGATAAGGCGTTAAATGAGCTCATATTTGTAGTAGTGAGACTAACTTAATAACAAAAGTTTGACCAATATAGCTGTTCGCACAAAAGTGAGAAAACAAAGTTTCAGTACAGACGAATCTGTACTTTTTAACCCTTGTTCAACTCTCGACTAAGATTGCAAGTGCACAATCCCGTCGTGTAGTCTAATCAGGTATCGATCCACAGGGACGACTCAAATTCTGAATTTCTACTCTACTTAGTTAGGTACTAGAAGTTTGAAGGTTGTGTGTTTGTCTATTCCTAGGTTATGTAACAAATGTAATGAATGAATGAATTGAACAAATGTAATGAATGAAATGTAACAAATGTAATGAACAGATGTAATGACAAAAATCAATTAAATGTTTTGTTTTGGACTATTGTATAAAATGCGTTTCAAGGGTTTCATATTTTATCTTCAACTTTGCTGCTCTGGACCTGCCACGCGACTCGCATACTCTCGTATGCGACTCTTGTGACGCGACCCGCATGCTCTCGCATGCGACCCGCGTGGCCCTCAAGCTACTCTGGACCTGTCACGCGACTCGCGTACTCTCGTACGCGACCCTTGTGATGCGACCCGCGTGCTCTCACACGCGACCCGCATGGCCCCTTGAGCTGAGTCTGCACATGTCTGTTTCTGGTTGTTTAAATCGTGTAAGGCTCGATTGACCGTACCTAATGTCACTAAACCTCAACTCTCGTGTGTTGGCTTAACAGACCTGGTTTGGAAATACAATTTCACCTTCCTAGGTTTGATCAAACCTAAGTTCTCAGTTCTGTTTACTAAAGGTATCCACAAGTGGAAATTTCACCTCTCGGCTACTATTGACCTCACCTTTCGGGTCTCAGACCTACCTCAAATACTTAACCTAACTTGCAAGAAACATCAAGGCCAAATTACAAGAAGAAATACCAAAGGCATTCAACAGTAGACAATCAAGAATCAATCAAGCAATTTAGATCAAGCAATCACAAATAATACAAGAATCAAAGAAACACGAATAACATTCAGATTCAATCAATGTGCATAATCAAACAAAGTTTAAGACTACATCCAAACCCCTGAAACTACAAAACTACTCAGACATGATCAAAAACAAAATAAAAGAGAGAAAGAGAGTGCAAATCATGATGAGAGATGAAGGATTGAAGAGGATCGAAGCTTCTGGCCGAATCTTCTTCTCCAAGTCGAATCCTTCTTGGCTCCAGATCGCCTCTCTCTCTGTCGCCTCTTCTCTCTGTTCAAAACCGATCAGATCCCCTTTCGGGAAAAATGGTCTTTCTTTCTTCATTTGCGCCAAGCCTTTATATAGGCATCTTAACGGGCTTCAATCGGGTCCTGGCACAATTAATTCGACGCGACCCGCATGAGGTGGCACGCGACCCGTGTCAGGTGGAAGTGAGCAGTGAGGCTTGGCTCAGATTGTAGATCTTCTCGCAAGCTTTCTGAAAATTGGTCATACGCTCAAAACGGAGTTACGAGTCAAAAGTTATGACTGTTTTAAGTTCGGGTGCTGAAATTTCAGATCTGACGCTACCCGCGTGGGATCTGACGCCGCCCGCGTGTAGGGTTCCAGAACTCGCAATTTTTCCTGATTTCGCTTATTTTCTGCAAAGTAAGAATGAAAACGCAGCAGTACCACATTCTATAGATATTCAATGTATTTTCAATGTAAAAGACACGATCTGGTTGTTTGAAACACAGATTTGGAACAGAAATTGGTCAGATTTATAGGTCTAATATTGAGACATCAATAGCCACAAAGAAAATAATTCTTCAATTTAGATAACTAAAGTAACTAATTATAACAAATCTAATTTTTTAAACCTACTAATTTTTCAATCTACCACTATAAGAATGGGACAGTATCCGCGGAGATAAAAAGTGACTATCCACAAGAGTACATCGACAAAAAAAGTATTATTTATGAACATGTCAGTATTATCGACAGAAGTATCCTCAGATAACGATCAATCTACTATCATATTAACAATTTATAAAACAAAAGAAAATAGTTGAGCTTTTGCTATCAGATGACTCAGTTTCCACCTTTGTCATCAAACTGCAAAGCAACAAATTGCCGAATGCCGATATATCTTTGCTTTGCCATAGCAACTGATGCGACTTGGATCTTTTTCCTATCAAACCACGTGGCACATCACTGGAGATGATTCAAATTTAGGGTTTGTGACGCTAAGAAGAGATTATGCACTTCGCATTCGGGTCACAGTACTAACTATCTTGGATCGATGTACGTACTTGCTATTTGCAATAATGAAATGCCAAATAAATACTTGGCTCTCACAACTCTAATTTATTGGACCCACACGTAATATATATTGAAGTACCAAGTTTAATTATGTGTGTTAAGTTTGCATTCAATTTTTTTAATTTTTATAAATATATTAAAT
Organism: Carex parvula; assembly: GCA_025461045.1. Lineage (NCBI taxonomy): Eukaryota > Viridiplantae > Streptophyta > Magnoliopsida > Poales > Cyperaceae > Carex > Carex parvula. Next base: position 283,886 of record JAJGRW010001388.1, on the reverse strand, counting down.
ATTTTGTAAAGGATTGAAAGTTGAAAAATTAATACATTTTTTAAGAAAATGAATCATTAATTCGGTTCTTGAAAATCTGTATACATGTAAAGTATTTTATGTGACTAAGGATTCAAATTATTTGATTCTTTCAAATTTGTATACATATAAAGTATTTTATAAGAATTGAAATAATTTTATTTTATTTTTCATTTCCAACAATTAGGATTTATAAAAGTAAGCTAGGTGTGAGATTTGTACTATTTCAGGTAAGTGTGTGGCCGTACAAGTACAACACGGCATGTTGCCAGACGGACTATCCCACAATAATTAAACAAACAGCAAAAGAAATTCTTGTATATATAAAAATACAAGCACCATGACCCATTCACCCATCAGGTTTTATAATTTTGCACCCTTGAAGAATTTCTCAATTCTTAATTTCTTAATTAATTAAAGCTACTTGGCACCTTCCTTTTGTCACTTTGCTGCCTGCCCCCTCCCTTGGTTTTTTCCTCCCTTTTGTTACTTAGCAATGGTTCAGTGCATGGCAAATTTTGTTCCATCCTCTTTGCTTGTAGAGTTAGGTAGGAGAGCCGTAGCAGTCTCTCTCAAAATTCAAAAATCAAGGACTGGAGAAGAATATGAAATAGAAACAGGGTTTGGACTTTGGAATAAGAGTTTAGGAGCTAGAAAGGTAAAAACAAGGAATAGAATGGAGAGGAGAGAATGCAGGATCAGGTTTGTACGGACTGGAGGCTAGCTAGCTACTGGTATTTCCTTTCCATTTTTTTCATCTTGTGAACACTGAACACTAGGTAGGGGCTTAATCAGACCAAAAGGGTTTGTAGCCTTTGTAGGGGCTATTTGTCTCTTGTACTGTAACAAATTTTGGTGTAATATAAATATATATAATATAATTCAGGGTTAATTTATTATTTTTTTAATACCAATTATATGTTAAATTACTCATCTTTTTTCCCCATATAGTGTATAGAATAATTTAGAATAATAATATGTTGTTGGTACGATTTGTCAAATTCAATAAAGATTCAGAAAAGAAATAATAGGATATTATTCTGTGACTCGAATTTGTTAGACTGAATAACATTATTAAAAAAACTGCAAAAGATGGCGAATAAAATTGATTTTCAATCTCCAAAGAATAAAACTTGCAAACAATATCTCCATTCTCTTATATTGAGCACGTAGATGTCTTAATTTGTTAATGATTTGATTAAAAGATTAAATTCAGATTGAAGATCAGCCCTCTGATCAAATATTTATATTTTATACATTTTTTATGTACTTTTACGTGTAGAAGTCTAAATTTATTTAGGCACATACTTACCACACCTACTCAACACATGCAAATTATATCATTTTTCTGATTGGTTTTGAACCGAACCGAATTAGTTTGGACCAAACAGTTTGTTTTTTCGGTTTAATGGTTCGGTTCGGTTTGCTTCTTAAAACCGAATTATAATTTCAGTTCGGTTCGGTTTGAAAATTTTTAAAACTGAAATAACCAAACCGACCGAACTTTTAGATATTATGAATTTGGTCCGGACCGCCCCGGTTTTATTTCTTAATCAATTGATTTAAATACTTCGGTTTATTTCTTAATATTCCGGTTTATTTCTTAATATACTTCGGTTTATTATAAATCAATTGCTTTAAATAAAAAAATTCATATATTTTGGTTTGAACCGAACAAACCGAAATAAAACTTTGGTTCGGTTCGGTTTGGTTACAATGCTAAATCAGTTCGGTTCGGTTCTATTTTAGAAGCTGAATTATAACTTTGGTTTGCCTAATTCGGTTCGGAACCGATGAACACCCCTACACATTGCAATGTTGTTGATCACAACTTTATTACTAATTCGGTTCTGTTTTTCAAAATTACGTGGTTAATTCGGAAATTATCTCTTAGGTGTTATTTGGTAATGGATGGAACTGTGGTGAAATTGAGAATCATATTGTCTCAGAAAATTCCATCAATTCCACACTTTTTCAATCTTGTTAAACAAATCAAATAGAGAGCAACCCCGTCTTGAAATCCCAACCAGGGTTTTTGAGCTGTTTTTACTTCTTGAAAAAAAAAAATGGAAATAATAAGCTATATTTTGAAATGAGACACAAATCCTGTGGAAGAATGGACGCCACCATTTATATAACATAATGGAGAAGATATGATTGGACAAGAAAAGGAGTCAAGAGGCTAGGAAAAGAAAAAGCCTGTAGCGAACCCGGGCCTGTCGTTTCCCAGCGACCGGCCCAATTCTGAGCTACTGTACAAAACAAGAGACGGGACAAGGAGCTGTGAGAGAGAGAGAGAGAATCAAAAGCCGTGAAACGAAATCCAAGTAAGATCAAATATTGTGGGCGGGAATCGGAAGCATGGCGACAAATCTCAAAACCGGACTACAATCCTAAATTCCCATACAAGGAAGGAAATCCACTCTGGTTTTCCTTCCGGGGAAATGCTACATGGACCCCGCTCTTTCCACACAGTCGTACCTCGATGTGCTCGTTTTAATATCACGAGATCTACAGTGCTGCATTTTCATCATGTCATGCAAATTTTCATCTTCTCCGTGGAGGAGGAAATGACACGCACTTTAACTTACTGCTGTCTGCTGTTACTGTTACAGTGTTACTGCATCCACTGATCCCATCACAAGTCTCTGGTGTCTGGTGTATTGGGATTTAATTCTGTACGGTATTTCTTTTTGTATGGGACCCGACCCGACCACGACCCGATCCGAACCTTTTTTGTGATAGTTCATTCCGTCTATTTATCTGTCAGAACAAAGTTGATTTGGTTCGATTTCTCTGTATTTTGTATATATATGCGCTGGCCATGCACAAACAAAAGTTTCTTGCCACACACATTTCTTTTGTTGTTGGCACATTGGATTCAAATTCCTTCTCAAATAAGAACAATATATAGGCCCCTTCTACACTTCATCCGTATTAAAAAAATTAGATATGAATTTTCCTTTAATACATTCATTGACAGCTGTTGTCAATTTTTCACAAAAAAAAATAAGAAGAAGAAGGGACCAACACAATAACAGTGTAAAATGGGATCTTTCAATTGAGGATTTTTTTAGTAACATCATTGGGTAAAATGGTTCCAACACACCAGCCTTAGAAATGAAAATAGAACCCAGTGTTGAAGTAGTGAACATCATTGGGTAAAATGGTTCATTGACAGTTGTTGAAGTAGTGAACCCAGTGTTGCGTCCGAATTGACTTTGTTCTTGACAGAGCAGTTCCAATGGTTCTTTATCAAGTTCTCACATCTGAGGATTTGAATAAACTGTCATGGATGTGAGAAAAGATGGGTGAGATCTTGATGCCGGCCATGGATGTGAGAACTTGATGCCGACAAGATTCCCCATAGCTCCCCCCGCTTCGACCGACTAGCATGCTTCCAAATGTGGCCTGTTCCCTCTCTTCCAACCTTCCCCTCAAACACTAAACATCACCATACTACGAAAGCCTCCACCTTTCCTATCACCTTACAACCTTCTATAAAATTGTTGAGTATTTATTGCTACCATTAATTACCTCCTCACCAACTCTGTGCTTTTAAGATTCCATGCTCACCTAACCGAGTGTCATCTAATATCATATTCTCTCACAATCTTAATACCCCACCTCCAAACACTATTTGTTCTCAGCCTAGTGCGTTATCTACAGTCATAATTCTCATACAATCTTAGTACCCCACCTCCAAACACTACTTTTTCTCCTATTATCACTATTTCTCTCAACCAGCACACGAACACACAGTACTCAAGCCACCAACTCAGAATGGTTGCTTTTCCACTCTGTGAACACCAAGTCACTATAGGGTGCATATACTTGAATACAAACGAAACCCACCAGCGCCTTACAAATGAGCTTAGTCGATCATTCCAGGTCATGGCAGAAGGCCAAAACCGAAACGGCGGGGGAATGATAACTGACGTGCAATACTATCTAGCCAGAACACATGGAGGCATTTATCTGAACTACCCCGCCATAAAATATGCTTCGGAGGTTTACCTCGTTGCCCTACCGGATGGCATAGATAAAAATGAAGTCATTGAGGCTGGCTCACAATGGGGAGTAACCAATGAGTGGTCCTTTCACCATTGGAGAGTGGATGAAGATGCTTACTATCAACCCAAACGATTTAAAGTACGTATTGAAATCACCAACTTCCCATTGGATTTCTGGGATACTTCCTTCATAAGCCAAGTGGTGTCTGATTTTGGCGAGCTAACCATGATAGATGATAGACACATAACGGGCACGGATCGTACACGCCTCAGACTTTGGATGAAATGCATTGATCCACGAAGGATACCATTCAAATCATCCTTACCCTACGGAAACCAATGGAAGGAATGTTATATTCGGGTAATACACTGGGAGTATAACATAGGGTTACCGGAAGAGGCGACTTACACCACTTTAGACCAACGGAATCTGTTCGCACAAATAGGCCAGCACCCGGACTTTGCCCGGATATCCCTTCTAGCTGCTCATGATAAGCTGCAAAATTACTGGACCCGAGAAAATCCACCATCACCACCATACTCACCACCTTACCCTTTCTCAGATTTCTCTGACTCGGAAGACACACCGGCAAAGCCAGATACGGGAGGTTACACCATGAGCAGAGAGGGTGACACCGAAAGCCACACAGTGCTGGCCATAAAGGATCCGGACCAACACTCATCTAAAAATCAGTTACTACTAGAACCAAAAGGAAGTCAAACAAGCTACCAGCCAAAGGGGCCTCCAGCAAAAAAGCAAGAAAATTTTCCAAACACCTTTACAGACACACCAAAATCAGATATCCTAATAACTTTTACAGTTGGGGATTTCTTGATAATGGCACCAAGTCAGATCCAGACCACGCCAAGCTCAATAGAGAAAGAAACAGAGGAAGCATACTGGGACAGGGAAGCCAAGCCCAAAAACTACTCTGCACGGCAACCTTCCCATTGCTATGAATATTTAAGTCCAACTCCGCAAACCCAGAAAAGAGAAACTGTCCGATTAAGGCAACAAAAGGACAACTATAGCTGGCAAAAGGCTAGAACCGAAATAGTTAGTAATACGAAGGCCCAACTCCCAGAAATAAATTCAAAGCCCATTTATTACTCTCAACTATCATCGTCCAGCCCATCTGAAAACCCCACCAAAAACAAAAATCACAGAGACCATCCCCATATTCATCTCCAAAAAACTCCAACACACAACAGACCCAACCCACCAAAAACAAAAATGGAAATTACCGACGAACAACTTATAGAAAAATTTGCAGCACTCACCTCTACCTCAAACACAGCACTAGCTATCCCAACTGAAGGCCTTGACACAAGAGATCTCTCTAAATGTATCCTAGCTCGGGTCATGACGGACAGACCTGTGGCCGAAGGACACTTTGCTCAACAAATGAAAAGGGCATGGGCGGCAGAGACAGACACTTCTTTCTCACTATTGCAAGACAACACTTTCCTGGTGCAATTCGCCTCCGACAATGATCTACACAGAATTCTAAACAAAGGGGTATGGTCGTATCGTGGGGAGGTTGTTGCTCTCAAAAAGGTGTCTACCCTGCACGACACAACAAACCCGACGGTTTCACAACTGGAAGTTTGGATACAACTACACCGCATACCACAAGGACTGTTCACCAAAGAAGGTATTTTTTTAATAGCAAATGAGGTTGGCACCCCCCTCACAGAAATAGAGGAAATGGTTGGAGGCGGGCAAAAATTTCATAGAGTTAAAATTGTTGTGCCCATTGAAAACCAACTCAAGGACACGGTCAAAGTCGAACACCCGGTGCTCGGTTCCATCCGGGTCTTAGTGGTATATGAAAGAATAAGCCGGATTTGCCTTTTCTGTGCAAAAGTCGGTCATGAACATCAAAACTGCACAGAAAAGATTAGGATCGAAAGACTGAAAACCGACCCTAGGTTCCGAGATAGAGAAGAGATGAATGAAATTGCGAGCCTCAAGGTCAAACCATGGATAAATGACTACACAATGCTCCCCAAACAAATCACTTATCACACCTCTCAACCACTGCCAACATCGCCTCAACCACCACCACCATCGCCTCGTCATGAAACCCCACCTCAACACCGAGCAACAGCCACAAACAACCAGGAAAGGACATTAACCACCACCACGCAACACCCAAATTTCCCACCACCAAAGAGAACCCACAAGCTGACGCCAACCCCCACCTTGCCGGAATACCAAGTTGTAGGCCGAAATAGCAACAGCTTAGAGATGTCCGGGGGGGACCGAGAGAGCACTCGGCTAAGCAAAAAAAGAGGTGTGGAGATGAGCGGTGAAGCCTCATCTCCACCAGCGCAATGAATATCCTTAGTTGGAATTGCCGGGGTGCCGGGGGGCCCCGGAAAAGACAATTCCTAAATAGACTCCTGGACTCAACGAGGGCTAATATAGCTTTCGTTTCGGAAACTAAATGTTCGCTACAAAAATCCATCTTCTTCTCTCAACACCTCTCTCTCCAAAACTTCTCGTGTGTTCCATCCCGGGGTCGCTCGGGTGGCCTATGGCTTCTTTGGGATCACCACACCAACCTCACTCTCATCAGTCAAAACAAAAACCTCATCCATGCTATAATTCACCCTGTTGACAAACCCAAATGGACCCTATTATGCATTTATGGAGATCCCTCTCATACACGCAATGAAGCCATTTGGAAAAATATCGACGACATTGTACAAAGAGAAATGATTGTCTGTGTTGTGGGAGATTTCAATGCCATTCCCACGGCAGCGGACAAATATGGTGGCAACCCAACCCTAAATCCAAATAATAGAAGATTTCGACAATTCTTGTTTGATTCGGGATTAAAAGATCTCGGGTATAAGGGTCCCGCGTTTACTTGGACCAACAAACCAAATGCCTCAAGTGCGATACATGAGCGACTAGACCGAGCCGTAGTAACAGTACAATGGTGCTTGATGTTCCCGAGCGCCCATGTTAATCACCTACCACGGCTTCATAGCGACCACGCACCTATATTGATAAGACTACAAAATCATATAGGAAGCGTATCAAAATTTCGCATCGAAAATTGGTGGTTCACTACGGAGGGGTTTCAAACGGTATGTGAAGATGGATGGAACCGATCCAACGGCATGACATGGAAAGAAAGAATTAAAAACATTCACCATGACATAAAAAACTGGGCTAATATGCAAATGACCCCCAAAAACCGATTAGCAATACTCGAACAGCACATATTGCACGTTCAATCTCAACACCCATCAATGCAAGATTCGGCCTTAGAAGATAGGCTCCTAGCCGAATATACAAAGGCAGAGGAGGATCTAGCACTATATTGGCAACAAAGAGCAAGAGTGCAGTGGCATACAGAAGGAGACCGAAATACCACTTTCTTTCACGCAACAGCTACGCATAGAAGAAGGTACAACCGGATCACACGCATTGTCACAGAAAGTGGTTTGACGGTATCAGATGCACACGAGATTCGTAAGATTTTTGTGGATTATTTCAAAAACATATATAGCCCAACTCAAACAAACACACAATCAGACCAAACCAGATTTTTTGAGCAATTTGCGGGTCTTGCACATAAGCAAATACCGCAAGAGGCCCTCCAGCAACTAGTTTCGGACCCATCAGAAAACGAGGTTAGGCAGGCACTGTTCTCCATGGGACCCGATAAGTCCCCTGGACCCGACGGCCTCACAGCCAGATTGCTACAAAAATTCTGGCCCACTTTCAAAGATGCAATAACAAAGCAGATCAGAGAGGTGTTCAGTACAGGCCGAGCCCCAAAAGAATGGTTAACAAGTTACATCACCCTGATTCCCAAAACCGAAGATGCCCAAACACCAAAGCAATTCAGGCCGATAACAGTAGGGAATTTGATTTACAGACTATTCATGAGAATTATTGCACTTAGACTACAAGTGCACATGGGGGAAATTATCTCCTCTAACCAAACGGCGTTTCTAAAAGGTCGAAACATTGCGGATAATATTATCCTAATCAAGGAGATAGTGCATTCCTTTGGGGGTAATAGATTTCAAGGTCAATCCTTCATGCTAAAAGCAGATATCAATAAAGCTTTTGACATGATTGCTTGGCCATTTCTAAAGGCAGCAATGGAGGCAGTTAATATCCCAACCCAGTTGATAAAAATTATTATGAATTGTATGGCGGATAGTACAGTGACAATTTTAATCAATGGAAGAGGAGATGGGTTCATAAAACCGACTCGGGGATTACGGCAAGGTTGCCCTTTATCCCCATATTTGTTTATCTTGGCAATGGAGTTCTTTACAAAGCGGATGCAACTGGCACAAGAAAACGGCACAATCCGCGGACTAAGAATTGCACCATCGGCGCCAGTACTGACACACGTGTTGTACGCGGATGATGTAATGCTTATGGGAGAAGCAACAGTGGCTGAAGTACAACAATTACAAGAGATCTTGGCAGAATTTAAAAACTATTCGGGCCTAGCAGTAAATCCTGCAAAATCGGTATTATGGTTCAGTCGCAATTGTGATGAGCAGTGCAAAGGAACAGTAGCGAGCCGGTTACAAGCAAGACATGCCGACCGTACTGAAAAATACCTTGGGGCGCTCCTCTCACAGCAAACAACCCGGGAAGACCTCACCCAAAAACTCCTAATAGACAAGTTCTATCAAAAATTAGCTGGCTGGAAAATGAACACACTGTCCTACGCGGGGCGTTTGACTCTAATTAAATCGGTACTACTCACTATACCGGTTTATTACATGTCTGTAGAAAGCCTCACACCATACACGGTCAGAGTCATAACCAGATTGATACGAAGTTTCTTATGGGGTAAAGTCGGCAAACCACGATACCTAACTTTCATCTCATGGAAAAAAGTATGTCAGCGAAAAGAAGAAGGAGGTTTAGATATCAGAGACCTAGGGCACTTTAACAAAGCATTACTGCTCAAGATGACATGGCAACTCGCATCTGATCAGGACCGGTTATGGGTGCATGTTGTCCGAGCCAAATACTTCCCAAGGGGGGGATTCTGGGACATCAAAAATACTCAACACTCAACACGGTTCTGGAAATCGATACAGCAGCTCAAAACATTCTTCCAACAGGAGGTCAAGTGGCAAATAGGAGATGGAACCACTATCAGAGCAGTCAATCAGCCATGGTTTGATGAATGGCAATTACAGAGAATTCAATCTAGAGAGCAGCAAACCACAACAGTAGCAGATCTCTATGATTACCAAGGGCAACAATGGGACCAAGAAAAAATTCGACGACTCCTGGGAGAAGAAACAATGGCGGCACTACTAAACTCAGCTGCAACACCAACTGTCGGACCCTATGAGATTGACAGACTCATTTGGGTACCAAGCAAGACAGGCCGGTACACGGCAAAAGAGGGATATACCAAACTAAGGGAGCAAGATGAGATACCAAATAATGCAACACAGCACATGCGAGACGCATTCAAAGCCATATGGGCATGGAACGGGATCCTCCCAAGAATACAAACCTTCTTATGGCGAGCGGTGCATGATGGTCTAGCAACCGCACAGGCACTGCACAGAAGGATAAATGCCATAGAACCCATATGCATGAGATGCAAACAAGAAGATGAATCTCTAGTGCACCTACTATTCTTATGTCCCCTGTCGCGCGCCACCTGGTGCAGTTCGCAATTTCCATTGCAGGTGGGGAGCCTGCCGCGGGAATTCCCGAGAGCACTGATGGAAACAGTGCACGTGTTACCGGATCAGCAAATACCACTGTTCTGTAACTTGCTATGGTGTTTGTGGAAGGCTCGCAATGAACAGTTGTTCTCAGGAAAGAAGCCGACACCAATCGGTATCCTAGCACAATCGAAAACATTGGAGAAACCGATCACATCAATTGGGACTACGAGCAACTACCGGTCAGCAGCGATATCTGTACCAGTAACATCGGTACCGGCTGGTACTGTACCTATACTGGTAGATGCCTCTTGGGACACATCCAAGAAGACCGGTACTGCCTTGGTGTGCTATGATTGGGAAGGAAAAATGCAAACAGCCGGTTGCAAGTCTTTCACAACACAAGACCCATTTCATGCAGAAGCACATGCGATACTAGCAGCAATCAAAATGATCCAGGAACAGCAACACACAGGGGGCAGACTCAAGTACGCAATTTATACGGATTGTTTAAATTTGGTACAAGTGCTCCAAGAGAAAAGGATGAATGAGTTACCATCATGGCGTGCAACAGAGACGGTTAAAGAGTGTCTCCAGAATATGGACAGTCTGAAGGAGATTGTAGACATTTACCATGTTAACCGAGAGGCAACCCATCAGCCGCATATGCTGGCCAATTGGGCTAGACGGAACATGAGAAGTCTCACGCTCACCACAGGGGATGGCCAAGCCAGAGAAGTCCACCTGCATGATAAGATTGATACTCGGTACTTTGTAATCCAAGCGCAGGATAATCATTTAAGATCACCCATGTAATAGTGGCTCAGAGCAGCATAGCACTTTTTTATGTTTCTTAGTTCTTAGGAGTTAAGTTTGAACCAGATGGGCTAAGAATAGCCGTGTAACAAAACATTAGCATTTAATACAAGCAACCTACGGGTATTTCCTCAAAAAAAAAAAATTAAAAAAATTAGATATGAATATCTAATATTTAAATATTCGTGTGGATATCAATGCAAATATAGTTTTACATTTTCATTATTTGTATCCCAATAGTATATAATATTAATCATTATAAAACAAGGGAGTTCAATCTTTGTGTTTGCTGACTTTTGAGTCATGCATCGACAAATTGGTAGCAAACTTTTAGCATTAAAAGTCGGATCCTGGTCTGCTTTGTGCAGTCGATCGATAAAGCAATTGTAAAGTTGGTTATTGTACCAGATTGGCTGCGTTTACACATGTGCCATTCACCAGATCACAAATATATCCCAATGATGCTGTTCTTGACGCTTTGGTATGAAATTGCAAGGCCTTCATGATAAACAGTAAATAACAAAAAGATACAAATCTAATTAGAAGGAACTGATGAAAATAAACAAAGAGATGAAGCCAGCTACCAGTTTCTTAAACCGAATCAGAATGAGAGTTGAGATGGATCTCCAACTGTAGACTGATAGGTGGTTGGTTGTACATGAGCTGATCAGAGGCTTGGCATGCTTGCCATGTGCACTGGGTTTCCATCTTTTGTCTACACGCAATCCTCATCAGAGATCATTCCTTGTTCATTTCTGGCACGGTTACTGTAATTAATCAGGGGCGGACCCAGAGTATTTCAGGGGCAGCTATCCTCTCTGGATTTTGAGTTTTAGTGGAGATTTATCGGTTCCGACCGACTTGCACCCTCTGGAATTCTTTTTGCCCCCCTCTGAACGTTTAATTTGTAATTCGAGTTAAATTTAGGATTAAAATTAAAATAAATCTGTTAAATTTTGATTGGTAATTAGAATTATAAGTCAGAGCATCAGAAATTACAAGTCAAAGCATTGGAAAGTATAAGTTAAAGCAATGTTTTTTGTCGAGTACCCAATTGGTTAATGGATTTAAACCCGATTCGATATTTTTTTACCCCCCGACGAAAATCCTGGATCCGTCCCTGTAATTAATAATTAATCAAAATGTTTTTTTTTTATTTGAACTACTAGCTGGTAGAAGATATCTGTAAAAATAAGAAAAAACTAGATTAAATATATATTGATAGAAGGTAATCTATTTAATTTTAATGGCGAATTTAACAATTGCTTTACGTGGTCATTGATTAATGGAAATATATTATTTCTAGGGCTACTAGCCTACTAATAATTGAGGAGATCAGAGTTCCAAAGAAATTTCCACTATTAATTATTATAGAAAAAATTATTTCAATCCCCCACTCCAGTACTCGCATTGTACCCGCAGCAACAATAGAGGAAGGTTGTACTACGGTCCCCACTAATTAGAGGAAGGTTGTACTATGATCCCCACTAATTATATGGTCCCTTTCCCAGTCTCCACACTCGTCTCCATGTCAACCTTCATAGGTATAAATACTTGAAACATAAAATATTAATACTTGCAAAATAAGATATAAATATTTGCATGCGTAACTTGATATGATCATCCCCTTTTCCAGTCCCCTATCGTTTCTGCGTCAACCTTCCTTTAATGAAGTAGTAGGGACCCCGTATCCCCTCATCAACATTCTCTAATAGCCTCCGCGTCAACCTTTCTCTAACAAAAATAATTGACCTTATAGATATAAATACCTACAATACTTGATATTAATACTTTCAGATGTAATCCAGTGTCATATGTAAAAAAATACTTGCAAGTATAGGTATAATACTTGCGTGACAACGAGCTCGAAGTACGTCATTATGGATCTCATTTGAAAGAGAAATTACATAGAAGATGCTCGTGGTTTTAGATTCATAATATTCCTCACAGATCGTCAAAAAATATAGCAGTGCGGATACAATGCGAATACTGGAGTGCGGGTACTCATATCAGCTCCTATTATTATAAAGTATTTATTTTTGGTAAAGGGGTAGTAACTTGGATTCCGTTCACATTCAGAATTTGTTCAAATAAAAAATGTATTAACTAGAAATAATTTGTTTAAGAGAGGCGGGCAATGTTTCACTTTCTTCTGTTTTCTGTCGGCCGTTAAGGTAGTTGATTATCTCTTGGTTTCATATTACTTCTGATGTAAGAGCATTTACGTCTCTAATATTATTAGAGTTTTTAGTCTAATGTGATAGTTTTTAATTCAGTTTCAAAAATGTGGAAGAGTTTCTTATTTAGAAATTATGCATGAAAGTTTTGTATTAAAAAACTGTTTATAAACTCCACGCTGTCAAATAATTGGCTCAAATTATTTCTACTTTTTAATTTATTATTGATGTGGCTTAATAAAAACTCTAAAATTAATTGTAGGATGTGAGAATTAAGAAATTTTAAAAATCTTAATTTCTAAAAAATAGTTAACACTTATTTAAAAACTAATTTGAGTTGCAATCTGAAATATAACTTCATGCAATTTTACAATTGTAGAGGGTGATTTTGTTTTCTTTTTCTTCCTACTTGTGTGCCTTCTCCACCTATTAATTATTGAAACTCATCAAATTAATTAAGCACTCCAAATATGTGTATCTCATAAGAAAATAAGGCACATCACTATATATAGTTTAAGGCTATGGTTTCTAATAATATAAATTAATTAGAACTTAATTTGAATTTCAGGGGAGTCCACTTAATTCTCTCATGTGAGAATTGAGATACCTTCCAAAGATATCATTTATCAACCTGGTTTAGAAGGAATTCTCACTATTCATTTATCCAATGATTTCTCTTTTCCGAAAGAATTCGTCGGCGAACCCAAAAGAACAAGTCAGCTGACACTCATTCAACTTCTTCCTCTTCTTTTTTACACGAGAGAGCCCACGTAGAGAGTAAAATATATATGTGTACAGGGTACAGTAAAATATATTTTCCCAACACGAGACGAGACGAGACGAGACCAGCGCCACAGTTACTGTTCGATTCACGGACTTGGACTTGGGTATTCGCAACCACTTCAGAGTAGGTCCGATGAGCATCGGATCTACTCTGGTTCGATGGATTTAATCACCGTCCATTCGCTTTAAGAATCGTGTGGAACGCTTTAAATTCGTGCAAATCTGTTTCAATTTTCGTGCGGGCAAATCTTAATTAGATCGGACGGTCATAGTTCTCGTTGAACCTAAAAGTAGGTCCGATGCCCATCGGACCTACTCCGTTCTCGAGCCCAGTCCTTCTAAGTAGCAGGCGGGCCCCACAGTCGCCACTGAATCATTTCCCGAGTCCGGTCTACCACGTTGCTGTGGACCTGCTGTGACAACTCACAACTGCTGCTACAATTTTTGTTGGAGTTTTATGTCGACCCGGCTAAACATCAGAATTTTAAATTAACAAAAATATTCAAAGCTGCCAGCATTTTGAAAAACAATTCAATATTAACTGAATTTAAGAGTTGCTATCTAATATGCAAAGCGGCAGTAATTTTTTTTTATATAAATAGTCAAAAGAAAGTTCTAAATTAAATACTTCGAATGAGTAAAACTATATTTTGAAAAGATTTATATTTAATAACGTGAGATATAAATATTTTTATTTTAAAGTATGGCTATATTGGAAAGAATTAATATATCAACACATTTAGAGTATATATAAAAAAAAATATGGACGCTATATATGCACTTTAAGTATTTTATAGCTTGCCTTCTTCGGTGATGAAAAAACAAAGTAATTTTTGTACTACATTTTTCATTACAATATTATTCTTGACAAAAAATGTAGACTAATGGAGAATTATGTGATCAACCAATAAACTTGTAAAATTAACAAATAACTCATGTACTGGTAAATAAATGAAAAAAAAATTACAAGCTATACAATTAGTAAACGAACTTGCGATTTTCATATGTAGAAATGAATATCAAATGAACCTATAAAACATGCATATACATACTTTTCATCCAAAACCAATATTTTAGTTATACAAGACTTAAAGACAAAAGGAATATATTTTAGTTCTGGTATACCGTATACTGCTTTTGGTAAGTAAGAGTTTCGTGTGGCTTTTAATATATAGATTGCTTGTGTTGCTCTTTACTTTTTCTTAATATTAAATTGGAAATAATGCTTTGGCATTGACATGGACAAGACAGTTGTTTATATTCCTAGAAGGACACCTGGCACCTGGTATGGGAGAAGGGAGAGGTAGGTGGCCGTGAACCCTCTTTCGCCTCTTAATTTAAAAACAAAAAAAAAAAGATATCTTTAGAACCAACCAAAATATGATCATTAATTTATTGATTGATCATTTTAATTCCAGTACTACATTTTTATACTTTTACAAACTTTTTTTGTCCATTCTCAAACTATAAGCGAATCTTTCCGATGTTTGTTTGGTTCTACAAAATTTAACATTATCACAATTGTCATTTTATTCCCAAAAAAAATATTATAAAAATTGGACACGAATTCGATCTAATTTCTTCAATTTCTGGGTACCAACTTCCAACCAATGAGTTGGTACCGCAAACAAGTTTATCGAATATCACTTAGAAGGTCATGTAGTTGTCTTGAACGAATACAAAATTCGCTACAACGCTTAGAGTGTGACTTTTAGCGTTGATAACGGACTGATACTGCTCAGGCCGCTGTCGAGAGATCTGAATTAGTTCTGATGTGAACAACAGAAGTTACCATTGACATTTTGGTGAGGTTATTAACTTATTAACTTTGATCACCATAAGAAGTTACTTTTGAACTGGGATCAATAACTCATATTTAAAAAAAATTATTTATTTTTCCAATAACTTACACAGAAATATTTTAATTTTTCTTACAGCCGCAAAAACATCCGGCATGGAAAATGTTAATCCGTTTTATTTGTCGCAGTCTTTTTAATAAATTCAATTATATATTATTCCATCTATTTTTAAAGAAATATAAAAATATTTATAATATTTCAATTGAAAAAATTAAATAAATCATAACATTTTATATTTATTTTAAAAAATAAAACCAGAGAATTATTTTCCGGAAAGAGAATCTTTAAATCCGGAGAATTATTTAACAGAAAGAGACGATGGATCCGGAATATAATTCTCCGTTTTGAGCAGATTCAGAGATAAGTGAAAAATAAATGCAAATTTGGAAATTTTGAAACTTTTTTGGATATAATAAAAATTTCGGTTATTTAAATGAAAAGATGCAAAATTTGAGGCACAATACGGCAACAAAGAAGCACCCTTTTCCGAATAAAATTAAAGTTTTCAATTAGTACAGAGTTTCATTACAGAGGTAGGAGGCGGTCGGATAAACATGAATGAAATATGGTTTGACGTTTGATCAGAACCGTTCGATCTACATTAAAAAGTCGTGCATATTAGATTCATGCGAATTTGATTCAATCCGCTTCCGATTAAATTGAGCCTAATTAATCATTTTTGTTTTATTCGTCATGCGAATCATATGATACATCTGTGCATACTGCATTCTGACAGTCTGGCACTGGACATTTTTCGTCTGTGCAATGTTAGTCTTTCACAGTGAGAAATTCAAATATGAACTTAGAATTTAATGAAGGTTTGTGTCATCATCAATTTTAGACAAATTACAAGGATAACTGGGGGTTTATGCGATTGATTCCTGATATGGTCTTGGCAACTTCATCTCAATTCCGAGTTTCCGACACTCTGTCAGTCAAACTTCTTTGCCCTCTTAAATTCGTTTACCCTCCAGTCAAAACAAACTGGAGATGACAAGTTATCCACGTTCATTAGTAATGAAGAAGATCAGAATTTTTTTTTTTTTTTTTTTTGTGTGATGAAAGATCAGAATCTTTTTGGTTATTTTTAGAAACGGAGATTGTTAAAATTCCCATTTTGTATTTTTGATGAAAAATCCATCTCCAGAATAACAGGTTTCTGACACAGCATCAACAAGAATAAGAATTATTTTGTTGTAATTGAAGATGTGGAATTTAAAGTAGAAGTTGTATTTTTCTTTTACTGGTATAGATGTAATTTTTCTTTTGTACCAGTAGGTAAGACAGGTTTATTTACCTTTCCTCAATGAAATGCCTAAGGTCTTTTCCTAAAAAAAAAAAAAAAAAAAAAAGGTTTCTGACAGACATTGATATCAGCAATTGAGGCTCCCAAGTTCCAACACCGAGTTCTTCTGTGTCGCGCGAAGTACAGTCATCCGTGTGGTTATATCAAAATATAAGTTTTGTTCTCAGGATCTGTGTATGTTTCCATGAAACGCTATACGGCTATAGTAGTATATCGGTCGTTAATTCTTAGATATCTTTTTCTTTTCTTTATTTTTAGTTGTTTTAACCAGAGGCAGAGGTAGAAGAGAGGGAATATGACAGGAGAACTGGAGAAGTCAAGGAAATAAGAGATCTAGGGAAATGATGGCTATTTATTATTCTCTGTAAAGTCTACACGTGTATAGAAAACATATGTGGATAAGCTTAAAAATACAGAACACATCCCCGTACTTATAACACCTGAACAGGAATTTTTTTTATAAACCATAATTAAAAAAAATATTTTTACAAAACCAACTGGATTATTTTTTTCTTTTAAAAAAATCATAAGAACCGAAATACTCTATTTTTTTTTTATTCCGGACCGAAATAACATTTCAGTCCGGTCTTCTTTTTGGATTTTCTGTGGCGGCTCATATGAAAATTTGTGAAACCAGTACCACAGAAAATCTAAAAAGAGGACCGGGATTGAAATGCCATATTGGTCCGGAATAAAAAAAAATAACGGACCGAAATGGCATTTCGGTTCTTATAATTTTTGTAAAAAAAAAAAATTCCCTGAACAACATTTGTATCGGCAACTTTTTAGATGAAAAAAAACCAGGATTTGTTTCTATTGATCGGACCATTCAAATTTACCGATCGAATTAAACATTTTATTTTGAAAAATGATGCTATGGTTCTTGACTCTTGAGAAAATAACAATGGAAATAAAATCCGCACTTTGTGAGTTATTCAATAATTAAAAAAAAATTAGGTTAAAATTTTATATTGTAATTGTGAACTGTAAAGATTTGAACTCAAATTTTAATTGTCACATATTACATACTTTATTTTTCAGTCTTCCAATCTAAATTTTCTATTTCCGACCTGACTATGTGTAAGAAGTTACGGTTCTTGTTGGAAGCTTATTATATTTTACCTTTGTTTGCATATTCATCTTAATAATAAGTTCGTTATATGTGTTGTTAAGCTTGTCTTTTTAGCATAGAATGAGGAGTAGAACTAGAGTGTTTTAAAGTTCCCCAAATTTTTTTGTGAACTGGATTCTAAAATCTATTATATTGGTTTCAAACAAAGAAATCTGAACATTAAAATTTATCTACCTTACCAATAATAAGTAAAATTTCAAACGAATGAGTATCGAATTTTCAAATAAGTCTCTAGTAAAATGTACCGCAAATTCCTACACAGGAAACTGATCTCTTTGCCGTGATTCTCGCTTCTTAATTTTATTATTCAGTACTTCTAGAACATATTATGTTTTAATAAATTACCTGCGGAATTTGTCGATTTGGTTTCGGAAAAGGATATAAACTGTGCTGATTTTGTCAGCATGGAAGCATAAGGAAGGATAAACTAAATACAGACTAAGTTAAAAAAAAAAAGATGATATCATTTTATGGCTTATTGATACCCTTATATAAAGATCCCTTTTTAGTGAAACTATTTAGAGGAGCTGTTCTTTGAACAGTTTGGTTAGAAAGAAATCAAGTCTGTTTTAATGGGACTAACTCAGCTATTGCAAAAACTTCAGGGCCTCTTCGGCCTACAGGCGGGAACTGAAACGGGAATGGGTTGGACTCCAATTTGAATTGACGTTTACTGTGTGCGTGGGACAGAAAAAATACGAAGTTGAACTGATTTTTTTTTCCCACGCGCACAGTAACCGAGTCGAACAGGCCCTTAGAATCTCGTATTATTGTCTTAACTTCTTTTTGGTGTATGTCTAAAGATAATGATTCTTATTTAAATTTGAGCCTTATTCTACCTTCTAATATTAAGTATCTAGTGGACTAACTCCAAGCCATGTCAGTGGACAATCCGGATCTGATCACAACGGTGGAGGTTCTGGTGAACATGACAGAGGTCGAGGAGTACAGGGAGGACTTTTTGGGGGGCATGGCAGCCCCCAAACAAGCGTATGGAGACACTTGGGCCGAGGAAGACTGTTGATTGAGATTTGCTAGATGATTAGACTCTCTTTTATTTAATAGTTTAAAAAAAAATGTATGGACCAATTTACTCTTTTATTAAAATGGAGGTGTCCATTAAATTTCTAATTGTATTTGAGTTTTTGCTGTTATACATGATCTTGAGTCCGTCATTTAACAGAACTGGGACTGGCGTTCTACTTTGTATCACATTGTACCATCGTTTTATTTTATATTTATTCATGATTATTGACGACCTTTGTGAATAATCCAAATTACTTGATTAGCATCTCGGACTTGAATTCCTTTTCTTGTCCTTTTTGCTTGGGTGAATATTGAAACAAATGAGGATTTCAAAACTACGCAAATCGTGCAACCAATTTTGCATCTCAGCCTGAATCTTCACCAAAAGAAAATCTAGAAAAATCCTCTTAGAGAGATTTTGTCAGCGCATTTATTACCGTGCCATTCTCCCGTGAGAACAAGTTACAAGATTTGCGTATAATTTGTTTTTTCGACGTTACTGAACCGAACTATAAATAAAACGCAGAAAAACATATAATACGTTTTATTTGCGAATAAAACGCTTATAAAATGCAATTTTTTTATTTTTCTTTTTACGGTTTTTTTGAGTTTTTTTTTGCTTCCTTATTGTACCGAATCATTCCTGAATTATACCCGAATTATACCAAAATCACAAATTTTTGACCTCGCAGAATTGAACCTGAGCTATTAATTTGTCACTATGGTACAAACTACAGAGAGAGGTGAAGGCGTGGAGTGAATAGAAAGAAAGAAGGCGGTGGAATATTTGACGAAGATGAAGCATTCCCTCTTTTAACTCTTATTCAATCACAATTTCAAATTTAATGGACACCTTCATTTTAATAAAAAATAAATTGGTCCATACTTTTTTAAAACAATTAAATAAAAGATAAAATAGAAAAAAGGAATATAAAAAAAGTTAAATTTATATGAAAATATTAGATATTATGCTGTATTTGTGGAGATATTAGCTATTTTGAAAATTTGAATGGGTACACCTGAAATTTTTCCTATTAAAACTATCGTAAGATTTGCTAATTTATACTACGGGTGGAAATTTAGTGACAATTGTGACAGTAATAAATAATAATTCGTAATCTTAAAATTTGACATTTAAAATATAATCTATACTGTATTTATGTGACGCACATAAAAGACAATAGAATATGATGCGAGTTCTATCATTCATGAAATAACTTCAAACTTGCAATGATCAATAATTAATGACTTGCGATAGAATATTAAATAACACTAAATCGAGATAAAATTTAATACGTAATCAATGTATATAACTTTGTTTCAATTTTTAGAGTTTTCTAAAATAAATTTAAAAATATGTCGCGAAGATTAACAAAAGTTCGAAATATTTATTTTCAAAAATTTCAAACCGTTATACGATATTCACACAAAATAATTCGAACAATGCTATTCTTATGCTAATCCAAAGAGGTGTGCTCTATTAGAAAATTATAAATAAAAAAATAAATAAATATCGAAAGTGGTTCAATGGGCTTCAGACTAAATTCGATTTTCTGATTTCATATCGAAATTTGTACGTCAACTTCAATATTCATACCAATTAAGTGTACATAAACTGTGATACAAATCAAACGGCTTTGATCAAACATCACACGACCCTCCACTCTGTTAACAATGGAAATAAATCGGCTGCGATTCTCAGAGATCGCAGGGTCCATGCGATTCCAATCCCCAATCCCAATTGTTAACATGTTTTGAAATTAGAATAACAAAAACTGATTTTTAAAAAAAATTCTGAATTTCATCATTTAAATAGTTAAAATTAAAATTACAGAACCCTGCAATCTCTTAGAATCGCAGCAGCAGATTCGCTTCCCTTAACAAGATGTGACGTTAACGGTAAATCATAGAAATGATGCTTGTACATGCGTAAACGTTGGTACCTAAAAAAAAAAAAAGTTGGTACCAACGGAAAGCCCATGCTATCCTACGTTGCTGTTTCACAATATATAGGCCATCTAGCATTCTAGCATTCTAGCGTCCCATGAATAAAATAACATAAACATTAGTTTCATTTATTGCGAAAGAATAATTGTCGCTCCTTTGCCTTTATATAATACTTCCCTTTCTAGCTTAGCTCGGCGTACTACCATTTATTTTCTCTCTCTCTCTCTCTACTTGCTTTCTTCTTCACTTCCCTCGTTTCCCTCGAAAAAAGAACCAAAAACAAGGCCAACTCGACAGTTCATCTTAGTCAATGGAGCTAGA
Source organism: Carex parvula (assembly GCA_025461045.1). Classification (NCBI taxonomy): domain Eukaryota; kingdom Viridiplantae; phylum Streptophyta; class Magnoliopsida; order Poales; family Cyperaceae; genus Carex; species Carex parvula. Next base: position 262,815 of record JAJGRW010001388.1, on the reverse strand, counting down.
TGACCATGGCTTCTTAGAAGAGCTCCTCTCTCTTAGAAGAGACACATGGGAGGCCTTCCCGGTCGGAATGGGGGAGCTCTTCTCCAGTGATGGCGCTCTCGATTACTTCCACGAGGCCAACTCGACAGTTGTTCTCCCCAGTTTCCCGGCTTACGAGAACCCTCCAGTTCAGCCGGCCGTGTCGACCTTCGACTGCCTCAGCGAGGTCTACTGTCCCTTCGGCGGAGACCCCCTCGGGATGGTCAATGGAGGGGACGGTCGGGGCTTGACTGGAGAAGAGCCGCAGGGACAGGTGCATGGTGTTGTGTGCAAGGTGGAGTCTGGGCAGAGCGTACTGGAGTCTCCAGTTTTGTTTGGGATGGGGGTGTGTGGAGAGAGAAAGAAGAAAAAAGTAGAAGGGATGCCATCCAAAAACCTCATGGCCGAGCGCCGCCGTCGAAAAAGGCTCAATGATCGCCTATCAATGCTTAGATCCGTAGTACCTAAGATTAGCAAGGTACTCTTAGTGTTAAACATATATTAATTTTATATCATTTATAATTGATTTTCGTTTAAACTAATTGTGCACGTTTGAACTAATTGATGGGAATTGTGGTTCCCACATCCCACTCTAATAATAAGAGGAATATTTCTGGCACAATTACTATTACTAGAAAATATCAATATTTCTTCAGAGTTTACACTGATAGATGAACAATGCATTACTGTGTCAAAATAGTATAATGGACTAGAACATTTTTATTAGTAAAATACTGTATTATTTTTCTAGAAAATGCACATTTGATGAACCCAAGGTATATACTTCTTTTTGGCAGTTTGGTAATGCTGAAATTTGTAACAAAATATTGTTCTTCTGTTAATAATACATTTGTGTGTATTTGCAGATGGATAGGACATCAATACTAGGGGACACAATAGATTATATGAAAGAGCTGCTTGAGAGGATCAAGCAGCTACAGGAGGAAATGGAGATCGAATCAGATTCGCCGAACATGCTAGGTCTGTTCAGGGACTCAAATGAGATGCTTGTCAGAAATTCCCCCAAGGTTCAATAAATTTTCTTTGTTATTTATTTATTTTTCTAAAGTTGAAACAGGTATTTTTGCACATTATACCTGTAGAGTAGTGTATTTACAAACTGCATGCATGATATTTAATTATTTATATTGCTCATGTTTGTGTTATTTGCAACTAATATCTAATGGTGACAAAAGGTTTGGTCAAGTGAAATTGGCAACATCCTGAGAAAATAGTGGAATTGATTTTTCGCTTTTGTTCATCAAAACTAATAAACTAAAAAATCCAACCTGTCTTTTTCTTTTTTCTATGGAAATGTCATGTTAGTATTCTCAGGTAATCTTTATCTCTTCTTATGTTTTCTTTGTTACTGTTGTAGTTTGATGTGGAGAGAAGAGAGGGAGATACTAGAGTTGAAGTCTGTTGTGGGGCGAAACCAGGTCTCCTGCTTTCTACAGTGAACACACTTGAGGCTTTGGGGTTGGAAATACAACAATGTGTCATAAGTTGCTTCAGTGATTTTGCAATGCAGGCCTCCTGCTCTGAGGTATTTAATATTTTATGCCTATGCTTCATTTCTTTTTATATGTGGAACCTGTTAATTCATTGTAATAGAGGACAAGAGTCCCGGGCAGCTTTCTGGGGGCTGTGGTATCTATATTGTTTTTTCATGTTTCCTTGGAGGGGCCTAATGAGTTAGTGTAGTGTAATTTCAATTTTATGCATGTTATCCCTGACCTGGAAAGTATTAGCCTTACAAAAATTATGAAGTTTAAAGGGCAAAATTGCTAATTTTCAATTTATAGGGCCCACCTTTGGCTACTTTTCTCTCGGCCACTGTTTATTGGTGAATTTTTTTGTCATTTGAGTTCTAAAATCAATGTCCACTGATTTGAACAAAAGAGTACTGTTGTATGTAGTTTTCTGTAATAGTTGATTTGGTGGAAACTCAGGATAAGGTAGTGATATTTTAGCTGTCTTAGTTATGTACAATATGGGTTATTTTTCTTTATATGGACATGTTTCCAGAAAATGTTGGGTTTCTTTTGCTAATGAGGGGAATGTTGGATGTTACTTGTGAAAAGGTTTTAATCATTGGGTTTTAAGTACCCCACATTGGTGACATTTTTCTCTTGTTTATGATCACTTATCAGGACATGCAAAGGAAGGAATTGGTGAGTACAGATGAGATAAAACAAACACTGTTTCGCAATTCCGGCTATGGAGGCAGGTGTTTGTAGAAAAGCCAGCACAAAAGGAACGGGGAGATGCTTGTAGAGACCGTAATGCCTAAGAAAAATGGTTTACCTCGCACCTGGGTTCGATCGCCTCCTGACATGCAGTGCATGTAGGTGTTCAGATTAGTAGTATCTTATGGGCCCTACACAAAATTCAAGATCGAAAATAAATTTGTATTACCATCTGATGAATTGCTGACATGTCATGGTGCGACCGTATCTGGATGCTAGCTAAACCATTTACCTCTCTGCCTGATGTTTGATCTCCCCATATTCTACAAGACTACTTGATTTATTTAACTAACAACTGGTAGCTAGTTTCAGAATGTACTCCTTGAATCATCAAATGTGAAGTCGACCAGCCGGAAAACTTTATTGGTTTATATTTTGTAGGTTCTAATAACTGTTAACTCAAAGATCTGTACTTTGTTTACATAAATCTTGTTGTTAATTCATGGTAGATCTATAAGATATGGTTGGTATCGAACTTCGTATCCAAAAAATTCTTCTTTAGCCCCACCGTGGTGATTTTTGAATTAAACAAAGAATGACAATTTTGATAGTACATTTTAGTTCCTCAGAGTTGCTAGTACAGCTTGTACCAGTGAATATAATATTTTACAAAAACATGCCCCATTAATGTACTTGTAAATTAATTTCATTTAAGCAGAGTTTATTATTTGCTGTCCAATTACACTTCCAAGCTCCAGAAAAAGCATGCAATTGCATTCCCTGTTGCATTATGTTGTGGTATCGACAAAAAGGACAACAATTTGGTGTGCAAGTTGGTGGTCATAAGTATAACAGTTAAGTGAATTGATTTGGAAAATTATGTTTAACGCGTTGTTTATTCATATGTCGTAGTACTTACCAGACAGGATGTGGCGATTGATTAAGACTTCATGGTTTCCTCTTCTTTTTTTATTTTTTATCTTTTTGGCCTCATATTTAACACCAATGGCAACTTAATCCTCTTAATTGATAGATTATTACAATATCATACCCCAATGATTGATGATAGATCCTTGGGATTTTGATTGTCACACTAATTTTGAAAGTTAGGTGGCACAAAAGGTATTGTAAAGGGATAATTTTAGCGAACATCCAACTTTTTACAATGCATATATCCAACATTCCATCATGATATTTAATAATATTATAATGAATGATCAATTAAATTTTAAATTGACTCAAAAATATATCTCCTATCAAAATATTTAAGAACATGAGATTCAATCTTTGATCTAGTGGTTTGACCTCCAACTTTACTAAAAAAATAATTAAGGACACATCTATAATATACATTTTATAATTGGAATACTAAAGTAGGATTTATATTAGATATATTATCCATATTAAAATCGTTGAGACTATTGTGCAAGATATTATTAGAAAGTGACCAAGAAACTTAAAAAGATGATCTTTTCGGCCTTTTCCTAAACAAAGTTTGGTGAATTAGCATAAACTTATAATCTTGACTCTTTTGACATTTATTGACTTCTATATTTGTTATAAGGACATTTATTGACTTCTATAGTTTGATGTTCTAAACTTCTAATAGACGTTAATGGAATTAAATTTTATTTAATTATTTTATCCAATTTTTGATAAAACTAATTAATTGAATATTAAAAAATTAACTGATCAAGATTTTTTAACATTAAAAATTTATTGTTTATATTAACATGCGGTATTAGGAGAATTAACCTTAAATCCAGTGATAAAAACAATGTTTGCCGTATAAATATCATAAGCTTAAAATTGAATGGCTTAATTCTCAACTCTAATAAAACATACGTTATTAGAAATGATTTTTTGGGAATGATTTGAATGTAATTTATTTCTCGTGTAGCTTGTAGAAAGTAAATTAGCATTCATAAATAAATGTTGAATTGTTTTAGTTGATCTTCAACACATATACGTATATAACACATGAGAATCAGTCTTGGTCAAGCGGCGAAGATAATACTATCCGTATTGAAAGTTACATGTTCAAAATTTGAATAAAAAATTTCTTGTAAATATTAAATAATTAAATAGTTTGATCTCCAATTTTTATTCAACCACCACAAAAAAGAAGAAGAAGCAAATGTTAACTAATTGCCATCTCCTGTTTTTGAAACTTATATATCCAAGTTTTATTCTCTATTTCACATACAAACATCTATCTCACATATATACATGCTCTTAAATTAACATACAAACGCGCCATCTAATTAACTCTATACGAACATAGTAGCTCTAAAATTGTAGACTTAGTGCAGTGATATGAGCCCTCGTCTCTTTACGAAGAGATGCCAATTATTAAAAAAAAAAAAAAAAACATCACAGTTGCTCTCACAAAAATAGATATCCAATCTAATCAAAACCAAAATGGAAGATGCTAGCATAATCACAGATTTTGTGGTACCATATTTATGTAGGGGAAATATCTTCTAGTATTATATTAAATTTGTATGAAAATGAACTTGACTTTTCAAGGACATGCATCCATGGATTGATAATTGGTGGCGTACACGATCAAATCGCTCCGCATCTGCTCGTGCGCTTGTCTCACGTTGTATCGTGAATTTATTAAAGGATTTTAAATCTAATATATGTTGAACTGATTGATTATCTCTTTTAAAAAGAAACTAGCTACTTAATTAAAGTAACAGTCAAAGATGAAAGATGCATGCATCTCACAATTAGAGGACCCGGGACCCGGGAACAGGGAAGTGTGCGTCTTATTTTGTGGCGCCATGTGCAAATATATCACCACCTAATTAATACCTAATTCTCACTGATTTGATTTCCCTTAGCTCGTTAATAGGAGATTTTGTGGTTATTAATTACCTATCTTTGACCCCTACTCATGTCCTGTCAAATTTTGTATTCCATTCCTACCAATAAACACTTTTACAACTTGCTCAATTAATTTCTATTGTTTTCTGTTGGAATGCATCCGCTATGATATGCAATTGTCAGAATTTTAGGAGGAACTTTTAATAATATGCAGTGCCATAATTTTTTTTTGGTTTAGTGCCAATTGTTAGGATTTTAGAATTCTTACCTTGCAGTGGTCAGTGGCAATTGTTAGAATTTCAGAATAATTAGAACGCATTCAGCTTTTGGTTAAGTGGCTAACAATAATATTTTTTATGTGAGAGGTTACATATTTAAAATTCGAATAAAATGTTATTTATGAATATTTAAAGGTAGAATGTACTCCATCTTTATTTTAAAAATTAATTGAATGACAATGCTCCATCTTCAACTTTCTTCAAAAGATAATATGCAATAACTTTTAGTTTGATCATTATATGTGAGAGAGACTGTTTTAGACATATCCACATTTTTTTATCTGTCCAATCTAATTTTTTGTAACTTTTTTGTTCATTTAAAAGATAATGTGTTTGTGCCTCAGATACAAAAAAGCACCATTTTTTGTGCTTCTTTATAACAATTTCAGTACGGCTGATTGTGTTGCTTTATATTTTACGACCTTTTAGCGTTTTGAGAAAAAAAAAATACTTATTTCTGTCCGCAATTTATGGAATGCAAGATTTTTTATTTGTTGAAATTGTCTTAAAGGATATTGCAATATTGCATTGAAGTAAGGATCAATTAGTAAATCCTGGCTTCACCCATGCGAAATAATCAATGAACGGGCTTTGTGGGATCGTTGGGCCTCTGATATTTACTTTACTGTTATTTTGATGAAGCCCAAAGATACCAAGTGAGTTGAATATGAATATTTAATTAGGAAATTGCTAATATGTTACGCGTAGCATAGAGGACCTCCGTGCTATGGCTTAATATTTGGATTTTCAAAATCCTAACGGTTGATCCGAACCGTTCAACATGATCTTGATATGAATATGTACTTGTAAACCAAATTTTACATTTTTTAAAATTTTTTTACTATTTTTTTAGATAGGTAGAAAATCACTTGATCTGAAAATTTTGTACCATTCAGATCAAGTGATTTTCTACCTATCTAAAAAAATAGTAAAAAAATTCTAAAAATGTAAAATCTTGCATACTACGATGTTAGTGTTATGAACTAGAAGCCAACAATTTATGGATGTATTATATGTTTTGTTCATGAAATGAAAGAATCATTTTGTTCCTTGAGTATTTAATTACATTATGGATTTTTTGAGTTGAGGACTTGAAATGTAGAACTCTATAATAATAATATAACGAATACTCTAAATGTCCCTAATCTTGGTAATTAAGAAGGAACACTATTTACCGGTACGAGATTAGTATGTGGATTAAATGATGATCATGTTCTACGGATCATATGGTAAGGAGCTACCAATTTAATCACATAAATACCTAATGGAGATCAGGGAATTAGACATGACCCAAGAATGAAACATAACATGGATTGTGTTAGTGTCATTAATTTTTATTTGTGTCTTGAATTCTTTGGTATGAGATGATTATTTTTCCTACATGAGATACATGTATATGTAGGTGTTGTCCAACGCTGACTGTAACTGACAGCTATACAGATAATATCTCAATATGTGTGTCTTATGCGGAGGAAAAGATATTTATCAAGAATACCAGTGTCCCTCATATTTCATATGTGAGTGATGATATCTTCGGGCCCCTTGATGGAGTAATAAAGTATGCTGTTAAACCAAAAAGGTATAGTACAAAGTTTCAGTACAGCAAGCTGTACCTTTTAACCTTAAATACACTTTTGGTTCAGACTGCAAGTATACAATCCTAGCACGTAGTATATTGTCGGGTATCGATCACAGGGACGGTTCAAGTCTTAACCGGACTCTACTTAAGTTAATTAAAGACTAGAAGTTGGAAAATGTTGGTTTTGGTTGTTTATAATTTCTACAGATTCAATGGCAGTAATAAAGTGCAAGAAAGTAAATAAACTTGGTTTTGAATCAATAATAAAAGTCGTTTCTAGGGTTATGACTTCATCTCAGTTTTGCCTCGAGTTGTCCGGTCCGTGTCATTTCCTACACGGGCCGTATCAGTGTACACGGGCCGTGTCATCCTCAAGTAAATGCAGCAGTTACTGTTTCTTTGTGTTGTTCCTTTGTGTAGGGTTCTACTGACCAGACCTAATGTTTCTAAACCTCAACTGTCGTTTGTTGGTTCATTAACTTGGTATGGAATTGCAATATTTGCCCTCGTCGGGTTCTAGACCTCAAATGTCGTATGTTGGTCCGAATTACCTAGTTGCTTGTTTGGCATACTAAAGGTAACTCCTATCTGTCGATAGGGAGTAATTTTCACCTTTCGGCTCACTAATCCTACCTCATGTACTTAGTTTGGTTGAGAGACTTTTAAGGGCCAAAGTACCTTCTAGATGTGCACATTCATCTAGTGGTAAACCAATAAAGATCAAACAATTTATTTCTAAGCAATTAAAATCAAGTACAATCAAGCAAACACAAATTTCAACAAAAGAGTACAATAACTAGCATGCAAAACAAAACATTCGATTACATCACAACCCTAGAAATTAAGGAAACTACTCAAACATAGTTCTAAAACAGAAAATACAAATAAAGATAGAGTTGATCATGACAAAACCCAAAGCACAAAGAAGATCAATCGAAAACTTGCGTCTTTCTCCTCTCAACTTCGCCTCTAAGCTTAGCCGCCAATCCAAACCCTAGAATATGCTCTCTCTGTTCCAGAATGAGCCCTCTGTTGGACAGAGAGGCCCCCTTTAATGCCAATTCGCGACCTTCCTTCATTAGCCTTGTTTCCAGATTTCTGGATCTGTTTCCGGAAATGCTTGACACGGGCCGTGTCAGATCTGTCCGGCCCGTGTAACCTGTGCTTCTTCAGTGATCGAGTCAGCAGCTGTTTGTGGTCGAGTCAGTGGTCTAGTCGAGGTTGACATGGCCTATGTGGAATGTGACACGGACCGTTTAGAGACTTCTTAATTTCAGATTTCTCCTCGATTTCGCCCGATTCCTGCAAAATAAGAATAAACTTGCAGCAGTACCATATTCTAAAGATATCCAATGAAATACAACTGATTTAATGGGTTTAAACACAAGTTTGGTACAATTTTAAGGTTGAAATATAGATAAGTTTGCGAGATATCATATGCATGCAATTATGATCAATGAGTTTGATCATTATTTACTGAATTACTTGAAATCAAGAAAAGAATAAATTTGCAAGGATGACACTCTCCTGCCTTGGATTTATTCCCGATATCATGTGACACGTGAATTAACACAAGCAATTAAATATTGCTTTAGGATCGTGATGTTGATTGGTTCATATCATCTTTATCTGTTGAGTAATTATAATGTATATTGCTAGGTGCCGCTTATAAATTATAAAATTAAAAGAAGTTTTGATTCTATTGTCAACACGATATAGATCCTACGAGGTCACACCCAAGAGAGAAAACGAAACAAATAAAAATGTCATGGAGATGACTAACTTGATCTTAGAATAAATTTATTACATGTTGGACATGTATACAAATTTATTTCTCAACAAAATTGAGCAAATACAATTAACCGTAACAATTGTCGGGTGGGCCAAAAGTTGGCATAAGTGGCAAAAAACGAAAATGGCATAAATATAAATTGGCCCAAGTCCAATTTAACATTAAATGGAGAAGTCCATTTGATGAAGTGGGTTTGGAATAAAGTGGGATAAAAGTACATCTAATGGAGAGCTCCATTGGATGGCAAAAGTAAAAGTTACTTTTGTTATGTTTAAATCTAGTCATCCATTGTGGTTGAGATGATTAAAACATACCCTAACTTCACACTATAAATACCCCATCTTTTTCCAAACCCTAGCCACCATTCTAATCTTTCTCTTCTTCCTTCTCTTGTAAGAAAAATGGAAAAACGTTTTTGTAAGAAAATGTGAAAAAGAGAAGAGTTTTTGCAATTTTGTCTCCACCATTTTTGTTCATGTGTTGAGCACAACTTCTACACTAAAATTAATAGTTGATTGAAGAGGTAGAAGCTAAGGTTAAGTTAGATTCTTGGTTGATTACCTCTAGTAAGGGAAAAATAAGAGTTTCATTTAATCTTGGGTGGATACTTGTAGAGGCTTCGTGCGTTCGAAGCGGGTGTCATTTCGAGGTCGACTTGGAGAAGTGAAGGCTCGACAAGGAGGCAACAACCCTACATCTCAAGTCCATACTTCTTGGTTTAGAGACCAAGATTTGAGGTATAAAGATTAAACAAGTTAAAATGCTAAATACGGTTCATCGTTAGTCAAATAAGTAGATCTATGTTGGTTTCTTTGAGTTAAATTTTTGAAATTTACTCTTGCATGAAACTAATATTTTCTTCATACGAATGAGAGTCAATTTACATTACCCATAGCATTTTACTTTTAAGTATATAGAAAATTATATTTAAAAACAAATTTTTTGAAAATTAATGGGGTCAATTGACCTCCATACGTTGTATGTCAATCCGCCCCTGGGCTCCATGTATTCCATCTCGAGTCAGTTTGGCTTAGATTCTGATCTAACGGTCTGGATCTAAACATAAATATATCATTACCTAGTTGTGGAGCCACATTGAACTAGGGGTACCAGGGGTATGCTTACTCTTGGATTTTGAAAACCTGGCATAGGTCTATGTGTAATCGAGTTGTTGTCTAACTCTGAAAAAAAAATATCTACACTGAATAACTTATAGTCTGAATTAGTTAATTAACAACACACTTGTAAATTTTTTTTTGCCCATCCTAATAAAAATTCTAGCTACGTCAGTGTTATTACCTCAGAGGATATGTACTCAAAGGGGTTGAACCTATGTATCTTAAGTCTTAATACTGGATTAGGATCCTCTCTCATTGTATTGAATTCATTGAATAAACGTGAATCATCTATTTCAGATCGAACAGAGATTTTAGCTGTATTGCCCGATTTTAGTTTTATGGGCCGAGACCTGAATTGACGGGCCAGATTCGTTTGAAACCATCCGAGGCCCTAAATTGAACTACGATTTTCTCAGGCGCTTCAAAATTCCAAATCCAAGGCTCCATGTACGAAGAAAAAATAATTATGCCTGATAAACCGTTGAATTTCTGTAATCTACCTAATCTGAACAATTGAGAAAGAAAGCATGAAAGATAATTATAATAAGTAGCTTAGTTTTAAGCTAATTTTCTCCAGTTGGCACACCGGTTCATGGTGGTCCCAACCATGATACCGATGAAAATTGGAAGAGAAGACAAAGAAAGATGAATTTTTTTATTTAACCAAGGAAAAACAATATAGAAATGTATGAAGATGGGTTTCTCGGTTGGTGCAGATAATGATAAATGCCTAGAATTTCTTGAATATAAGGACCTTAAAGAAACATATAAAAAAGGAGGGTGCTGAACTGCTGATTAGATAGAATACAAAAGCTAACCTTCTACAACAGCACTAACAATATTTAAATACATTTTTTTTTTTTTGAGAAAAAATGAGAGTCATGCTCTCATTTGATTTCATTTAACGAATTAAAAAAGTTTTGTAATTACAATTGGAAATGTAAAAACGAGCCCAATACATTTGAGCGTAGAATTAAACTAAAAAAACAGAAATTTGGAAACAATTCCAGTAAAAGAAACGTAAGGTAAAAAGCAAAGCGTAGTAAAGTTGATCTCCCAGGTTTGTACCAGCACTATCAGGTTTACACTAACCCTGATTTTATCGGTACTGGTACCTTATCTTATGTGAACTGCAATCTGTTACTTGAGAATTGTAACTGCCACCGTATTTCCTGTATCAACTCGGACGGGTTCTTGACAGATTCTGAGAATGACCTTGCACACCGTTCTCTCCAAATTACGAATTGCATGATTAGTACCGTTGCCTTCTGTAATTTAAATACACTGTAATTGTAATTGGATGTCTGGTCCTGTGTTTTGTTATTATTTAAATACATTAATTTTGGGTCGATTGTTTTCTTAGGTTAATGGTACATATATGGCTGGTGAATTGTTCTGGCATACCATGATTTAAGGATATTCTTTCAGTTTTTAATTTCTAATCAAGACTTGAAAAAGAAGGGATCAGATATATCTATACCTTCATTACTGTTATCATTAGACTTAACAGTGCTATCATTTATTTAATAATATAATCTATTTGTTTGTTTGAATAGAACTTGCGAGTGCTGAACTGAGAAAACCAATAGCAAAAGGGTCAAAAACCGAAAAATTTAACCAGTTCTTATCGAACTAAACAATATAATTTAGTTTTGATAGTTTTTTTACTTAGTTTAGTGCGTAAATACTAGCATCATGCATATTCTACAAAATTAATTAATTAATTGTTGGACACAAATTAAACTTGTCTAATTAAATTTTACCTTGTTTTAAAATCAGAGCCAAAGGTTGGTCTGAGTTCATTTTTGAAGTCCGATGTGAACATCTTCCCCGGGTCTTGAATTGGAGGTTATATACTAAAAATCATGGAACAAATCACAGAAGTCCGATGTGACCCCATTTAGTTCATCATATGTTAAGAATTACGTCTAGGTAAAGAGTCCATTTCATTTCATTTCAATTATTTTATTTACTGTTATTTGCGCTGTTTTCAATTGGTGGATTGCATCACTTTACCTCCTCCAACAAATAATTAATGATATAGTTGACTTTACCGGGCCCCCTTTCTTTTGGAGCTTTGTGAATGGGCGCTGTTTTTGTTCCAACTCTGCATTTAAAATAAGATTTCGACAGTAACTTGAAACTTGACAATTTAAACATAGAACTATTCCCTCCATGCGGGGTAATTATCACCTCCATGGGAATGTTTGGTTTCTCGCACCTCCGATCTTTTGTGAGTTTCTGCCGTGATCGAGTTGACTTAATTATTATGGGAAACTTCTGCATGTGAGCTGCAGCACGATTAAATTAAGCAGACTAGAAATTAGAAAAGAATAAAAATATATTTTTTCTAAATTTTTTTGCAGGTGAAGGTAATACTACTACTGTTAGTAGGTAGGTAGTAGGTACTTGAACATTTTTCCTGGAACCTCCCGTGGGGAAAATGTTTCCCATAATTTTTGAAGGGAGCCTCAGCCCTCAGCCTATGTATATATTATATATAGTCTTCTAATAGAGTCGCTTCAATTCACAAGTTTATTTCCACCTATCCTTTCCTTTCCACTCTTACCCTCTCAAGTGTACTCGCAAGTCGCAACCTAGAAAGTAGAAACTTCTCTTCATGACTAAAATTAGGCTTCTACTGGTAATTCTTCTTGCTCTTGCATATCCATGTACTACACTAGCAAGTGCAAGTACACAGCCGGGATGCCCTTCAAGCTGTGGTGATCTTACCATCCCATATCCATTTGGTATCGGCCCAGGATGCTTCCGTGATGGTTTTGAGATTACATGCAACACCACCACCAATAAAAAGTATACTGCAACCCTAGCTGGTACCACAGTACCAATTCTCAACTTATCTCTCAAGGCTGGTGAGGTCCAGGTGCAGCTGCCAATTGGTTGGCAGAGCTACAATGAATCCGGGTGGGTGGATTACTACACAGCGGAAGTCCACTTTAACCCGAAGGGCGTTTACAGGTAAAACTCAAGTGTATGCTATTTGTGTTGTTAGAAATCTATAAACACAAAAATATCATTAAAAACAAAATACAGCGAAATACACTAAAAATAAATACTGTGATTAGGATCCAGCCGAATTAGATCAAGTTTGATAAATAAGATAAAACGGCAGGCTGAACCTCAATTTTAGACCCAAGAACAGAGCCGAACAAGCCAGGCCTAACATTTGAAATGAAGGACCAGACTTAGGTTTTAGGGCTTGACACAGACCCGGCCCTATCCAACCCATTCCCATCCCTACCCTTTGTCAGATGTAGCACAGTAAACCACGAATCCGTATCACCTCAGGTACCGTACTCCTACAATTAGGAAAGAACGGTCTGGATTTAGTCCAGCCGACCCAACAGGAATTCGGTTGCCTATTATCAATATATGGGGTCCATTTTGAGATATGTGTCAGAATTAAATAATGTTCAGGATTCGTAAACCACTGGGTTTCAAATTCCGGCCGCCTATCACTTTCTTCTCCTTTTTTTTTCCTTCTCGTTTCTCCTTTTCTCTTGGCATGTCTGAACAAGGCCAGGGCAAGGCCCCTGGTTTTGGCATGTCACAAGAGAGAGCAAGCTATATTCTCTCTCAATCACAATTAACATCCAACTCTGACTTTGCATCCGGGCCAAATTTGGGTCAGCCCTTAGTTGGAAAAAAACCTAACAGTCTGACAGTATGAAGTTAGGTTGGTACTACCATTAATCATAAAATTCATAGAGCAATTCAATTATTTAATTACATTGTCAAAATTGTTGCATTTCACCGAGAGCCAATAATGCTTAGCTTAATTGACAATTGACTTTTTTGTTTCTTTTGTGAAGTTATTTAACCGCTCTCCTGAAATCCTGAGAATCCCCATAAAACAAGTCGAATTACAAACATAGCTCTGTGCTCACAGGATACCAATACTGCGCATGACCAACCAAGCTAGTAGCAACAATTTTTTTTGTGAACTAATTCTATAGCAATTGTTGCTAACAAAACTGTATAAAATTTCATCTTAGTTGATAATTTCCAACCTATGCAGGATCTCAAACACCCACAACCTACGTATGGTAATCGGGTGCAACACCCTGGCTTGGATCGAAAGCCAGAGAGCTACCAACGGTCTCTATTCGTATGATTACTACATTGGCTGCGTGTCATACTGCAATGACTCGAGCAGCATAATCGATGGGATCTGCTCAGGCGTGGGTTGTTGCCAAGTTACCATTCCTTCTGGTCTTAGTGATAACTTTATCTATTTTAAAGGCTTCACGCATGACATATCACTACTATCCTTTAACCCTTGCGATTATGCATTCTTGGTAGATAAGGATTGGTTTAAATTTGGCAAGTCAAACTTTACCATGTCTAAAAACACGAGCATGCCAGTGTGGCTCGATTGGGCATTAAGGGAGAAAATTAATTGTTCACAGGCACAGAAAAACCGAGAATTATATGGATGCCGTAGCAGAAATAGCGAGTGTTATGATTCCGTTAATGGCCCAGGATATCTTTGCAAGTGTTTAAAGGGGTATCAGGGTAATCCTTACCTTGTTAATGGATGTGCAGGTAAAATAACAAGCACGATCAATTGCTCGTCTTTTTTGAACTTTTTAATCAAGCTAGAACATGCTTAAACATTTTTTAAATCATAGATCAATGGTTATTAATGTTTGCTCACCTAGATGACAATCAATTGTGCAGATATAAATGAATGTGAGTTACCTGATGAATATCCTTGTCATGGAATCTGTCACAACAAGGAAGCCTCTTATGATTGCAAGTGCGAGTCAGGCAAACATGGAAACCCATTCAATAATTCTTGCACTGATAATTTTCCCATGGGGGACAGGCTTGCGATTGGTAAATTTCAGTATATTTATTTTTCTTCAAAACTTGGATGTTTCAGCATTGCATTCTATATTTCTATAGTTGAACTTGATCTACATTAAAATACAATGTTTCCCACTTTCCCTAAGGTTTTGCTTGAATTATTTCAATATGTTATTAGACAAATTCCATTGTATCTGCCTTTCTGGTAAGGATCGATAGTAATCAATAACACTATCTGAGGAAACCATAATAAAAAAGGAAGGATACTTGTGCATGTACAAGTTTCTATTTCAAAAGATATTATATCTAATTAGCTTTATTTTTGCATCACTTGACATCAGATTTAATTTCCATCTCCAGGTATTAGTGCTAGTACAGTTATTCTACTAGTTATCACTCTTTGGATGATTTTTGTGTGCCAAAATAAAAAGCTTCAGAGAGAAAAAGACGATAAATCCAAGGAACTTAAAAGAGAAAGCAAGACCTTTTTCAAGAAAAACGGGGGGCTAATATTAAATGAACAATTGGCATCAAAAGAAGTTGGGACGATGAAGATCTTCACAGAGGAAGAATTGAAAAAAATCACAGTCATCGGTCATGGAGGCCAAGGCCAAGGCATGGAGGCCAAGGCCAACTTAACTACGGTCATTGGTCATGGAGGCCAAGGCATGGTCTACAAAGGGCATTTGGAAGATAATCGTGAGGTTGCAGTAATGATATGTATTGCAGTCGGTCATGATGAAAAGATGAAAGAAAAATTCATAAACGAAATGATTATACTTTCACAAATAAACCACGAAAATGTTGTGAGACTCGTGGGTTGTTGTTTAGAACTATATGTGCCAATACTCGTGTATGAGAACATCCCCAAGGGTACTCTCAGCAGCTTTCTTCATGACAACCATGAGTTGCCGATTACTTTAGAAACTCGTTTACAGATTTGCAGCGACTCAGCAAAAGGGCTTGCACATTTGCATTCAAAAACTGTCCTCCATGGTGATGTCAAACCTGACAACATCCTCTTAGACAACAACAACATGGCAAAGGTCTCTGTTTTTAGCATATTAAGATTCCTATCAATGGATAAGACCCAGATTGCTACTTTTATGCAAGGAACATTAGATTATCTAGATCCCGAATTCCTGCAATTCCATCAGTTAACAGAGAAAAGCGATGTATATAGTTTTGGTGTTGTTATACTTGAGCTTATCACAAGAAAGAAGGCAGCGTATTTTGCTGAGAACAATGAATCAAAGTCTCTCGCTCGCGAGTTTCTCAAAGCAGTGGGAGAAAATAAGGCTAAAGAGCTGTTTGATCAGGATATTGCTACCGAGGAAAACCTGGAGCTGCTTGAAAAGGTTGCTGAAATTGCAGAAAAGTGTTTAAGGCTGACCGAAGAGGAGAGGCCGACAATGAAAGAAGTAGCAGAACAGTTGGAGAAATTGAGGACACCGCCACAAGCAATGCGAGATGAGGCATCTCAATTCTATAGGGGATCCCCAGGGCCTTTCCCTGATTCCGATAGTGCCCCCTTATTAAAATAATAATCATAATATATGTTGATGTTGTTAGGACTATTTTGATGTGCTTTGTTTTGTTGGATATTCTGTACTTGTTATACTGGCAATATGTTATGCCTTTCTGTTTTCTGATTAGCTTTAGATATCCTTTTGGTGCTTCACACCTTGAGGATCTTTATCATTTCTAGATGTTTTGTATGAACTGCTATGTTTCTAATGAAACAGGTGGCTTGCCACTTTTATAAAAAAATAATAATATATGTTGATGATTTATTATTTTGTCGTACGTTTATAATTTCCCTTTACTTTGGTTTGGTATTTCATTCAATCCATGTTTGTATTAATTGTATAAACTTATTTTTGAGTGAAAGTGCTAAATAACAATTCATGAAAAAGCACCTATTTATTTGAATAATTTTTCATTTGTGAGATCATTACATGGCCCATTAATTTTGCCGATACCGAGCTGGTATATATGGGTCCTTACTGGAATAGTACCATGTATGCTTCCCCAAATTATTTTCTTACTGATTCCTCAATCAAAATTTCATGATTTCATTCATTGCATCCGACCTTTAATTCAAAGGAAACCCAAAGCTTAGCTGTCAATGTTAGGTTTAGTGAGTCGAGCTCAAATAAAAAAAAATAAAAAAAATAAAAAACAGAATAGGGGGACATATGTAGGTAGAGTGGGAAAAATGGCACTACGGAGTCGGCTCCGTCACGGAACGCGTGTCAGTTGCATGCCGTGACTCGCGTGTCCCGTTCTGTGACCATTCGCGTGCTGTGCCTATCTTTTGAAACTTTGGTACGGCACGGCACGTGAAAGATTTAGTCACGGCACGACACAGCACGTAGTCACGCGAGTCACGTGTAATTAGGACCATTAGGTATTGATTTAATGGTGAATCTTGAATAAACTAACCTAAAATATAATTAAATAGTCACGCGAGTCACATATGATCACGGCGTGATTCACGTGACGTGACCATTCACGTGCCGTGATCACCCCTTGACATTTTGGTCACGGCACGTGAAAAATTAACTTTGTCATAGCGTGTTAGTCACGGCACGGTTTTTCCACTCTATATGTAGGGATGTCAATGACACCCTTTTATCCGTTTACTCTACCCATATCGTATCTAAAAAAATAGGTAAGAGTAAGATTTTTTTTCGTTAGCTTATCAGGTACGGGTACAGGTAATGATTTTTTTTTCATTACCTTACTCATATATCCTATATGATAATTTTAAAAATAACATTATATTTTATATATATAGATAATGCCTAGTTTACTTGACTCTAGTTAATTAGCTGTTGCGAGAAATTACGTTTTCTGATTAATAGGATGGAATAATTTATCTTGTCATTTTAGATTAACTGAATAGGATAAATCATCAACCCGTTCTTTTCTACAAATCAAAATTCGGTAGAAACAATACCCTTTTGTGATTTTTTTTTCTATTACTAAAATAATCGCGGGAGGGGATACTGGCTATTTCCGGAAGAATGATGCTAACATTTTATTTTATTTTTGTTTTAATGCTACGAATAAATAAAATCGACATATTAATAATTGAGGAGACATTGTTTGACAAAGGCCCCGACAATTTTATTATATCCAAAGTTAATTAGAAATTAATAATTATACCCAGAACGCTGAGTTTTGCCATTGTTTACCATTTAGTAATCTGACAATTGTTTACTATTTTCTAAAATGTAGTTTGTTTACCATGATCATTATTTCATTACACTATGATGGGAAGATGCTTAGTAATGCACACGGGACTTATTACAACAAAGATACAGTTGATTCATTTGTGGTTCCAGATGATATCTCACTTTGGACCTGAAATCCATGGTTTACACAAAGGCTGGTTATAACCCAGAAAGGTGGAACTTAGAATTGGCAACCCGACATAGCCCTCCCCCTAACGGGAAATGAGTTGTTGTGAAACTCGAAGATGAGAGTACGTGGAGAGGCATGTTCTGTTATTTGAGGTCCCAAATTTTTATAATAGAAATCTTTGCTAGAAGAATTCTGGTAGAGCCCGGGGTTGGAAATTCTGGCTCTAGATCAGTGGCACCACATTATACAACACAACCAGAAACATATAGACCCCTCGTTCCTTTAATCGAACCTGACCCAGAAACATACAATTATGTCACTCCACCAGCACCTCAACGAAAACACTCAGTTTCATCTCCACCTAGACCCATAAATGTGGCGTCTTTACCATTACCTCAAGTATCACCTTACCCAGACCGGCACCAGTAGACGATGCAACCTGGTCGAAATTTTGAAAATATTAATGAAATTTCGGAGGATGATCTGAGGAGTGGGGATGAATTTGAGGGAGAAATGTGGGGGAATTTGGATCACCTAGATGGTTGTGGTGAAGATGGTCCGGTTGAGACAGCTGAAGGGCACATAGGTCGTAATGTTGAGAACTTCAGGAAAAACCGGTGGGATATGGAGACGGATAGGTTATAACTAAGCAAGACAAGCCTCACACATGTAGTACTGAGTTTACAAGGGACGACAATGAATGTCTGACGGCATCACTCATTGCCGATGTCATTGAGAGAAGCATTAAGAAAAACCCCTGTATGAGCATTCAGACGGTGGCAGACTATGTTTTGTCTGTGTATGACAATGTAACCTCTAAATACAACCGACTGTGGAGGGGCAGTGAGCTTGCAATAGCCCGACAATTTGAGAGTTGAGAGACTTCATACAGCTTGCTGAGACCACTGTTGATGGCAATTTGTAATAACAATCCCGGCTCGAAGTACCAATTTCTGACCAGTCCAATACGAGATAAAGAAATAGGAGAAATTGTGCCATGTGTTGTTCGGTTCAGAGCCGTAGCCTGGGCTTTTAGTCCATGCATTGCAGCGTTTCAGTTTTTGAGATCAGTAATCAGCATAGATGCATGCTTCTTGTCTAGGCGGTATGAGGGGAGGCTTTTGATAGCTTGCGGCTATGATGCCGAGAACTAATTGTTGCCTATTGTATTTGCAATTGTGCACAAGGAGGATACTGAGAATTGAGATTTTTTTTTGCAGTGGTTGAGAAATGAAGTGCTCGGATATAATAAATTTGTCTGTGTTATGTCAGACCAAGGGGATCAAAGCTGCACTGACAGTAGAATACGGATGGTCTCCTGAGCTTTTTGTGCACAGATATTGTATGCAGCATGTTGCTGACAACCTGGTCCAGCACTGTGGAAAATACAAGTGGTACGGATGGAGGTTCAGAGAAGGAGCCAAGAAAAAGAAGCCAAGAAGGTTGAGAGAGATGTTCGAAGAGTTTGCTCATGTATGTCTAATTTATAACATTTTATTAATTATTTTATAAGAATTTTTTGAAAATAAAATAACATCTCTTTATTTTGGGCAGCTAAATCCAAGGTGTAATACATTTTTAAGGAAGGTGGGCAAGGTACGCCCTACTGATCCGATGAAGCCGTCAAATTAGAGAAGGTTTTTCAAACTTGTGATGGAGGATACCGGTTTGGTATCATGACAACAAACAGCTCCGAGTCGCTCAACAATGTCTTCCGAACGAGCCGTAAAATGAACGTGGCTGTCATAGTGGAGGATACGTTCTACAAGTGCAACATATGGTTTATTGAGCGGTGACAAGAACCATGTTCTTTCCTACCGGGTTTTGCAAAAGATAAGAAAACGTTGGGAGAAAGCTGCAAAAATGAATTTGGTGCGTTACACTCACGGCCAAGGTCAGTACCAAGTTTCATTCACAAATGAGTACGTTCCTTGCACCCGTAGCGACATGGGCAATATGGAACTTACTCACAGGGAGCTCATGTACATTGTGACACGCGGTCCCGACAACCAAATGGAATGTACTTGCAGAGGTATCCAATTAACTTCTATTATGTGCACTCATGTCTTAGCTGTCTATCGTGACCGAGACTGGTGCGAGGACGACTTTGTTGCAAGCTGGTATACTATGAACTACCTTGAAAGTACTTGGGATCATGTGTTCAAACCAATTGTCAATATGCTAGACTGGCCTCATAATACTGAAGCAAGAATCCTTCCGAGTAAGGGTTAGATTAGGGTTGGGAGGTGAAAACACATCCGTCATGTAATGACGATGGATAAAATGGAAGGTAAACGAAGGGGGCATCAGTCTCGCCGTTCCACTTCCGATAGGCAACGAAGATGTATGTAACATTCATCAAAAATTATATTTCTTTTCAATTTATACCAACTTACTAAGTAACACATGCAAATGCAGAGACAAGAAATGCAGCAAATACGGTAGAAAATGAGCAAGTCATAGCAGAGGGAAGTGGGTCCGGAGGGTCACGGCGTAGCACAAGCTACAAGCCGTTTAGATGCAACTGCTATGTATGCCGAAGCAATGGAAGAGGCAGTTGCCATAGGAGGAGAGGCGGTTGGGGTGCAAGAAGAGCCATCTGGAATCCAACCGAGGAGGTCAACTACTAGACGTACAACAAGGGCATCTACAAGCCAAGCAGGGCCATCTGGAACCTAAGCAGAGCCATCTGGTAGGTCATCTTTTGGAAGTGGTTTCTTTCGCGGACTTAGTTTTAGACGTAGTAGTAATAGATGATTTATATGCATGTTGTGAACTTGTTTATTTATATGTTGCTTTCAGAACTTTTTTATTTGCAATTTCTGTGGACTTTATTTGAAAATTGTGTGGACACTATTTGCAATTTGTGTGTACTTTATTGTTTTGTACGAGACTCTGAATTGTCACTCTGAATTATGTGGACTGTATTTGTAATTTAATTGTGACTCTGAATTCTTTCGCACGCCTTCATCTTCAAAGGAAACAACATGGGACTACTAAATAAAAAGTAATTCTTATTTAATTAATACTCAAAGAAATTAGAACATAATTCATCCAACTACAATAAAATACTATTTCTTAGAACCAAGCTCAAATACATTCAAATTTTAAACCCTACTAATACTACTGCATGGAATAAGTCTACAACATAAATTCTTAATAAGTAATACTACTTCTTACAACGAGTCTTGAAAGTACATGAAACAAAGTCATCATCGGGTTTTGCAGGATCTGGATCAGTCACAACAGACGAAGTGGTAGCCTTACTAGTATAAGTACACGGAACAAACTCATCGTCCGATGTTGGATGCTCTGGATCAACCTTCTTCTTTTTCAAACTAAAGCCGTAGGGGTTTTCCATAAAGTTATCGTCTGAAATTTCACACCGAATAGGCCACTCCATTCCTCCATCGATAACGGCATACTTGACCGTTGTCACACAATTATGGGGATAACGGCATACTTGACCGTTGTTCTTTTTTTTCTCATTTTTACCTCGATCACTAATTGACTCTCCTCTCGCTAGGCCACGATTGAACGACCTACCTCGGTTGCTATTGTTCATCCTTTTGGCCTCTTCAAATATCCGCATTTTCGCCTCAAAAATCGCCTTCTATTTCTCTATGTCATTTCCTCCCTTTCGCTTTTATAGGTTAATTACGAGTAAAAAAAATAGAAAACCAGCTACAAAATGGTCGGCTTTTGGGAAGAGAAAACCGGTCATTTTGTGGTCAGTTTGGATATTTTTGACAAAACCCAGCGGTTCTGGGGATAGTTATTAATTTCTAATTAACTTTGGATATTAATAAAAATGTCGGGACAATGGCCTTATAAAAATCGAAACCCATTTTGAAGTACAATCAACGCCAAGCCGCTAACGATCTCCCAAGAATGTCTAGGCAAACACCTCCAACGGGTAATATAACTGAGAGGAATTATTTTGTCAATTCAATGATAATTTGTAATAAATTCAAATAAAACTAAAAACTAAAAGAAAATGATACTCAATTTTTTTCCCTTTGTTAATTAAGATGATAAACATCGAGCATTGTCTTAATCCATTTGTGGAGCTTTTTCGGTGTTCTGAAATAAAATAAAATCAGTAAAAATGATACTCAATTTGTTGAGCTGTACCAGTACTTTATGGCTTCTAAGTCCGCGTTGACTTTGTTTGTTTATTTGTTTGGCACTTGACTTGATGTTTAATTGGACAACAAGGATAAATAAAGTTATTATTTGAGCTGCGTGGGACCACACTGCCCAAGGATTGAGAAAAGAAAAGATAAATAAATCCTGCATTGTCCCCGCGTTGTCCTCCTAACAATCATTGGAAGATATTAGGTACTAAACGTCTAAATGGAAGGGAGGACAGAGGAAGGAATATATATATAGGAGTTGGCTACGGTGCTACGCGTAGCATAGAGGGTCTCCGTGCAACGGCTCAATATTTGAATTTTTAAAATTCTAACGGTCGATTCGAATCGTTCATATGAATATGTACTTGCAAATCAAATTTTACATTTTTTTACTATTTTTTTAGATAGGTAGAAAATCACTTGATCTCAATGGTACAGAATTTTCAGATGAAGTGATTTTCTACCTATCTAAAAAAATAGTAAAAAAATTTTAAAAAATGTAAAATTTGGTTTGCAAGTACATATTCATAAGGAGATCATGTTTAACGGTTCGGATCAACCGTTAGGATCTTGAAAACTCAAATATTGAGCCGTTGCACGGAGACCCTCTATGCTACGCGTAGCATATTAGCATTTTCCTATATATGTATATAGTTGGGCTACGGTACTTCGCGAAGTAAAACGAGTGTTTTACTTCACGTCTATATCTTCAATTTGAAACTTCAAAACGTCGATCCAAACCGTTCAAGTTGATCTCCATATTAATTGTGCTTGGAGACCAAATTATACATTTTTTGGAAATTGTTTACTATTTTTTAAAATTTTTTAAAATCGCTGTTTTTCAAAAAATCCTGGACCATAAAAAACAACAATTTTCAAAAATTCTAAGAAATAGTAAAAAAATTAAAAAAATGTAAAATTTGGTCTCCAAGCACAATTTAATATGGAGATCAATTTGAACGGTTCGGATCGACATTTTAAACTTTGAAATTGTAAAATATGAGTATGAAGTAAAACACTCGCTTTACTTCGCGAAGCACCGTAGCCCAACTCATATATATATATATATATATATATATATATATATATATATATATATAGGGCTGGGTTATGTTGAGTTGTGAAGTAAGAGGTCATTTTTACTTCACGCTCATATTTTCATTTTGAAAATTCAAACAACCGATCCGAACCGCTCAACATGTTCTCTATATTGAAATGTGCTTGGAGACTAAATTTTACATTTTTTGGAATTTTTTTTACTATTTATTAAGCCACTTTGAAAATCGCTGATCCGGTAGTCCAGAAATTTTTACTGTTTTTTACTGTTCACAGTGGATCAACGATTTCAAAGTGGCTTAATAAATAGTAAAAATATTCCAAAAAATATAAAATTTAGTCTCCAAGCACATTTCAATATAGAGAACATGTTGAACGGTTCAAATCGGTTGTTTGAATTTTCAAAATGAAAATATGGCGTGCTTCACAACTCACCATAGTCTATCTCTCTCTCTCTCTCTCTCTCTCTCTCTATATATATATATATATATATATATATAGAGTAAGGCTACGGTGCTTTGCAAAGTAAACCACCCCGTTTACTTCGGGCTACTTTTTGGATTTTGAAAATCCAAACAATCGATCCGAACCGTTCAACATGTTCTAAACATTGAAATGTGCTTGGAGACCAAATTTTACATTTTTTGGAATTTTTTTACTATTTATTAAGCCACTTTGAAAATCGCTGATCCGACGGCGAACAGTAAAAAACAGTAAAATTTTCTGGACCACCGGATCAGAAACTTTCAAAGTGGCTTAATAAATAGTAAAAAAATTCCAAAAAATGTAAAATTTGGTCTCCAAGCACATTTCAATGTTTAGAACATGTTGAACGGTTCGGATCGGTTGTTATGATTTTCAAAATCCAAAAAGTAGCCCGAAGTAAACGGGGTGGTTTACTTTGCAAAGCACCGTAGCCTTACTCTATATATATATATATATATATATATATAAGGGATTCACTTATAACATTTGTAAGTTACAACATCTTACAATAATTCGTTTTTGCAATTTTAAAGTCCAAACAGTCGATCTAAACCGTTCAACATGATATCTATATTAAAATGTGCTTGAAGATAAAATTTTATATTTTTTTGAAATTTTTACTATTTATTAAGTATTTTACGAAAATATTATTTTTCAGTGGTCCATAATTGTCTAACAACAGCAGTATTGTAAAACACTCAATAAATAATAAAAAAAATGTAAAATTTTACGTCCAAGCATAATATAGATATCATGTTAAAAGGTTTGGATGGTCTGAAAAATACTTGCATTAGATTTCTATGTAGCCTATTATATCACAAAAATTAAACTTGTCTAATTAAGTTTCTTATCTTCTTTAAAATTGGACCTACAACATTTGCAGGAAGATGAGGGCTAAAGGTTGGTCTGAGACTCTTTGAGTTCAGTTCCATCCACCAAAACCCAAGAAAACAAAGCTGACCTGAAATTAATTAAGATTCTTATGTAACGTGTAGAGTGATTATAATATATACCCGAGTGAGTTTGAAATTCCGAATGTTGTTGTGGTGAATATTAATATATAACTAAGGTTAGTTTTTTCCTAAAATAAAGAGTAAATTGCGCTTCTTACGGTTCTGAATTAAAGTTTCCTGCTAGAGTGGAAAAAACGTGCCGTGCCGTGCTGTGATTAAATTTGTCAAACCAGGTTGCTATTTCTTTTGAGGACTATGAAGAGGAGGTCTTGAACTGCATGCATCTCTACCAAATTCCATTATTTTAGGGGTTTTATTTCTATCGTAAAAGGCACATGCGATGCAGAGGGCAATTCTGTCCACAATACAACTAAAATGCAGATTTTATAATATTTAAAAAACCAACATCAGAAATAGCTAATAAATAGCTCAAAAATCCTATGACAGAAGTAGAAGGGGTTTAGGACAGTGCTACAAGCAATGCCTTTCCCTGATTCCGTCTTGTTAAATTTATGATCATAATTATATATATATATATATATATATATATATATATATATATATATATATATATATATATATATATATATATATATATATATATATATATATATATATATATATATATATATATATATATAGTGCTTGGCTATTATGCTTATATAAGCATATGCCCACATATGCTTAAATAAGCATTTTTGCGTTTCCAATGTTCAAATGGTCGATCCAACCGTTCATCTTGTTCTCCATATTAATATGTGCTTGGAGACCAAATTTTACATTTTTCTGAATTTTTTTACTATTTATTAAGCCACTTTGAAAATTGCTGATCATATGGTCCAGAATTTTGGAAACACTGTTTTTACTGTTCACCCAGATCAGCAATTTTCAAAGTGGCTTAATAAATAGTAAAAAAATTCAGAAAAATGTAAAATTTAGTCTCCAAGCACATATTAATATGGAGAACAAGATGAACGGTCGGATCGACCATTTGAACATTGGAAACGCAAAAATGAGTTATAAGCATATGTGGGCATATGCTTATATAAGCATAGTAGCCAGCCCCTATATATATATATATATATATATATATATATATAGAGTAGAACTAGGGTGCTCCTAAGCTCACCAAGCCCTTCCGTGAGCGCGACTCTAAAACCTATCAAATTGACTTCAAACGACATTTTCAAACCGTTAGATGTTCAATCTATATTAAAATGTGCTTGGAGACCAAATTTTACATTTTTTGGAATTTTTTTACTATTTATTAAGATGGTTTGAAAATCGCTGTTTTCCAATGGTGCAGAATTTTAATAAAAACAGCGATTTTCAAACCATTTTAATAAATAGTAAAAAAATTCCAAAAAATGTAAAATTTGGTCTCCAAACACATTTTAATATAGATTGAACATCTAACAGTTTGAAAATATCGTTTGAAGTCAATTCGATAGGTTTTAGAGTCGCGCTCACGAAGGGCTTGGTGAGCTTAGGAGCACCCTAGTTCTACTCATATATATATATATATGTTGATGATTTATTGTTTTGTTGTACTTGTAAGTACATAATTTTCCTTTACTATGGTTTGGTACCAAGCTGGTAGGCCATGAGCTGTTCTTCAACATATCATCTTATAAATTAATTAAGCTTTATTTTTATACAGGATAGCAATTTCTGAAATATTATATATAGTACAGTACTGTAGGAATACTCTTAAGTAATATTCATTTGGGACTTATCAATAGGCCTAGCCAGTTTGTCATTTCACATTTAAGTTTTATATTAAGAGCTTTCTCTATTTAACAAAATTTCATAACACCAGCAATCTGTAATCCCATGTGGATTGTTTACTTATATAACATTGATTTACCTCTTATGTTTCGCCTAATTTATAACTAATTTTCTTAAACAACTAAAACCAAAGAAATTAATGATTTATAAATGGCCGAGCAATCAGTAATATGCCAAGAATATGCGGCCCCTTGGAACCGGCTCATTAATTTCTAGAAGAAGCCCATGGGCTGAAAGACCTTCTTGTGAGTACTTCTGTGATGCTTTCTTTTGTAGGTTTCTTTCCAAAGGGATATTTCTTGCCTGACAATAAGTTGCACAAAATTATCACAGAAAATCAACCGTATATTTCTTCTGTGAACTTTTCAACTACGACTTTTTTGGTATTTCAAGCTCTCTTCCAACCTGATCTAAAGTCTAAACAATCGAGGAAGAAATGGTGAAACATTGATTAAAGCTATAAAATATAAAAGATGAGTTGACTTTGCCCATCGAACCGAATACATCCCTTTCTCCCTCGGTTTCAACCAATAAAATATAAAAGATTTCAATAATCCCAAATAGAAAAATGGCATCAATGGTTTTCAAATTGGTATTTCCCACTTTTTATACTTCCATTTCTGGCTTTTTTGGGGGCCACAAAGCGATGATGCTCTTGCATATCTCCACAGCTGATCAAAATTGGAGGAGGCAACGATCAACGAAGTAAGAAATTTTTTCAAGTAACAAATCTTTGATACTGCCTTTTTTGGCTGTGGCGCGCTGGTGGTTGGCTATGGAGGAATCAGCAGAGAGAGGAAAAGTAAGTGCTAGCGGAACAGGCAATGGAAACGGAAACGGGAAAGGAAAGGGGGCGGTGTGGCCCAACTGTCAGACTACGAAGAAGGAACAGGAAGAGCAACATGTGCTTGAGGTATATGAAGAGGTGCTCAGAAACCTCAAAGTGGCCGGCGTGCCAGAGTTCACGAAGCCAGGGTTTGCCAAAGAACTGTGGGACCACTTTCATCGCCTACCGGCAAGGTAGACCTATTCCTTTTTTTGACGCCCACAACCTGTTCGACAAAAAGAATTTGTGTTAAATTGCTTTTATGGGTGCATTGGTCTAGGTATGCCATGGATGTCAATGTGGAGAAACCAGAGGATATTTTGATGCACATGAACTTGCTAGAGGATGCAAGGAATCCTGCAAAACAGCCGTCTTTCTTGGTTAGAGTAGTTAATGTAAGGATATTTTTTTCATTTTGTATTTTCTTCACTTTTATAAAACTAAATCGTGCAAATTTTACTTGTATTGTCAGCTCTGTCGACGAATTATTATTTTTAGCTTTTGAATTTAAATAGTGGCTTAAACAGGTGCATTCTGGTACTGTGCACACACAAAAAAAAGTGTAATTGTTGTGCTGAATTATGTTATCTTATACTGGTACTGTGCATACAAAAAAATAGTGTAATTGTTGTGCTGAATTATGTTATCTTTCTTTTTCTTCCTTTTGCTTCCGTAGGTGTCGCCAGATGAGGATGATACTCCTAGTGATACAAATAAAAGAAGGTTAACTCATATTTGAACATTGTTATCAAATAAAATATTTACTTTCTTAATACTCATTTAATATGGTGTTTTTATCTGTAGTATCCATCCTTCACCGTCTTTTGATACATCCAAACTGAGGGATTTGGTTCGTCAGGCGAGCATATCTCAAAACCATGATGAAGGAACCGATTCAAATCCTTTACCTTTTTTAAGGTTTGTGTGGTTTAATATCTTATATTACAAGATATTTTTAGTATAGTAATTTTATTTAGGGTATCTGGTATATTTTTTGACCATAATAGATCTATAAACAGTGGTCCATTCTCAATTTCATCTAGACCCCAGAAAAAGGGAACGGGGCCACAACAGGAGATTGATACAATTGACTATCTTTTATTTTAACATCTACAAAATATACAGGCTTATGCATGAAATTACCTTTGCGTCACAGAACAAGCCAAAGTTTCTTAATCAGGTACTTAATTGGTTTCCTCATGAACTTTGGAAGTTTTCAGAAGTTTCAGAAATTGAAATATTAATTAATTGTTATAGTTTATTTGGTAGGGTTCATTTTAGGCCCTACTATTCATAGGTGGTCCTATACAATCTCAACTTGTTAAACAAGAATTGCCATTTGTTGATTATTTTCCCTGACCATGTCAAATAGTGAGCTGCAGGTTTAATTTTTTTTTTTTTTTTTTATAGGTAAAGTAGAATCAATTATCCAAAGGAAATTTCTTTTATTTATTATTGATTTTTCCGCAGATTACATCCCTGCTTGGTGATCTTAACCTAAACATTGAAGAAGCACATGCATTTTCAACAAATGATGGTTTCTCATTAGATGTTTTCATTGTTATTGGATGGCATCGTGAGGTGTGTATTATTTTCTTTAGATTAAATAGACCAAGTAAATGATCCTTATCTTCAAATAGTCTTCCTGAAAAAAGTCATGTTATTGTATATTCCAGTACGTTGCTCAAATTTTATCCTATCCTTGTCAATTAATTTTAGGGCACATACACTACATACTTTTAATGATTTCTAAAAAAAGTTAATATGCTTATTTAGGGAACAATATGGCCATGTTTATAAGTATTGTTACCTTGATTTTTGGATATTTTTGACGATCAAATAAAAAACCTGTTTGTTGTTTGTAGGAAACTGAACAGCTGACTACAGCTATAGAAGAGAAAATCAAGAACATCAAGGTAATTCTCTGTGTGTGTGTGTGTGTGAGAGAGAGAGAGAGAGAGACTGTGATATACCCTTGGCAGCCACTGCCAAGATTTTTCAAAAGAAGAGAGAGTGTGATTTTTATAATAGTTTGCTCTGCTGCAACCAAAAACATACAGAGACATTTCACTACTGTACCAGTTAGACTGTCATTGGTAAAGACCACCTCTTATTAGACCCACTAATGCTGCAATCCTTGTAATCATTTTCATACAAATACACCTAATTCATGACAATTTTAAGCCAGGTTACTGGCAAGAAGCAATCAAGACATATTAAATGATGCAAATTTTGCAAATCGAATAAAAATGTGTTTTATTTTTTTATCCTCTAAGGAGCAACAACTGGAAGCAAAGAAATCAACTCTTCAGATAGAAGATGCTGAACATCGTACGTCAGAAGAATATGTCAAGAACCAGCACCCTCCTATTCCTGATCATATAAAAATACCATCTGACGGCACAGACGAGTGGGAAATTGATGTGAAGTGCCTTAAATTTGGAAAGAAAGTGGCGTCTGGCACATATGGCGATCTGTATGTTTTTTTAATGGTTGTCATTCTAATTCACCAGTGCCACTTTAATAAATTTTTTTACCTTTCTTTTTTTCTTTTTCTTTTGTTTTCTTAATATGCAGTTATCGTGGAGTATATTTTGCCCAAGATGTAGCCATTAAAGTTATCAAGGATGACCGTTTGAATGATAACATGGTGCGCGAATTTGGTCACGAAGTGGGTATTTTGAGGTTTGTTTTTCAATTTTACAAGAATGATTTGATTGACTGTTTACAACCTTGTGCCAACTCCTTTTATGTAACAATATTCATTAACTTTTCCAGAAAGGTTCGTCATAAGAATGTTGTGCAATTTATCGGTGCATGTACCAAACTCCCAAATTTATGCATTGTAACTGGTAAGTTCAAAAGTTATATTTGCATCTAGTTCTTGGCGTATATTTCGTACTATTTCTTGACAGTACTTCTATATACTTCTACCAGAGTTTATGTCAGGGGGCAGTTTGTATGATCATATGCACAAACACAAAGCTGTTATAAATCTTCCTACCTTGATCAGAATTGCACTTGACATAGCAAAAGGGATGGACTACTTGCACCAACATAATATTATTCACCGTGACCTGAAAACTGCTAACATTCTCATTGATGACAAAGAGGCAAGTAAATGTAGCAATATATTGGGGTTCTTTGCAAACACAACTGACCAATAGTTTACTTTATATGCACATAATAACCAACATTTCTAATACTTGAATATCATTCAAATTGTCTGAGATGTTTAGATACACCTGACATGTAAAATGATATTGGGGATGTAATTACCATTTAATTTTGACAAATCAAACTATAGTGAAGCGTATAGATGATTGTAATTGCTTTTTTTTTCATTTTATATGTATAAGTAATGAGGTGGTTTGTTGAGTAGAATACTAGTATATAAAATAACCATGGGCAATTTGGTCTTTTATGCTTGCCAGAACTTTCTTTTAAACAGTTAGGTGATAATTGCAAATAACCTATGTTCATGTGCTTGGTGTTAGCTTCAAATGTGAGAAATGCTGGATTCTATATGCAAGCACACAATAATCAAAATTTCTTCTCTTTATCCAGCTTTGTAATTCTAAACTTGGTACAAATTAAACAGATAGTCAAAATCGCTGATTTTGGAGTAGCGCGAGTTAAATCGACATCTGGTGTGATGACAGCTGAAACTGGTACATACCGTTGGATGGCTCCTGAGGTATGTTATTCATTCTGGTGCATTCATGCTTCGTAATGATAATATTTTTCTTTGCATATTTCGGGCACAAGATGTGGAGTTTATACTTGGTGGTTTTGTGTGTAGGTTATAGCGCATACAGAGTATGATCACAAAGCTGATGTGTTTAGCTTTGGAATTATGCTATGGGAATTGCTCACAATAAAGGTACATCGATTTACATTCTTGAACTCCTAATTTATAATTTCTGTTCCATGATAAAATAATTCTGAATACCTGTTAACATTTCTTGTTTATAATTTCTGTTGAATGGTAGATTCCTTATGAATACTTGACTCCTCTACAAGCAGCAATTGGCGTTGTTCAAAAAGTATGGCTTCAGTTTAAACCATAATTGTCATCTCTTCATTAGTTTTTTTTTTTTTAAAAGTTGAACTCTTTATTTTTTGTTCTTTGATTTTTCAAGACAAAATTGAATGAAATGTCATGTGCAGGAGTTGAGACCTACAATACCAAAAGGCACTAATCAAGAATTAGCTAAGCTCATGGAGAAATGCTGGCAACAAAGGCCATCTGAACGCCCTGATTTTGGCACTATTATAAAAGATCTTCAACATATAGCCAATGAGGTTTGTTTCATAATTTTTTTGTTCTTTAAAAACATTTCATATCTGGATGTTGAACTTTACTTTATTTTATTACTTCTTATAAAAAAAAAAATTCTTTTATGGAACAGGTTGGGGTCAAAGCTGAAGAACATCACAAATTGGGGTTTCTATCTCGTCTTAAATTGAAGTAAGATCATGTAAATGTTCTTCGTATGTCCTGGCGTTTGGATTGTGTTCACTTTCTTCAAGGATATGGTGTTACTGTGTTTGGATTTATAAAATATCAGAATTCTTGGTCTGTAGGCAATTGCTGTTGTTGATTGAGAGCCTCGACTTTGTACATGTTTTATGGTTGAGATGCTCATATGTACCGAATTTTTTATTAATAGAAAATAAAATAAATAAATATCGACATTGAAGAACGATTTGACGGAAATTTGAGATATAACAAAGGCGTGATGGTCCATAACGTTACCATCAGGGCCAGATTAGTCTATTACCTGCGTTAAACGTATAACAAAAACATGGACCGTTATGGTCTATAACAGCCAGAGATGCGCTGAAAAAGAAAAAGAAAAACCATGGTGTTATGGAGTGTAACGGCCAGGGAGACGCATGTATTTAATTGGCCGAAT
This sequence comes from Carex parvula, assembly GCA_025461045.1. Lineage (NCBI taxonomy): Eukaryota > Viridiplantae > Streptophyta > Magnoliopsida > Poales > Cyperaceae > Carex > Carex parvula. The sequence continues at coordinate 230,646 of JAJGRW010001388.1, read as the reverse complement.
GCATCAATTTATGGCTGAATTAATTTGAATATTTTAATATGGCTGAATGTATTTGAGAACTTTCTATGTAGGTCCGGTATTTCACGCTTGGTGTTTTTCTTTTTCTTTTTCCAGCGCGTCTCTGGCTATTATGGACCATAACAGTCTGGTTTTTTTTTTTTTTCAACGTGTCCCTGGCCATTATGGACCATAACGGTCCGTGATTTTGTTATACGTTTAACGAATCTGGCCGTGATGATCCATAACGGCCAAAACGTTATGGATCATCACGTCTTTATTATATCTCAAATTTTCACCAAATCGTTTTTCAATATCGATACTTATTTATTTTATTTTCTATTAATAAAATTTTGGGCTCATATGTAGCTTTTTGTTTCTCTTCTTGGGTGTTGTAACGTGTAATCTAATTTGTTTTTGTTTTCTTATATTCTTTCAAGAGAATGCGCCTGCTTCTTTCTACCTCACTCTTTGTGGATTCTGTGATTGATATAAGATCAACCCCTAGATCAAATTTTGGAGTAAGATAAAATATATTAATGTACAACAAAATAAGCGGGTGCGCAATCAACAAATCATGATGTAAATACAAATTCATTGTATGATGGAAATTAATTTTTTATTAGGCAAATATTTACAACACCAGGCGTGTGGTTATGCATTCGGTAAGAAAAATATCAGTGTAAAGCAAAAAAAAAAAAAAAACACACAATAGTAGACAAACAAGGACCCATATGTTTTCATCTAGAACGCTCAATTGGAAGTTCATTCTGAACCCATGCAGAATATCCACCTGCCATATCCACTACAGCTCTAAACCCCTGAAAAATTCAAAGAAATCCCGAAAAAGAAACAGCCTAAATATGCAGAGAATTCACATACAGAAAGCAATGGAACGATTGAATTATCTAATTGGCTGGTATGACAAACTAGTACCAAGTTACAATTGCAGGTTGCAACAATCAAATAAGCCGAATTATTCACTTGATTTCTCAAAACGTTTCACCTTACCTTGACCAGAAATATGCAACTAAAAACAAAACAAGCCCACAAAATAAGGGAACTCAAATTGGTCAAGTAATTGGTTGGATAGAATGACTGGTACATTGGTCATGTTATCAATATCTATGGTATCAGGCTGAAGACAAACAACAAAACAACAAGAAACTTGAACCAACTTACTGCAGAATGGAGTTCAGTTGCAGCCATAAGTGACCTTTTCCCACTTTGGCATCCCTATAGATCAAAAGAGGAATAGGTTTCACAAAATCAGAATAGAAGTTGAGAAAGGACAGCCTGTAAGAGGAAAAGTGGTCTGATAATATCACATACAACTATGATTTCGCTATCTTGAGAAAAAACCGAGGAAACTTGCTCCAAAAATTTTGGATTCTTTGACATCCCTACAAGAAAAATTACGTACACCAAACAGGTGGTTGTCAGAAAATCATAACCTTTTAAAATTGTATTAAGAGCTTTGCTTCTAAATACCAATATATTTTTTTTTTTTTTTGCATTTGTAGTCTATCTTGGTACTTTCTTCTGATTTCTTTTGCATTTTTTTTCAAGTGATATAATGGATAGAAAGAAGTGCCAATATAATTACCTGATCCAACTTTAAACATGTATGGGATATTTATTGCTCCCGCTGGATGTCCAGCCTTAAATTCATCTTCAGTCCTATTAACCACAATTGAAAAGTATTTCACCAATTTAAAATAACGTTTTACAAATATTCAACATAATTAACTCAGAATTGCAACCTAAGAATTGCTAAAATTTAAAATTTAGCTAAGAACTGTTAAATTTTATCCAAAAACTTGGCTTGTTACATGACCTAAGAATTGCAACCTCAGACAACAAGCCCAAATTTTAGCAGATTAGTGTGTCATGTCATATTTATAATATTCAATTATTCAAAACAATCTATATATATTCATCCATAGCCTCTTCAACCATTAGTGTACAACAAAATCTATATTTCCCAAATAGGGTTCAGTTTACCCTAATCGTTCAATTAAGCTTAATTAAGCCTCTAGTCGACCAAATTAGATCAATATGTCCTCCAGACAGTAAAAAAGAAAGCAAAGCAAGAAAAAATAAAGTAAAGAAGCTTTGAATTGCAAATGCCAATGTTTAATATATTACCTAACATCAAGATACCGGTGCCCTGCCTGAAGAAGCTCATTTGCAACACGAACTGGTACTGATGTGGGAACTTCTAGTTGTACTGATTCTGGGCCAGAACGCAAAGACCAATTCTTCACATCACACCTATTAATTCACACATGTATTACTACTATAAGACAAGCAATTTCTCAAAAGAGGAAGTTATTGAAGGAAATTAACCCAATCTATACCTCACAGAGGTGGTACTCCATTTCTTTATACGGATAACTTGGTGCTTAGGCCCCTGCAGTCTCAAACTTGTAGAGTTATTTGGCTGTAATCTGTGGATTAAGGTGCAAAATACAATTAAAATGGTCCTGATTTTTTTTTTAAAAAGGGGCAAAATTGTAAAATTACCCATATTATTTCTTTTTACAATCTAATTGGTAAATAGTTAAATTTGATTTAGTGCCATTGACCTGAGTTCATGAACATGCTGTCTCTTTCTCTCAAGCTTTCAGGTTTCAATTTACCACTAACAATCAAACTAATTAATATTCATTTTCATAAAATAATAAAGGGAAAATTTATCCGCAACACACACACTTAATTTTGACTCTAAAAATAACACGCTGTCTAACCTGGAGGAAGATGGAGGAGCAATGAGAACAGGGAAAGAGACGCCACTGACAAGTCGAGCCATTAATGTATCTTCTCTTCTTCTTCTTCACCGAGGAAAATCTGGATCGCTCGTTGGAGAAAAGTGTTCAGGAAGCGGGTGTGTGCTGTGTGCTCTTTCTTTCTTAAATTGATTATTTTTATTTTATTTTGGTTAGAGCCTTAGAGGCCTAGAGCATGCATTGCTCGCTCAGTCGCTCTACAAATATATCTCTGTGGTTTGCTGCGGCGTTGAGGGAAACGAGAGAGAGACAAGGAAGTGGATATATTTTTTTTGAAAACTGACATGACACGTATATCTCTACGTGGCATCTTTGTGCACAGCCGCTGGATGCTGTGTGGATGTAGCATCAGTAGCTTAGAATATAAAAAAGAGGAAGAAAAGTATAAGTTGTTTTAGTAGCAGCTCAATAAAACTTAAACGAAGCCTAGAGATTGTATGTATAAACATTGAACAATTATGTTATTTGGTTTCAATTGGGTAATAGTTTTTAATAAATTATTTGGAGTGGCAATAGACTTGTCTACTAAGTTCTATGTTGCATACCATCCATCTTGTATTCTTATGGCGCATGAGATTCGGATGGATTGATGACTGCAAGGTGAGCAATCCAAATTCCAAAATCTCTATTACAGATTTTCTAGAAAATCTTGCTATAGTTAACCATAGAGCGGATTTCATCAACTAGGCGACTCCTGTCCTCTCTCCTCACCTCGGGACCGACTATGGGGCAGCGGTATATCACAACATATGCTACAGAAAATCCGCCGCATAGAATCCTCACCTCGGGACCGACTACTCTGCTCTGACCACTGGACTATGTTTTGGATTGGCTTGACTCAAGCAAGTGACTTGGATAAGATTTTGTTATTTCTGAGGTGTCCATACTACAGATAAGCTGTAAACCTAAACTTTTTCTTTCGTGTAATTATTTTTACTTATTTTATTAGCTAGGCCAACAATTATTATTATGAAAGAGATTACGAGAACCCATAAAATAATTAGAAAAAATTGAAAATTAAAAGTACCACACATGTTTTTAAAAATAAAAATAAAAATACCACACATGTTTTTAAAAATAAAAAAAATGTCAATGCAGATATATTTGGTATGAGTGAATATGAATAACAAAGTATGTTACAATATTTGTTCCCAGTGAATATCATTGAGATACTCCTACTCACTTAAATAATGAGCAATTTGAAAGAAGAATAGAAAACTGAATTTGAAAATGTCAACCAGAATTCAGAACTCAGAAGGTGGCCACTTGTTCCCTACTAATAATGCATGTGTAACGTGTTATTTTTACATAGGCTATTCTGGAATGATATTTGGGTGGACCAATGTACTCTAGCTATTAGTTATCCTCAACTTTACGCCTTATGCCTACACCCTAATATTTCTGTGAATGCCGTACTTAACTCCCATGGTGAAATAGTTCAATTTAGACGACAATTGTCTGGGGTCTTGGCTGCTGAATGGACTAAAATTTTGAGATTAATTAGTGTAATAGCCTTTACCCATGCACAAGATCGAATATCTTGGAAATGGGATTCTTCTAATCAGTTTACTGTACATTCATTATATGCTTTTCTTGCGTTTAGAGGGGTTCAAGCTTATAATTATGCGATATGGTGGAAAGTTCCTATTCCCCCTAAAATTAGGGTTTTTATGTGGCTGTTGTCCAATAAAAGAATTCTTACTAAACAACGTTTGATTAAAAAGGGCTGGGTAGGTTCTAATCAATGTCAGTTTTGTGGGGCTGCTGAATCTACGAACCATTTATTTGTTCAATGTGCTTTTGTCAACACCATATGGTTCTGGATGGGAGATTTCCAAGCTGTGTTTATGAATTGGCACAATTTTGATGATGTTCTAGATTTTGTCAAATCCTTACCTTCTAAAAAGAGGACAGCAGCTCTAATAACCATAAGTGCAATATGTTGGTCGCTTTGGAAACATCGCAATGATATCTATTTTACAGGGGTAACACCTAAATCTAATTGATCGATGATCTTTCTAATTTTGTCTTTAATTCAATATTGGTCAGGAAATATCAAGGATGCCGTGGTGCAAGAGCTAGAGACTTGGCTTCCTGATGCAGTCGACGAAATTCCGCTGCGGGAATGGGCTGAAGCTCCTGTGATGGTGGTGATAGATGGGGAAGCTCCTAATGCTGCTGCTGAATAGCTAATTTTGTGTTACTTTTAGCTGTTATTTTGGGCAAGGTTTAGTTTGTAATAAATAATAGTTTAGTTCCTTGTTATGTTGTTGATTGCCCTTTTCTGTGGTTCTTTTAGACATCTGGAGGGGGACTTCGGTCATTACTGTTGCTGCTTTGTAATTATGACTTTCATTTTGCTAATGCAAATGGGCATCTTTATGCCTCTTTTAAAAAAAAAAATTTACATAGGCTAGGCTCTAGCTATGAATATTAATATTAGCTATATATATTTTACTACTTTTCTTCTAAATCAGTTGTTTAGAGAAAAAGGATTGTTAATTGGACTCAATCCGACCGCTCCCATACCAAGAAAGACGCATGATGAAATGGATGAAACAAAATAAAAGGCTGAGGTAGTGAGGTGCCGAGATATGGGCCGTGCAGAATACGCATAAAGCCCATTATTGTTAAGATTATAAATAATCATTCACAAAGCGTTGGCCCAGTGTTTTGGGCCTCATTCCATTCGATCTGTTCTAGTTGTGGATTTGAGTGGTGGTGAACTTAACAAAGCCCAACAACACTTACTTACATAGTTACATCGCTCTTTATTCGCGTGATGGGTGGAAGAGCATCCAACATGGTATCTGGAAAATCTTTTAGACTTTGTGAACAATTATTTAATATGGAGAAGATCTGTATGCATTTCTCATAGAGAAACAATACTGCCATGTGTTCTAATTTGAATTTTGAATAGAACAGGGATCAGGTTGGTTCTGCCTCTTGGCTAAACCTCTTATGACCATTGTATGCTTTATTTGGATTAAAGATTCAAATGATTTGAAAGAAAAACGAGCTAACAGAGTAAAGAGAGCAGATAGAAAAAGATTACAAAAACTCAGCAGTGCAACAGAGTTTTACAATCACATTCAACATAATCATGAACATTATACATAGAAGCAAACATAATCACGTAATATACCATAAAATCTCAACAGTTGGGTCCGTTAATACCACACTTTGCTGGTAATTTCTTAACTTGGGCAACATTAACCCCCAAAAGAGGGATCAAGTAAGAGTGCTGGTACGAACATAAGCAGTTTAGATCAGCGGTTTTAACATTACTGCAGCATTTGTCTGTCGGTGGCGGCGGGTGCGTTCCTCTTACTGCCGGTAGACAAGCCTCGATTCCCTCGTCATTCACCCTACAAAAGCTTAAAGCAGACACCGCATTGTGACTCATCATAAGACAAGACAGCAGCACCATCACAATTGCCAACTTAGGGAAGGAAAGGAGCGCCATATTGCAAATTAAATCAACCAACTTTTATCTCAAATTTTGTTTCTGGAATATGAACACAGTAGTTCTAATTTTGAGATTTGAAATATATATATATAGAATAGATGGAGGTTATGTTATTGCGATTTTGGTTCAAATTAATATTTATGTTTGTACCGAGGGCTATTGTTTTCAAATTAAAATGTATTTGGTCCTTTTTATGGTAATTGTATTAAACAGAACCAACAAAAGCAGTTTATTTTGTTTATCAATTTTGTTGTATTGGTACATTTAGATTTTTTTTTTTAAATCATGGGATGGAGGTCAAGCCACCCAACACACTTTCAAACCTCTATGCGGTACATTTAAACCTTTAATTTTCACTTGCTTATTTTAGCATTAGAGAGGATAAATTATAGTTCATTAGCTGACTGTTTGAACAACTTAATAAAATTCCAACCATTTTCTAATTTGAAGTCATGGGCAACAATTTTGTTTGGCAACAGTTTCGTCTAGGCCTTTGTCTTAACAATTAAGTTTAGGTCGACTTTGCAGCTTCTCGAAGATTTTCAAAAAAAAGTTCAGGTACTACTTCAACAAGTTTGGTAAATCCGACATGAATTTGTTTGTTTAGACCTTAATTAATTTGTATGGTTTATATTTCATACTTGCTTCTTGGTTTGAAGTGTATTTAATTAATGATAACCAAAATTTATGCTAACTGTGCTTGAGTTCACATCACTTAGTTAATTATATTACAAACATGTTATGCAAGTAATTTCTAATTTTAATTTGACATATGTACTTTAACAAGACACAAATTAACTAATATGAAAGTAATCGTAACAACAACTAAATCAAAATCCAACAAATAATTCAATTGATAAATTTATTAAGAGGACTTCTAAAATGGTCTCGAGTTTAAAAAAAATATTTTAGTTAGATGCGGTCCATCCCATGAGAATCTGCACGAATATCAAAGAGACTTGTCACTTGTGCATTCCACCCAGGGGCGGAGCCAAACTTTTGGACTATGGGGACCAAATATTTATGGAGATCAATCATATAAAATTTTCTTGCAAAGAATGGAGTCAATTTAACAATTTCATGATATTTTACTCTTAATTCTATAAAAAAAATTATATAAAAATATAAAAAATTTGAAAAAAAAAAAAATATGGGGGTCAATTGACCCCCATAGTTTGTTCCTCCATCCGCCACTGATTCCACCTTGGGTCGGATTGATCCAGATTCTGATCGGACAGTCCGGATCTAAACAGAAATGGGAAAATCTATGTTGACAAGATTTTTTTTCTTTCTTTTGATGTTTTGTATATTTTTCATCTTCATGCAAGCTCCTTTTATTGGTAATAAAATTTCTTTAGTAAATTTTCGGCCTAGTTCCAGGAAAAAAAGGGACAGCTTACATTTGTCCTTTTTCTGTTTAATTTTGACCTAGAGTGACTGAGACTAGACGGTAATTGATTTTGAAATATGCTTGTTAGATGTCAGAAATTGGCATGGGACCCTCAGTGCAGTGAGCCATATCAGAAAAGGGGTGTCTGAAAAGCCCTTGTAGAGCAACATGGAACCAAGGAAGTGCTGCCTCATCTTGCCGAGTTATTTTTACTGAACCACCTCTTCAATTGGTAATTATCAGGTATTATCTCGTATTATAAATTTATGTATATAGTACAAACATATTTTAGACGAAGATGCAAATAAACGTGAAAGCATACTAGATTTTAACATCTTTCCTAATGTCCAGTAAATCTCAGTCAAAGTCACATTCTCCAATATAGTCAAAGTTGTGTCATGTCAATGTCAGCTAGCCATATAGAACCAGAGCCTACAAGTATCTTTGATATATATATATATTTTTTTTGGTGAAATCATTTCCAGGTGTCAATGTCAATGTCAGCTAGCCCCTGATCAAAATCCTAGCTTCGCCCTTGCGAAGAACTGTACTCTATACATTATTGGAAGATGATATTTGCCTATATGGTACAAACATATTTTAGATGAAGATGCAAATAAACGTGAAAGCATACTAGATTTTAACATCTTTCCTAATGTCCAGTAAATCTCAGTCAAAGTCACATTCTCCAATATATTCAAAGTTGTGTCAATTTCCAGGTGAAATCATTTCCAATATAGTCAAAGTTGTGTCAATTTCTAGGTGAAATCATTTCCAGGTGTCACAATGTCAGCTAGCCCCTGATCAAAATCCTAGCTTCGCCCTTGTGAAGAACTGTACTCTATACATTGGAAGATGATATTTGCCTATATGGTACAAACACATTTTAGATGAAGATGCAAATAAACGTGAAAGCATACTAGATTTTAACATCTTTCCTAATGTCCAGTAAATCTGAGTCAAAGTCACATCCTCCAATATAGTCAAAGTTGTGTCATGTCAATGTCAGCTAGCCATATAAGACCAGAGCCTACAAGTATCTTTGATATATAGATATATTTATTTTTTTGTGAAATCATTTCCAGGTGTGGTATAAGCAAGATCGGTTCTTGCTTGGTTGGTTAAGATCTTCCATTTCTGAGAGTGTTCTGTCTTAGTATGTAGCATGCCAATCAGCTCGTTTATCACTAACACTCTTGTTTCTTTGTTTGGTTGTGTGTGTATGTGTGTGTTTCTTATAGTAGGGTATTAGATAGTCAAACCAAGTCAAAGTTAGTTAGATTAGTTGAGGCAGTTCGACTGGTACAAAATCAGCATGACGATGTTGTCTGGAAGTTGGAGGTAACAGGGATATTTTCAGTTAAAACGGCATATTTCGGTATGATGAATGAGCATGGAATGAAGACAGATAACAACAAAATCTGGAAATTAATTTCACCACCCAGAGTGAAGGTCTTTGCTTGGCTACTATTAATTAATAGAATTCTCACAATTGACAATTAAATCAGAAGGGGATGGTATCTTGTAAATTAGTGTGTTATGTGCAAGAATGAGTCCGAGACAACAAAACACTTGTTTAATGATTGTTGCATTGTGCGGACACTATATAGAAGAGTGTCTCCACTTTTAGATGTCAGATTACCGACGGCCTCTGACATTACCAACATTGATGCCATCACTGCACTAACCAATAGGAGATACACAACGAAGGAAAGGTCAATATTGCTGATCTCACAATTTGTTTTATGGAGAGAAAGGTGTTGCAGAATTTTCAGAGATTCCGAAAAAGATGTTGAGGATTTCGTAGAACAAGTTTGGACACAATGGAGTTATAGTATGTTAGTTCAGAGGGTATAGAAATCATAAAACAAAAGAGATACAGTGAGAAAGGAACACGGAAAGGAGGCTCAAATTGGAGGTTCGAAAAGGGAGTGAAGATGATGAAGCAAATATAAGCATACTGGTGCTTAAAAATTCATATCACAGCCATATTTGTGATACTGGTATGATGGGATAGCACAGGAAGGTCGGTACTATTGGGAGGATGTGTGGCTTCATCAATTTGCAAGGAACTTGAAGAATAATTTCGGTTTTCTTAAGGACTTCAATGCAATATTTCTATGTTTTCTTTACTTCAATTTTTTTCTTTCTTTTCATTTAATTGCTCAACTGTTTTGAGCTCTTTTTGTTTTTATTTCACTATTACATCACTTATGTAATGGACCATATCATGAATGAAATACGGACTAGACTCATATTTTTCTTCAAAAAAAATATTGATCTAGCTAGCTTACTGAAGCCAGCAGTGAAATTACTCCTAGGATCATGTAACTAGACCTTCACCAAGGTAAGGAAAGTTTATGGAAAGAATGCATCGATCGAATGGATGGTCACTTGCTAAGAGTTGTAATCTAGTCGTCATATCAAATCATTGTTTTTTCAAAGTTCAAAAATGATCAGGTTGTTATTAGAAAACGGGCCTAAACCCTTTCGTTTAATAAGAAAAAAGAGAGAAAAACTGGCTAAAAAGAAGCTTAACTAGTAACTAAATAAGTACTAAACTGCTAGAGTTCTATTAGCTCTTCCTACAATCCTCTTGCCAGATTAAACAATTAAAGGAAAAATAAGAACAAACTATTTTCACAAGTCTTTTGCTAATAGAATTGAAGGAACAAGTACAACAAACTCTTTTGCCAAAACAATCAAAGGAAAAAATCATGACAAATTTAGCTATATTACATTACATATACTACCTGAGAACATCCTCATCTACCTCTTGATTTGTTTACTAGTGACCTTATGTTGCTGCATTATCAACACTGAACCAGAATCCATGAAATCCTCCGAAGCCAACAAATCCCCAATGGGACCCAGCTCTGGGCATTCTTCCCAGTCTCTGATGCCCGTCATCATGGTAGAGAGATGCGGGCCCCCTTTCCCAACAATGAAGAGTGAGTACATCCCGGCCATTGAGCTCAAGGCAGTGACTGTCTCGGGTCCACTGCTCACGTGCTGTGCTGTGTATGTCACAAGCCCTGGTGCTATATACCTGGAAATGCAAAGTGCTCGATTTCTGATGATTCATATCACATTAATGCTTGATAGTGAGTATTTTTCTTGCATCGCCTTTTTTTTTTTGTTTTAATGGAGTTTAATCTGGGTTTTGAGGCAAATTGGGCTGGACCTTCTGCGGAATTTCATAAGAAAACCCAAATTAAGAGGAAAAGGTAGTATGTGTTATAGTAAAACCAGTCAATTAATCGCATGAGAAACGCCAATTCTAGCCATTCCTGAGCCAGACTATTTTCATTCTGGGACCAGAGGTGAAGCAAAAAATTGTTATTTGGGTATTCAATTAAAGACAAGTTTACAATAGATTGTACGGTATTTGCAATTGGATATCTGATTTTTTTAACATTACACTATGAAGATTTAATGTTTGTTACATATATATTTAATTTTTCAAATTTTAGGACTGCAATTAAAAATTGATCCTATTTGGATCTGCCTACGCTGGCACCCATGCAGCATTATTTGTGATATGCAATAAAATTAGGGGGAATTATTGTAGAAATAAAACTATTTTTATACTGCATTTATATAATTTTAGGAAAATAACTGAAAAATATATATGAAGAATGATGGCATAAATTGTACCTCTGCTGGTAAGCAGCAATGAACTGCTCATCTATCTCAAATTGCATGTCTTGCTCAGATATCAGCGCAAACTCACTCATGCATCTCGATGACCAGTTCTTGCTTTGGGAATCTTCTAAATTTGGCAAGAACCGAATCAATGTTGCATTTACAGATGCATGAGAAGCAATCCGAGCCAAGAATGAGGCAGCCTCTCTGTCATCTGGGCCCCCAAAAAAGATGGCTGCAACCTGGTGTGCCGGGCCAATAGGTGTTACTGGTACTGGTGTCTCAGGGTCAGTCGAGGCTGTGCTTGTTCGGTCGGTAGAATGGGCATTTACAGCAGTGCTGGACATGCCAATGGACATGCCGGTGCTCATTGGACGGTCAACTAGGATTCCAACGGTGCAAGGTGCATGCTGTAGGACCTTGAGATTTAGTTGACGCTTCTCATCTCTTCTGCATACCATTTTACGATCGTACCTGGTATAAAGACCAAAATTTGTTTTAAACATTGTGTACTATTCGAAAAATTGATGGTCCCTCCTTGTTCTTTCGTAAGCATAGATAGGCACATGCTTTAAGTTTTCTACATAAATTTGAGAAATACTCCAGTTAATGGTTTTAATTTCTTTATACTTTCAGAATATTCTAACCTATATTTTCAGAATTTTTTTTTCTTTTGTATAATAAATCCATTTAATTCATTACCCATTTTTGCACTTTCGAGGACACTGGATGAAAAGATTACCTTTGTTCCTTGTGGAAGGGAAGCAGTACAAGGCAAGCGCGAACCTCCTCAGCACTCAGATAGACATCCTCGTGCATGGTCCTGTAAGAGGACATTGCGGTCAACTGTCGTACGAAGAGGCCAGTGTCTTGAGAGAATGCATCGGCTGCCACACTAACTTGTTTAATATCATTGCTGTCACTGTCCCAGTTGGAGCTGTGCGAACTTCTTTGGTTATACAAGGTGACCGCGTACTTTTGAGTCAACTCCACGAGGTGCAGGAGGTAGACTGATATGAGAGACCAGCTGTTACCAGCACACAAATTAGAAAGTGTGAGCATTGCTGGGATATCATGTTGCCTGTGCACACAAGTCAGAATACGGATATGGCCGTCTGATCCAAGATGCTCGAGGGACTGTGGGTTGTAACGGTATGCCCTCCTTTCCCATGACACAATTAAGCGCGCTACGGGGCATGCGATGAATGTGTTGATAATTATAGTAAACATCAGGACCAACCCACTATTAACTCCCCAAAGCTGCAAAGATTAATGTAACAATCTTTCGTAGTTAAGATGGATTGCTGTCAATTTTGCTAGATTGTTTTATTTCCTTTTATGCCCTTCTATGAATTGTTCATTAATGATATCTTTTGTATGGAAATGTCTTACAAAAGTAATTTTTGTTCAAATTGGCTAATTTTAAGAAGCAGATTTGTCGTCAACATGTTGTCATGTGTTGTCAATCAGCTAAAACTGACCTGAAAATGTCCACCGATGGAAATGAACACTATATCCATGTATCCTTTAACATTTAAGAGGATACCGAGCATTGCACCTTCCTTGAGACGCATCTTGAAAAAGAACCTAGTGACTACAATTGTCCCCACAACCTTTCCAATCATACTAAGAAATGATACAAGAAATGCAATGCCAATCATCCTACCGGCTCCTTTTCCAGATAGATTACTGAGGTCATACTTTACAAAAACCCCAGAGAAGTACAATGGTAGAATTATGTGGTGTACAGGAAACATGAGTTTATCCAATACCGTCCTTGCTGTGGGACCTCTTCTCGGGAAAGCCAGCCCGAGAAAGAAGCTCACTGAAGTGTTATTGTACCCAATAAATTCCATGCCAAAACTGATTGCTCCCACAATTATCAATACAAGCCACACCTCAACACTGCTTATGTACCTATTGTCCCAGACAATTAAAACGTCAGTATTTTGTTCTCCAACAAGCAATATAATTTTTAGTTCTTGAAACACACACACACACACACACACACACATATAAAAGTGCAAGGACAGTTTGAATGTACCTTTTTTTACGGTTCCGCGCATTAAGAATCTTAACCAGCCATTTTATAAAGAATATTGCCAGAGTGATAGTAATGCCCCACACAAGCAGATCAATGAGCCTACCTGGAGACCCCTTGACAAAATCACCCGAACTCACAAACTCCATGGAGTACAAGACATAAGCCACAACTGCAGTCAAGTCATTTACCACTGCAGAGCTGATGGCAAGCTTTCCTATCTTGGAAGAAACCAGTTTCAGCTCTGTAACAATGCAAACAAGCACAGGAGAGGCAGTGTTGGAGAGAAAGAGGCCGATTGTGAGAATGAATAGGGGCATATGTGCACCATCACTGGCGAGGTAATGATAGAGTACGGAGGATGCAGCAAGGGCGAGAACAAGGCACACAGCAATGTTGGCAAGGGCTATCGAGCAAGAACGCCGGATATTTTGTCGGAGGTAGATGATATCCACTTCTAGGCCGATGATAAACATGAAGATGAAGCGGCATGTTAGCACCACATTGTCGAAATAGTTTACTATCCCTCCTGATCTCTGACTAAATTTAGTTCCTTTCAGTAAAACTGTCTTTCCTACAATGATCCCTGCCTGTAAATAATTAAACATAATTGAATGCTTAGATGGCATATAAAACCCAAACAAATGCCTTGGCAGATATGGTTTGATGGCCTTTTATTTTGCTAAGGGAATAAAAATTGAGGTACTTACAAGAAATTGGGAGACGATACTAGGCTGTCCGAGGCGCCGGAGGAAGAAATGCAGGATATTAGAGATTACCAAAAGCAAGATTATCTCTAAAGTTAAGAAATCAAAGGCATTTGTCATCGACTGTGGAGTGAGTTCACATTGGCCCATTGGCATTTTTTTTTTCTTCTTACTTTTCGTGCCTTTTTCTTTATCTTTAACCCTGATTTGAAAAGAGCTCAGCTCTTGAGCTCTTTCTCTTCTTTATATTGGTAAGTTTGTGAAGAACAGGTTAAATTTTTCATAAGCTACGTAGCCACATCTCCAAGGTCGATAGAGAAGAAATTTGAGAGATATGGTTCTTTCTCAAAGTCTATTTGTTTGTAAAAGGTACCAGTCACTAATTATATGATTGGTTAGTTATCCAAGTTCGAAATTGATGGATAATAATGCATTTGTGGATAACAGGGTATGGAAAACAGAACATTTCATATTTGAACTGTCGAGTAGAATAAATGTTGTTCTTAGCTAAAAATAGTGGCCTCCTCTCCTCGGTTATTGTTTTTGAACTTGTACAATTTATCACTAAAGAGAGGTTTGTTGGAACCAGCTTCTGTTTAATTTGGTTTCTAGATACATGTTGAGCAGTGGTCAAACATACGAACAAATACGCCCCAAAAGCCGTTATATTGTTACAGTTAGTTTCCCTCACTAGTTTACTGCGTCAATATAGAAGCATGTTCCTTTGATCCTTTCATCTATATCTTACTTGAATTTATGATCTGTTAGGAACCGAATGGCTTTTCACATGGAAATCATTTCTTGCATAAATTTCTGCGGAAAAATAGATTGCATCGTATCAACAAGTCGTTGTTTTATTAACCCTTTTTTTTTGTTCTTAAACTGGTTTGATCCGACCAAAGAATTATGTTAGTAAACATCTTTTCATTTAATCATTTGTAATAGTTAACCAATACTTGTATTACTTGCTGCTCAACATGTCAGTGCTTTCCATCCAGCTTCCGGTGCAACTATACTTTCTTCACGCCGCCATGAAGTACTTGTCAGTTTGAGCCAAGTTTCCCTTTTGCACAGTGAAGCTGCTCTTATCTAAATCTAACCACTAATTATATTCATTTATTACATAACACTTCAAGCAAAGTATTTGTTGCTCCAATGACCAGATGAAAGTCTCTGTGTTATCTCAACCAAGTACATTCCAACCACCACAAAATGTTTGCACCTATCATCAAGATTATACTATTTTCTGTACAAACATTCAACCCCAACTAAGAATGATCACTTAATCAAAGGGGCAAAAAAAAAAGAGGGCATTGATGGAAAAAAAAAGGCATTCATTAACACGGAAAGAATATGGCCATTTTTGTTTAGACTCTTAATAAAAAACCATAAAAACACTATCCAAAACGATCACAAGTCACTCATATGATTAGGCCCTTTTCCTTAAGAGCCATTTCATTCCCTGGTATGCATTACGGGAAGTACCAACTTCTGTTCCAAAGAAAAACACTAGAGAAGTAAAGAAAAGCATTCATACAGTAGTTAAACAAGTTTATTTCAGCTCCGAGAATTCCACTAAAAGCATCTATATGAAATAAAAGGGCATCATATTCTCAACAAACCAGTTTATAAGATACACGATAGGCCTTCCTTCTTTGGTACAGCCTTGTTTCCAGGAAATGCACTACGTGAAACATTGACCAGTGCCTTGAAACTATATGGCTCATGCATTGCCAACTCTGACAGCACCTTTCGGTTAAGCTGGATGTTCTCCTTCATCAGCCCATGCACGAAATTTCCATAATTCACCTGCAATATCATAACAGTAAAGTAGGATCAGATACCATTGATGTCATTATTATTTTACATTAATTAATGAGAGGAACCATTTTTCACCAAGAGCTCTGACCGATGAATAGTAAAAGGTTGATATGAGTATATTCTACCACTAGATATCTGGTAAAGTGGTTTCAGCCAATTTCCTCTCTGGAAATTCACACGAGGAAAGCCACAAAAGATACACCCAAGGGAACTAAGTAGGAAAAAAAGAAGAAGAAAGAACTGCATTACCAACATAAACAGGTACCACATGGATTCATTCTATGCCAGCACAGTACCATACACGTATGTGATCTCCAGTCAAAAATACATGACAAATAATTAAAAACAAAGCTAGACCAGCTAAAACTTGTGATCTGTACCCATGAATCTGCACTCTGCAGCTTTTTCTCTGAGGCATAATCATAGGTTTTATTACAGTCAATTATAATTTTTCCAGTTTTAGTTTAGTTCTGATTACGGTCAGGACCAGACTTTTTTAACCAACAACTGGCCAGGAGTAGACAACCAAATGCCACTAAATGTAACTAACAACACTCAGCATTAGCACTTATATGGAATTATATGGTCGTAAACTGATTCAGAAAACATTATCAATCTAATTTGACTCGTAGCATGTCAGTGGCTAGAGGCAAATTTTAAAAATAGAACCTGAAATATAAGTGTCAAAACAACTATAATCCACATTCTAACACTTCATATGAGGGATATATAAATTTCCTAATCGTCTGAAAACCCTAGAAATGAATTAAACGGAGCATGTCTTCCTTTTTTTGCATTTGTTAAACCAATTTTAAAAGAAAACTAAAAAAAGTTTACCCCATGGAGGCGGGTGCCAGCATTGATTCGCTCGATCCAAAGCGAGCGCATATCCCTCTTCTTGTTTCGGCGATCTCTGTATGAATATTGCAACGCCTTCTCGACCCTCTCTCTAGCGATCCTGATGCAATTCTTGGCGCGGCCCCTGAAACCTTTAGCGAGCTTAAAGATCTTATCTTTGTTCATCCTCGTATAATTTGCTTTTCCGTTCTTTTCCTCCTCCGATTTCTAGTATTCTATGGCACTATTTGATTGAAGAGCTGAGACTGAGAGGTGTTAGGGGATTGGATCGGTTGCGGCTCGAGCTGGGAGACGAGGGGTTTTAGATTGATGTTTTACAGAATAGTACCTCCAATTGTCTTAAATGAAACATATATTAGTTTTCTCTTTCATACAGGTTCGCACTTCGCAGCTACTCATTTACCGTCCCACTGTTTTACAGAAACTTTATTTTTTTTTACATGCCACGTAGGCCTAGGTTACAAACTTTAGATGTTTCAATTTTTTCGTAATTCTTAAGTTTTTATTTTTCAAAAGTTTATAAATTAAAATTTTAAATTTAAATATTATTTTCAAAATAAAATTGTTTGATTGGATCTATATCATTTTCACTATATACATATTTCTATTTTAATATTAAGCACATAGATGTCGTGATCCGCCAACGGCTGTGATTAAAAGATGAAATTTCAGATTCAATATCAATCCTCCGATCAAATAGTATGTCTTTTTTTTTTTTATTCTATGTATATTTTGTATGTTTTTATTGCACGTAAAAGTCTAAATTTATTTAGATACGTACTCACCATACGTACACGCCACAAGTTTATTTTGTCTGTCTTTTGTTTGTCATGATTTCTTTCTATTTTTTAAATGTTATTTAAGAAACTTTTGAATTGATTGATAATTGATTGGTTGTGTTTTCATTTCTTTCCATTTTGTTATTTGTCATTTAATGATCTTATTTAAGTAAACGTGATTCTATTATCTATTTTAGATACACAAATGTACATAAATCTTAGGAAGAGGAGGGTAACATTTATAACAATAACAAGAGTCATAATATGACAACAAAATGTGTCATAATACAATAAATAATACAACTTATTTTGATAATTTTTTTTATTTCTCTTGTTTTCCCATTGAGCAACATAACAAAACAAAATTGTTATGTATCATTGAAAAAAAAACTCATAGGGATGTCATTAAAGAACGGGCTTTACATTTGTATGATAATATGTTGGTCTATTTTTATTGTCTTTGAATAATTATTCTTTTCATTGGTTTATTTCTTTTTTTTTTTATGAAAATATGTCATTTTGTATGAATTTTTTTCTCTCTCATAATATGTTCATGTTGCAAAGCACGAGCACGATACTAAGTAAAATATTAAAACATTTCGATTTTGTTTTAATTGGTATCAAAAAACTTGCAAAAACATATTGATATGGATATATTCTGGACGTTGATTTTTCAATTATTTTATTCGTATAAAAAATAAGGCCGAAAAGTAAAAAAAAAAATGTGTATACAGAGAAAAAAAATAGATCAAATTTAACACTTTTATTTTGACATATAAATTTTTTAAAAAATATTACAAAATTAGAAAGTGGAGGCATGATTGTATGCTCAAAAGAATATTATATCGTTTTTAAATATAAGCATTAAGACGGCTCGTAAGTAATAAATTGAAAGCAAATTAATTGTTTAGTAACTGATGACCACAAGCATATCAATACTTCACTCAAAAATAGTTTTTTAGTTAAATTAATTCAAAAATTTATTAAAGGATCGTTTGAAAAAATAACAGCTCAAACTGCTGCCATTATTTCTCTGTATAGATGTATAGATGTATAGATATATGCTGGGAACTTTATTGGAGGAATTTTGAAATTTGTGTTAGAACAAATTTCAAAATGAATTAACAGATTCATTATGTTTAAAAAAAGAAGCTGTTATCATCAGTACTCACATTCAAGTATTCGTAAAATCTCTACATTGTAACTACTATAACTATATGAAGATATTGCAAAAACTCCAACACTGAATTTTTTTTTCTAAAGTATTAACATTTATGCACAAAAATATTTATACTTATAAGGTAAACAATTTTTACATAATAATTAATCTCCAATTAAATCTCTTAAATGTACCCGCACCATAAATACATATGGGGATCTCTTAAATTATATGGGAATCATACACATTTTTAGAGGTGGATTTTTTTTATCTCTTCAATCTCGTCCATATTTCTGATAATTTGTGAGGAATTTGCTAATTTAAAATCACGAACGTCTTCTACGTAATTTTCTCTTTCAAATAAGATCCATGATGACGTACGCAAGTAATTTTTTTTTCATCGTACAAGTATTTATATATATATTTGCAAGTATTTTTTACATATGACACTGGATCACTTGATGATTGGAGAATGAAATTCGAACGGAGACGAAACGAAATCATCAAAACGTAGTAGAACTCCACGTGAGAGCTTCAAAGAATTGGGTAAAGCGATAAGAAAAATTGAAGTCTAAAAAAAATCATTTATCTACTGATTTATAAACTACAGCACACACGATTCCTCACTATAAATGGGATAAAACTTGAGAAATTTTTTTAAATTGTTGTTTGAATGTCCATAGCTGTTTTAAATAATAGTTATTTTTTAATTAGCTACTGTTTCATACTTTCATTAAATCCAAAAAATACATACGTTTGAATGAAAAGTTAGAATATCTAGAACAGCAAGCTAAGCTATTCTAATAAATTCCAATTTTTCTAGCTAATCAAACTGTAAAATAGTAAATTTAGAACAGCATTAATTCCAACTTTTTCATTATTCCAGCTATTATCGCTTCATTCAAACATAAGATGGTTTTTATAGAAATAATTTGTGGATAAAATAATGGCTAACGGAAAGGCACCTTTACCTTATCATCATCAACAACGAATCAACGATCCAAATCATTTGGTGAAAGCAATTTTTATTGACCCATCACCCAGTCAGCGTTAGCTCCATTGGTTGCGCCATTAGAACTCCATCTCAAGTTCTCAGCTGTATGCACTGATTAATAAATAAATAAACAAACCTTAATCGCGCTATTAAACTAAATCAAAGCCCTGGCGAATTCGCGAAAAGTCCAACCTTGTCTAAAACAAACAACTCATTTCTTGTTTTTCCTTTTGTCTTACTTGATGCCTCTTCTTCCCCAATGACGAGCTTCGGATGTTGCGCGCCATTGAGAGAGGCACGCGCGATCCTCGCCGATGCCTTCTTTCGCCGCTTTCCTTGCCTCTCCAGCCACGGTGTGTGTGTCTCTCTCTCATTCCAACTCTATTTTTGCATTTGATCTTACCAATGTCCAGCTTGGTAGCTTGAAGTTGCTCGATTAGCTGTTTGAAGTTGATCTGAGGTTTCGCCGCCTTTCTTAGAGACTGTTATTGCGATGGTTCAAATTTCTCCCTTGACAGAATTATAGATGTGTAGAATTTTGTGCCTTCTCCATTTCACCCAAAAGAACACGTGGAAAATAATAAGGCCCTTAATAATTGCTATGTTTTGGTGTTTATATGGATTTAAACCAAACTTTGACAGCTATGGAAGTTTGGAAATGTATGATTTGTGACCCTGACCCCCATTATCTGCCTACTTTTATTTATAATTACAGATACTAGATGCTCGATATATCTCAAATTAGTGGTGGTTGTTCTGCACATTTCATTGGTTGGGACCTTGTTCCTCTTTGATACCAATTTGGTACAACAAACTAAGGAGCATCCCTGGTATTTGACATTCCATCTCTTGCACTTGCTCAGATAATTTAAATTTGCTCAGTGTGCTGAATGCTTTGCCACATTAAATTCTGTGATTAATTCTACTTCCTTTTGGTTTCAGGTATACTGTACTTTATGTAAGTGTTTTTCTGGCTGCTCTGTTCCAGTATTTGTTTATATGTTGCTCATCTCCTGGGTAATTTCATCTTCCACTAATTATACTTGATTTTCTGTCAAACAACACGATCATCTTTTTTTAATTTATTTTACATTTTGTTTCCATTAGGTATGTTGTCGATGCAATGAGGGAAGTGAATAAGATGTATTACACCTCAGCTGATTCATCAACCCTTGATGTGAGATTTTCATTTATTCTGAGATATGCCACTCTTTTATTTTAAAGAGGGAATTTCATGTATGCTCCTCAAAACCCTCGAAATTACGTATTTCCCCCCTCTAAATTTTAAAATCTCACAAATTTACCCAATTTATTACCTTTTCTATTAAAACTCATTTTAAATTTATAATGTACCCATTCTATCCTTTAATAATAATAAAATATGTAGCCTGTTTAAGAGAAATGCTTGGTCTTCTAATTGACCGGTTGCAAGGCAAATGGTTCATTTTCTTACTTGTGACGTGTACACAAGCGTATGCCTAAATGTCACTGTGTATGCTTCACTAGTAGAGAAATGAACCATTTGCTCTTGAAACCCGATCAATTAGAAAACTGAACATTTTTCTTACATTAACTACATATTTTTATTATTTAATAAAGGGTAAAATGGGAACTTTATAAATTTAAACTGAGTTATAATACAAAAGGCAATAAATTGGGTATATTTGTGACTTTCTAAAAATTAGAGCGGTAAATATTTTAATATGAATTTTAGAGGGAGAAATACATAATTTGGAGGTTTTTGAGGGGCATGCATGAAATTCCCCCTATTTTAAAAAATTAAAAACATGAATGTTGAATGACAAAATGAAATTACCTGAATATTTTTAATGCTCAAGCAAAGGCAGTTTGTTCCAATTACGGAAGACTCGAATTCGTCCTCAACTCAGTCAATTTCATCATGGCAAAAGGTAGTGACTGGTCTATACCCTCCTGGTTCTGCTAGCAGGTACAGCAACATTTTTGCTTACTTGCATACATTATATTACCAGATCAGGAAACAGTACCCCAACATCTCTCGTAGATGGTACATAATTGTTGAAACAATGTAAAAAACGAAGATTGGAGTTCACACTGCGAGTTTGATTGCACCTGGTCAAACTGCTTAATAGTAAATTAAACCTTTATCGGATAAGTGCCTTTTGTGCATAAATATGAACATATTTAGTGATGCATGACTAGAAGTTTCTTTGTGCAAGATGCAATTTGCTTCTACTGCCTACTGCTTCTTTCTTTTTCTTTTTTTGCTTCAGATGTTCAAATATATATTTACAAAATCAATTTGGGGGTAATTTGATATTTGATGCATGCCTACATCCTTTTGCTTTCCTCATTTGTAGGAACTGGACATGCGACCATTGTAAAATAATTCGGGTAACTTTTCCTTTTCTATTATTATTCTGTGACTTCTTTTTCTTTTTTGACATTTCTATTACCAGAGGTACCTAAACTTCATTGTTTTGTGGTAACGTTATTAGACATTAAAATAATATAAGTACCATAAATTAGGTTGATTTTCTGATATCTTATGTTTACCTTTCATTAAAAAGATGGACAGATAATTGCAAATTTACAGAATATTCTCATATTCACATTTAAACCTTGTTCTCTTGGATATACGCAAGAGACGTACTTCTTTAAAATAACCCCCAAACTATAGAGTAAGCTATTGTAATAATAACCTTAATTACTAACAGATTTGCCCTCCTGATAAACAATGTTGCCTGAAATACAAAGCTAGGTAGAATCAAACACAAAAGTTTTATAGGTCCTCTAAGATTGTAGATACCCATTAGAAACCATTGTTTATTATATCATGATGATAAAGCCAGTGCCAGTTAGTCATCTTTTGTTAGCTTTTTTTTCTTTTTTAACAGTTGCATGCAACTTGCAGAGAACCAAAAAATTGTTAGGTGTTACTTGCGTATGTGGTGTAGTTTGAAAAATTCCATAGTTTTTCAAGGATTATAGCATAAATTATGACTTACATTGCATTTATCCAATTTATGTGAAGCCTCCACGAGCAAAACATTGCAATGATTGTGACAAATGCGTACTTCAATTCGACCACCATTGTGCATGGCTTGGCACTTGTATTGGGAAAGGCAATCATTGCCAATTTTGGTAAGTTAACCTCATTTACTATTCCAATTTAGCCGTTTGTAGAAAACTGGCCAGAAAATTGTGACAAATGTACTGTGTTGCTGTATTTAACATGGAAAATATTTACTATAACCTACCTTACCCTTACCCTTACCTTTTTCCCTCTCATTCTTTTAGCTCGTGAGAATGGAAGGTTGCTTTCGGCATTACTGAAGAATATTGCAACTTTTGTGGAATTATAAAGATATATAGGAGATTGTATATATTCCTTTAGTATTTTCAATAAGGTGTTTTTTCCAATTATTAAATTTCAAGGTGGTACATTCTTTTCGAGACAGTCCTTTGTGTATGGACGATGGCTTTGTACGTAAGTTACACAAGATGCAAGGCTTCTAAAGAATGGTAAATTATCTCTTGTTCACTTGTGTAGCTCTGCTACATATATTAAACCAATGTTAATCGTTTGCATTACTTTTGTTGTTTTATAATTCAGTTTCTTGGCCATTGCATGATCAGGTGGCAGTACATAATCATAATTGTGCTGTTTGTGATACTGAGCATAGCCTTGATACTCTTTTCCGCATTGCTGAGTTTCCACACGTTAGTTTTTCGCATCTCTTGCAAAAATATCTTTTCCTTTTACTTCACCAACTACCATTTTTCTTAAATATTTTCAAATTAGAAACTCACTCAACATTCTATGCTTAATCTTTATTTGTGTGCAGCTATCTGATACTAACAAACCAAACAACCTTCGAGTTTACCAGAAGGAGGCGCATATTTTACTTTAGGTAAGATTTAATAACTATATTACAGGACAACTCTGTCCAACAACGAATAAGTGAACGAATGAATAACTAACTAAAACTCAGGTGCCTTGACTGACAATTCTTCAATTATTGATATTATTATGATTTTACAGAGGAGTTCCTGCCAAGGTACATCCATTCAGTAGAGGTTTGTGCAAGAACGTTTTGACCTCTTGTTGCTCCAGAGAAAATGTTCTCAGACTGGAGGCAATGCCATCCATTGAGGAACTGGAGGCCAGAGCAAGGCCTTACACATGTGTTGATATTGTGTCCTGTAGATGCTGTTAGAATTGTTTTCCTTCAATACTGTTGTTTGACTTCTTGATTCGTCGATTTTCTTGGTTTTGTCTAATGTTTGGATAATTCAATAAATTTGTATGCGTGGTAGAGGAGGATGTGTTTACACATTTTTGTTTGCACGTGTTGTTATTGATTGGTTCTTGTATGTACGATTTTTTGTTATAGAAAGTGAAGTGGGGGAGAGAGGGTATCTTTTGGAAATATTGTTGGCGGTAATTATGACCTTGTTTTAGAAAGGCGAAGCTCCTCTGATCCTCTCCAATTGTGGAGTCCTAATTTTTATTGATTATTGAGCAGGCCGCGAGATCATATAGGCTAGAGAGTAGAGAGCGGATTGGATGATAGTCTTATTAGATGTACAATTTACGACCTACGCAATCTTTGGAGATGGTACCAAACTAATATCCGCATTCTTATTACAACCCAAACCAAACATAACAAAATATTTACAAGCATGTAGATCCTTTCCAAGACACACACTACTACACTAGGTATATTTTTTATGCATTCTCTCCTTTCCATTGTTTTGTTGTCTTGCTTGAAATGTCCAGGCAGTCCACTAAATGTATTCTCTCAAGCAGAGGCGGATTCAGAATTTTAATCAAAAATAAACACAAAATACTAATAAGAGTATAATTTTTTTTCTCCTACAAATTGAATCGGAGTAGTAGATATGATCTAAAAAAGTCACAGCACAATATAGTTAAAAATGGTCTAAATTTTATATTCTACGTACGATACCGGAGGTGATCCGAATTCGTGCCTTACATGGGTACTAGGTATTTCATATTTTTCTTAATAATTTTTAAAATTACATAACTTTTACATAACTTTTACTTTAAATTGCGTGGATCTTTGTTGTTTAAATATGACAAGCTAATTGTGTTTGTTATTTATTTAGAATCATTCTAATTTTATAATATTTTTAATTTATAATCCTCCTAAGATGGGCTTACCATGAGGTCATATTTAATATACTTAATATATATTTAAGTGGCACGAATTTTGTCTATTTATAGGAAATACGGGTGTAAATATACGGAGAAATACGGGTTCAATTAATGTCTAAATAATGCTGAATTGTACTGAAACTTTAATAAAAATAATAATAATAATGTCTATCTTTAATTATATTTAATTTAATTTGGTTAAGCCCGGTTGGTTGATTGGTTCACCGAAGCATTCATTGAACCAGTTCCCGGAATATTTCCATGGTAGTTACCGATCAACTGCTCTCCGCCACTACAGATTAAAAGCAGTGCAAGAGAAATCGCAATCCCTGACAAAAACTGTAGCAAAATCAGCACCTTATTATCATCCAATAGAGAGGAAACGATTATAGAACTTATATAAGGGAGATGATCACGCGATCGAACTTTGCTGAGCAGCTAAGGGAGTACCAGATCCGGTCGAAGCACCAGTGGGCCACGATCGCCTTTCTTTCCTCCACCTCGAATTCCGCTTCCCGGTTCGCTTCTTCTTTTCTTCTGTTTTCCTTCATTTTTTTTATTTTTGGGGTTTTGTTGTCTCGGTATTTGACCTAATAGCTACCTTGACCGTACTTGATTCAATTGCTGATAGGATGGCGTGATTGTATAGTTGAAGGGCTGTTTTACTTCTTCAAATACGCAATTTTGAGGGAATTCGTTATCCAATTTCCAAATTTTAAGTGCCTTCATACTCCTTGGATTACAAACTTACATAATTTAATCCAGAATTATGTAATTGAAGGATTGTGATCCTTATTTCTCAGCCAGATTACTGTATCAAGTTTGTTCAGTTTTGGTGGATTTGAGTATAAACTCAACCAGTAAGGACTGGATGATATGCTAGATGTACCAGTTGATTGCCGTATTGAATTTTAGTCGCTTTTCTGTTTTTAGCATTCATGTTTTGACTGTCTTGTGTATAAATTCATAATTCAAGGAAATTGAAGAAAATTTGGGGTAGATTGAGGCTTAATCTTTGCCTCAAGTACTCAATCAATTATAGATTGTGGCAAAAAGGATTATTTCTTTATTACGGATTGAATTTAAATTAGACTTGATTTGGTTTTGTAGTTGTGTGATTGGGGTATTTACTGAAAATTAAGCCCATGCTAACTAATAATCTAATTACTAAACAATAGAAGTTCCTGAAAAACTAAAAGTCAGTCATTTTAATTTGTTGCTTTAATTTTGTTTGTTTCAGGGGTGACACCACAATTCTTCTACTAAAGCGGTGTATGTTCTCTTCCCTTGTGTTCTCTGGGGTTGCATTTTACTTCCAGTATACAAGGCTTGCTTTGTCCTTAATTTGTATGACATTTATAATACTCACATGCATGAGAGTTACCAAGAAAATGAGACAGAATAGGAAGTATAAGCAAAGAATGCTCCTTCCCTTGTCAATGTAAATGTTTTATTTCTTGTAGTTATTAAAATATTGTTGCTTCAAAAAATTTGAGCTTTATTGTTTATGATCAGGGCAAAAAAAAAAATGATAGTTATTGCTCAGTGTCTTTGTTGTTTGAAGAAACAACAGATAGGAATTTAAAATACACATGTCTTTGTAGTTATGTTTCCGTCTGTTTCTTTTTGGTTGTCAATTACAGTTTCCTCCTAATACGTCTTAGAGAGTATCAAGGAATATTGCTAGATTTATAGCAAAGAGCATGATAGTAAAGAGTTGTACTTTACCAGTAGGTGAGCTTGTGTATTTATAGGAAAGATTGGCTTCTGACCTTTGTTCGTTCATTGACCGCTGGCTGTACTTTCAGTTTTGTCATTAATTTTATTAAACAAGGGGTGTCTAGTCGGGAAGTCTTTAATCTGTCCCTGCTCATATGGAGATGATGGGGGTTGTTTACCTGGTTTGACTACCTTTTCTGAGGCCATTTTGACAGCCCCGGTCAGAGAGTGAAGCTAGTGTAGGCCTTGGACCTAGGGTCCATGACCGTATCACCAACTAAATGACTATTCTTCTATTACTTGGTCTGGCTTAACTGAATACTCCTTAGAGAATAATTGCGCAACACGTTAGGATGTCAGTTAAAAGATCTTTATATTAGATATTTTTCTTTCTCTTTTTGGTTGAGGAATTTTTTCTTTTGAATTGGTATGATCACACTGAAGTCGATAAAATAATTGGACTTGCTCTGACATTCTCATATAAATATGGTTGTTGATAGCCAAAATTGAAAAGATTTGCTACACCAAGTGGTTTTTTTAATAGGGCTGCTTGAAGAGTTTATTAATTATCAACTGTTAGTTTGTGTGCTGTGACTTCAGTGTGCATTATATAACTTTCCATGTAGATTCAGTGCATCTTGTTAAAAGCATGTTCACAGCATTTCTTTGATGGAAACATTCTTATAACCATGGCAACCTGGTATGCTTTTGCAGCAAAGTTGACTATTGTTGTAAATTTTCTGAACTAAAAGTAGATAGTTCTCAGTAAGCCAAGTTAAAAAAAAAAAATCAGTAATTAAAAACACCCTATAAGCTAGTATACATCTATCTGTTGTCTGAAATTTACTTCAGCCCAGCAAGATTGACAGTGCTTTGAGACTAATGAATTGAGTAACTCATTTTCAACCTCTTTTGAGACCTTCCTGTGAACCAAATTCATTGCATACTTCATTAGAGAAGCTTCACAAGGAAATACAATGGGCCCATCATTTGATAAACCAAACTCCTCTTCAGATATTCTAAGCAGCTCCATGAAGATTTTGCTATTGAGGTAATCTAATGGAACCTCAAATCTGTTTTTGTCAACAGTGTACACCACAAAGTGGCCTTTGCCACAACTGGAGGCATTAATTGATGTCCTTCTCCCAAATGTAGCTATTCTCTCCCATTTCTTTGCCATGTCGATCATCATCTTTGGATAAATCATTGTTTTCTTGGTTTAGAGGAGATCTGAGTTTGGTTTTCTTTTCTTTTTGGTTGTGGATGTGTTGTGAGAATACCATGCTCCACCCTACTTATATAGGTAAAGGAACTGCTATGATTCCTCAATTGTTAGTTCAATTTGTTAGCATTAATTGAATCCAACAGAGCCATTTTCTTGTAGATATGAAGATAACCTTAGTGCGGGCAACATGCTTGACTTAGCTCGACAATTAATTAATGAAGGTTGGTATGGTTTGAATTGTAGCCTATGGATGGTTGTATGATATAATAGTCACATGTTTAGCCTTTTCGCTTTCTACACAAGTACTAGGCCTATGGATGCCTTGATTGTCTTTTCTTTCCCGTGTGCTGATAATTTTTATAATATAGAGGAAGCAAAGAAACGTGAAACTATTGGTGGATTTAGAGTTCAGATCTATTGCTCGTCCATTGGCAATTTTGGTAAAATGTCATGTTTCCTCTTCTCTAACTTGGCACATACTTTCTCAACAGTCCATGTGCTTTTCCAATGGTTCCTATCCTGGGGTACTGATGCTGTTAATTTTGTATGGTCCTGTGGTGGTGTAGCTAGTACATAATCGGTGGGTACGGTTGTAATTGATGCTATCAGTTTGCTATTGAGTGTTATAAGCATCTTTGTTTGGTATTTGAATAAAGGTATAACCAATATCAGTCAATTAAAGGCTTTATTATTACCTTTTCCACTGAAACATATCCAATGACTGGTATTTAAGGGCACAGGCTTGGATTAATGCGCTTCTGAAAACTCATATAGCAATGCCTTGTCTAAGCATAAGGTTGGATTCTAATTTGTCTAACATTTTTGGAGTCATCTCGTCGGAAATAAATTTTGTTCTCATCATCTAGCTAAATTATTTTATCACAAAACTTCCATTACTGAAGTGCCAGCTAACCATGAATTGGATGGTGTTTTACAGAATGAGGTTTAGGTTTTACTAGGTTTTTGCATCTTTAAAGTCTATCACTCAGTTCTCACAAACATGTTCTAGAGTTAATATTTATTACAGTATAGAGAAGTAAATTGGTGGACCAATTTAGAACATAGGTGGATATGTAAGCTTGTGTGATACAATAAAATTATGCATATCTTCTCCAACTTACTAATTTCCAGCATAATTAATATACTGTTCTTTTTGTAAGGTTAGCTATTTCATTAACACCAATACCATTTTTGGTGCGATCTGCATTATGCATGTATATGCATAAGGAATGTAGCTATTTTATTTCCAGGAAAGAAACGGGAAACTATCGGTGGATTTAGAGTACAGATCTATTGCTCATCCCTTCCAATTTTGGTAATGATGTCATGTTTCCTCTTCTCTAACTAGGCACATACTTTGTCAACAGTCCATGTGCTTTTCCAATGGTTCCTATCCTGTGGGTACTGGTACTGTTAATTTTGTATGGTACTGCTGTGGTGTACGTAGCTAGTACATAATCCGTTGATGCTATTGGTCTGCTAATGAGTGTTATATGCATCTTTGTTTGGTATTTAAATAAAGGTGTAGCCAAAATCAGTCAATAAAGGCTTCATTATTACCTTTTAAACTGAAACATGTCCAATGACTGGTATTTAATGGCACAGGCCTGGATTAATGAGCTTCTGAAAACTCATATAGCAATGCCTTGTCTAAGCATAAGGTTGGATTCTAATTTGTCTAACATTTTTGGAGTCATCTCGTCGGAATTAAATTTTGTTCTTATGATCTAGGTAAAGTATTTTATCAGAAAAACTTTCATTACTGAAGTGCCAGCTAACCATCAATTGGATGTGTTTTACAGAATGAGGTTTGGGTTTTACTAGGTTTTTGCATCCCTGGAGTCTATCACTGTTCCAAGTTCTCACAAAATGTCCTAAAGTTAATATTTATCACAGTATTGAGAAGTAAAATTGGAGGACCAATTCAGAAAATAGGTTGATATGTTAACTTATTTAACACAACAAAATTGTGCATATCTTCTCCAACTTACTAAATTCGGGCATAATTATTTTACTATTATTTTTGTAAGGTTAGCTATTTTTTTCACACAAATACCATTTGAAATAATAAATTCATCATGGTGTCTTCTTGCACTATACTCTAAGAGAGATAGTTAATGTGATATTCATGTTGTTAGATGTGTTGATTGAACACCACACACTGTTTTAACATGTAATTGTGCAGTCTAGCAAGAATTAAATGAATGAAGCAGGTCATGTGATGTTAGATATCAAGATAAACTTAGTGGGGTATCATGCTTCTATTGGGTAGACAAGTTATTTGTGGGGAACTGAAAAATTGAGATGCAGGGAAAGCCCAAGTACATCTTGGGTCCATTCTTCTGATCTGTCAACATGTTGGCTCTAAATTTGATACGGATCTTTCATCTTTCTTTCAACTTATCAATATAGGTTATTAAAAAAAGGTGATATATAGAATAAGAAAAAGAATCTAATGGTACCAGTACTGGTGGGGACTGATGTACAGATTTGGTTCCTTACTATATATTTGACACTGTCATGCTACTAATGCATTAGGCATCTGACTTGTAGCTGAAATTGCATGTGAACTGAACTGTTACACACTTGGGCTAGAATTCTGAATCTACCTCGATTTAGTGGACTGGATTAATTAGATTTGAAATTTAGAGAAAAAACGATAAATGTTTGGGATCCAGATCCCTGTTACATTTTGGTTTCACACTAATCAAGAAAAACCATGAATACCACTTCCCTGGGTCATAATTGACATATAGCATAAACCTGTCCAACTTTGGAGCAAGGTACACTGAAGTACAATACCATTTCCTTTCAACTTTTTAACTTGCCACCTAGTTTACTTATCATCCTTAGCAGGCAAATCGGACATCTAATGTGAAAGCACACACCAGCATATAATTTTGTAGATTTCTGGTATTTTGTGCAACATGTCAGTTAATAAGATCTTTATACTAGATATTTTTCTTTTCTTCTTTTTTTGTCAAGGGTTTTTTCTTTTGAATTGGTATGATCACACTGAAGTCGATAAATTAATTGGACTTGCTCTGACATTCTCATATAAATATGGTTGTTGATAGCGAAAATTGTAAAGATTTGCTACGCCAATTGGTTTTTTTTTTTATAGGACTACTTGAAGAATTTATGAGTAGTCCGGCTAGTATGACATTAGTGTCATGTGGCACCGATTTTCAAAACCTATTGGATAGACTTTAAATGACAAATCCAAACCATTCAAACTGACCTACTTCATGAGTGATGCGTTTACATGCAAAATTTATAAATTTTTGAGATATTTTAGTATCAAGTCAAGCGGTCAAAAACTGATGAAAAATTAATGCATTAAATTTAACTTAAAAAAAAACCCCACATTTGACCACTTGACTTGATATTAAATAAATTAAAAAAATTATAATTTTTGCACATAAACACATCAGTCATCAAGTAGATCGGTTTGAGCCGTTTGGATTCATCGTTTAAAGCTTATTCGATAGATTTTGGAGTTAGTGTCATTTAGGTTGAAATGACACCAATGTTATACTAGCCGAACACTTTAGTTATCAACTGTTTAGTTTGTGTGCTGCGACTTCAGTGCGCATTATACAACTTTCCATGTAGATTCAGCGCATCTTTTTTAAATTCATGTTCACAAGATTGCTTTGATGGCAACATTCTTATAACCATGGTAACCTGGTATGCTTTTGTAGCAAAGTTGACTATTAAATTTTGCTGAACTAAAAGTAGATAGCTCTCAGTAAGCCAAGTTCTTAAAAAAAATCAGTAATTAAAAACACCCTATAAGCTAGTATACATCTATCTGTTGTCTGAAATTTACTTCAGTCCAATAAGATTGACAGTGTTTTGAGACTAATGAATCGAGCGACTCATTTTCCACCTCTTTTGAGACCTTTCTTTGAAGCAAATTCATTGCATACTTCATTACAGAAGCTTCACAAGGCAATACAATAGGCCCATCATTTGATAAACCAAACTCCTCTTCAGATATTCTAAGCAGCTCCATGAAGATTCTGCTATTGAGGTAATCTAATGGAACCTCAAATCTGTTTTTGTCAACAGTATACACCACAAAGTGGCCTTTGCCACAACTGGAGGCATTAACTGATGTCTTTCTTCCCAAATGTAGCTATTCTCTCCCATTTCTTTGCCATGTCGATCATCATCTTTGGATAAATCATTGTTTTCTTGGTTTAGAGGAGA
This sequence comes from Carex parvula, assembly GCA_025461045.1. Classification (NCBI taxonomy): domain Eukaryota; kingdom Viridiplantae; phylum Streptophyta; class Magnoliopsida; order Poales; family Cyperaceae; genus Carex; species Carex parvula. Next base: position 198,677 of record JAJGRW010001388.1, on the reverse strand, counting down.
TCTGAGTTTGGTTTTCTTTTCTTTTTGGTTGTGGATGTGTTGTGAGAATACCATAGCTCCACCCTACTTATATAGGTAAAGCAACTGCTATGATTCCTCAATTGTTAGTTCAATTTGTTAGCATTAATTGAATCGAACAGAGCCATTTTCTTGTAGATATGAAGATAACCTTAGTGGGGGCAACATGCTTGACTTAGCTCGACAATTAATTAATGAAGGTTGGTATGGTTTGAATTGTAGCCTATGGATGGTTGTATGATATAATAGTCACATGTTTAGCCTTTTCGCTTTCTACACAAGTACTAGGCCCTATGGATGCCTTGATTATCTTTTCTTTCCCGTGTGCTGATAATTTATATAATATAGAGTAAGCAAAGAAACGGGAAACTATCGGTGGATTTAGAGTACAGATCTATTGCCCATCCCTTCCAATTTTGGTAATAGATGTCATGTTTCCTTTTCTCTATCTTGGCACATACTTCCTCAACAGTCCATGTGCTTTTCCAATGGTTCCTATATTATGGGTACTGGTGCTGTTAATTTTGTATGGTCCTGCTGTGGTGTACGTAGCTAGTACATAATCGGTTGATGCGATCAGTCTGCTATTGAGTGTTATAAGCATCTTTGTTTGGTATTTGAATAAAGGTGTAGCCAAAATCACTCAATAAAGGCTTCAATTATTACCTTTTAAACTGAAACATGTCCAATGACTGGTATTTAATGACACAGGCCTGGATTAATGCGCTTCTGAAAACTCATATAGCAATGCCTTGTCTAAGCATAAGGTTGGATTCTAATTTGTCTAACGTTTTTGGAGTCATCTCGTCGGAAATAAATTTTGTTCTCATGATCTAGCTAAATTATTTTATAACAAAAACTTTCATTACTGAAGTGCCAGCTAACCATCAATTGGATGGTGTTTTACAGAACGAGTTTTAGGTTTTACTAGGTTTTTGCATCTTTAAAGTCTATCACTCAGTACTCACAAACATGTTCTAGAGTTAATATTTATTACAATATAGAGAAGTAAATTGGAGAACCAATTCAGAACATAGGTGGATATGTAAACTTGTGTTTCTCAATAAAATTATGCATTTCTTCTCCAACTTACTAATTTCCAGCATAATTTATATACTGTTCTTTTTGTAAGGTTAGCTATTTTATGAACACCAATACCATTTGAAATAATAAATTGATCATTGTGTCTTCTTGCACTATCAGAGAAATAATTAATGTGATATTCATGTTGTTAGATGTGCACAATTGTAACATGTACTTGTGCAGTCTAGCAAGAATTAAATGAATGAAGTAGGTCATGTGATGTTAGATATCAAGATAATCTTAGTGGGGTATCATGCTTCTATTGGGTAGACAAGTGATTTGTGAGGAACTGAGAAATTGAGGTGCAGGGAAAGCCCAAGTACATCTTGGGTCCATTCTTCTGATCTGTCAACATGTCGGCTCTAAATTTGATACGGATTTCATCTCTCCTTCAACTTATCAGTATAGGTTATTAGAAATGGTGATATATAGAATAAGAAAAATAGTCTAATGATACCAGTACTGGTGGGGACTGATATACAGATTTGGTTTCTTACAACATATGTGACACTCTCATGCTACTTATGCATTAGGCAACTGATTTGTAGCTGAAATTGCATGTGAACTGAACTGCTACACACTTGGCTGGAGAATTCTGAAGCTACCTCAATTTGGTGGACTGGATCAATTTGCTACACACTTTCTGTCAGTAATTTGCTCATTGTTATCTTCTCTTTAACAGGTGAATAAACGTCTGGCAGTTAAATACTGTTTGATCTTTCTCTAAATGAATAATTAATAATACAAGTAGGGTCGAGGTGGAGTACATAAAAGAGTAAGACGCCACTGAAAACTGATTAGTGACTGATGGTAATTTGAATTGGCATTTTGGTTGCTGAGAAACCTGATTTAAGATTGATCTAAACAATTATTATGGTAATGTTGATACTGTTGTACTTCCCCTGAGTCACAGTTGACATTTAGCATATTGCTAAGAACCTGTCAACTTCAGTCAAGGTACAATGAAGTACATTGCCTTTCAACTTTTTAGCTTACTAATCATCCTCAGCCAGTAACATTGCCTTTCAAATTTGGATCAAGGTACAATGAAGCACAGTTGACATTTAGTTTACTAATCATCCTCAGCCAGTAACTCAGACATCCAATGTTTTTGTGGATTTATGGCATTTGCCCACATAAATTTTCTCAGTGATGTCTGGGTTGATTTGACAAAGACCAAGCCAGCCATTGGTTTATTTTGTCCTTGTTACCTATTGGCCAACGGTTTATTCCCTTGTTATGTACTCAAGCTTGTCATTTGTTTACGAGAATTTTTCTTTTTTTCAATTTGTAATTTGCTGGTACACCACCTTTTGCTAAATATCAGTGAAAGGCGAGTAGCAGCACATAAACATAAATGCACAGCAGAATAAAGGAACTTTTTTCCTTAACAATGGTTTTTTACATCAATAAAAATCTCATGAAAGAGAGCATCTAATAGAGAATATGAAAATCTATCTAAGAAAATGGAGTTGACCCAAACTGAAACTGTCAGAGATCTAATGCTAATTTCTGAAAATCAACAGACAGCTTCTTGCTGACTCAATCCTACAATGGGCAAAAACAATGGAGTATGGCTTGTTTGCGAGGTGAGAGATTCAATCAATTCCCTCTCCATCTCTTGTGAATTCTGCCTTCTGATCAAAGAAATCATGCGTTTCACAAGCGAAGCATCGCAAGGGAGTACAATTGGCCCGTCATTCGATAGCCCAAACTCGTCTTCTGACATCTTCAGTAATTCCTCAAATATTTTGCTGTTTAGGTAACTCAAAGGGATCATGAATCTCTCCCCATCTATTGTGTACACCACAAAATGGCCTTTATCTGTGATCTTTTTGTGCCACTTCCTTGCCATCTCAATAAGCTTCTTGGGATGAATCATTGTTTCTTTTTGGTTTGAGTAGCGAAAACAGTTTTGAATGTGTTGAATTTGATTGGCTTTGTCGATTTCATCTCCTTATATAGGCCTTATAAGATATATTATTTTTTTCTTCTTTTAAAAAATTTGGCATGGTCCAAACCCATTTTGTTTTCCATTTTTTGGTGGTACGAGCCGAAACCATGTGATTGAAGATATGAAGGTGATGTCAGTGGAAAACGACCTGAACAAATTGTCATAAATAATAAAAGAAGAAATCAAAAGGTGCTTGAAAAGGAGGAGTAATTTGGACATGAAGAATGGTGTACATGTGGTGTTGTTTTTTACTTTCATTTTTTTAATCTCTTTCTTTGGTTATAGAAATTTTTGGCTCAGTAATTTCAGCTCCATTCTAAAATAACTGTTCCTCCAAAGTATTGCTGAAATTTATTAGATCATAATTAGTTTGCGCATGTCTTCCATTTTTTTCATTTTCAATTATGATTCGCCTATGCTAATATATAATGTTTACTAAAATTAAATGTGCTGAAAATTTTTTAAATTTATTAAAACTTGATTTTATAAATATTTTCTCATCTAAACTTCATTTTAAAATAGTTACCCATCAGACTCTCAATATCTTCATTTTACTCTCAATTAAATTGCAATTAAAACCCATAAAAAGCTTGCTCCTCGTCTGCTGAATGTTAGGTTCTATTACCTTACCTGTTATCCATGGAAAGCTATCTGCAAATCTCGTTTTATTTTATTTCTTTTTTTGAAGATTTTCTGTAAGATTGACTTAATTAAATGAAGAGTTTACAATGACATGAAATCAAACAGAACAAAAAGAAATAATCTAAGATATAAAACTTGTTGTGTTGGTATATATACGTACATCTAAAAGGTTGCTCCCTCCTCCTCGCTGGATATTTTTGTCTACTAGATATTTATTGAAATTATCATGTCAAATTAATTGAGATTAAATCATCTAACAGGAGATATTCAAGATATTGGGATTTTAATGGATTAATATTCAAATTTAAATTTCGATATGATTTTAATGATACGAACCCAAATTAAGTATTACAAACAACTCTCCTTAGCTATGATCATGTTTGGTTGTTAGTTAAATTTAAGAAGGATTAAATTACTATACATCTTACTCATATTTTTATACCTCAATTGGCAGCTTAAGTTATGACTTAAATTAATTCACCTTGAAAAATAAAATGTTGAGAAGTGAATATCTACCGTAATGATAGTGAATCCTATATGCGAAATAAGTATAAAATAAATTAACCTGCCTTAAAAAATAAAGTAACTTACTTCAAATTAACTTAAATTTTACTTTATCTTACTTCTTTTATTTTACTTTTTTATTTAACAACTAAGTATCTCTTATATATCTGACATCAAATACTGACAAACCCATACTTCCCTTTAATACCAAAACCATTACGGTGGCAGCATTCCATGTGAAGCTCTCTGAGATTCTGACCAATAGGCCTAACTTACATATCAATTCTCCAATCATTCTCTTTTCTATTTGCTGGTTTAGTAAAAGTATCTATATATATATCCAATCAATTTTTAGATTGTTGACTTGAAAGCTTGTTTCTAGGTATGTTTCTCTCGAGGTGTACCAAATTATTTTAATGGCCTTACCTTACCACCATTATTTTGAATTATTGAACGGACCAGGTTCTTCTTGAGTCCTTAAAGTGTACATCTATGATCATTTGTAGCAAATAATGTCTGCTCTAAAATGAACCTCTTCACTCTCCAGTGATTTGCTGGCAATTGGAGAGAGGAGCCAAACTTTATGGAAACATTGCTAAAAGGATTGGGAACTTAAAAACCTCTTTTTATATATTTATAATTGTGATTTGGTTGGTTTGGCATGATTAGGTTGGGTGCGTTAACTTACTATAGCCTAAACAAATGTTCGGTTCCACCTTGTTTTGCATTAAATGATCTAGTATTTCCTTTTTCAATTTGAGATATATATATGATCAGTATTGTTAATTATGGTCATTTTCTATTGAATATTGATGGACAAGGCAACCACGTTAATCGATCACCATGTGGTGGTCACGTGAGCTCGCTAAATTTATACATACCTATGTAATTTCATCACTATCGTTTCAATCAATTATTATAAATGTTTTGAGTGAGTCTATGGTACTATGCATATCACAAGTTGGTTTGTAATACGGATCAATATTTTCGTTTAAAATTCTAACGGTCGATCCGAACCGTTCAACATGATCCCCATATGAATATGTACTTGCAGACCGAATTTTATATTTTTTAGAAATTTTTTACTATTTTTTAAGATAGGTAGAAAATCACTTGATTTGAAAGTTCTGGACCATCCAAAAACAGTGATTTTCTACCTATCTTTAAAAATAGCAAAAAAATTCTAAAAAATATAAAATTCGGCCTGCAAGTACATATTTATATGAAAATTATGTTTAATTGTTCGGATTGACTATTAGGATTTTAAAAACTGAAAATATTGATCCGTATTACGGACCAAATCGTGCTATGCATAGTACCATAGACTCACTCAAATGTTTTTAAAGCGGGCATCATAAATATAGTTCGTCCAACGTACACATGACACGTGTAATTGACAAGTGTTCATTGATGGTAGGAGTGTTGAGTCACCCCATAAATTTTAAAATTTTAATTATATATATAGAGAGAGAGAGAAGGGTTCCAATACTTCATGTATTTCATACCTCATCATACTTTATTAAGAGTTAATTAAATTTGTATGTTTAAAAGTATTTATATAATTGAGTTCCCTTTATAAATTTTTTTTTGACAGAAAGATGTTGAGGTCCAGTCTCTCCAGATTCTATTGATAAAGTCATAAAGACATCAGCAGTGTCAACATAAAGAAAAGAAAAGAAAAGAGAAACAAAATATATAGGTTACATTGCGCCGTAAGTTATATATATTAAACCAACTAGCCGTTTTTGTGTAATCTTCATTACTTTTTGTATAAATCATAAGCCTATTCCGTGTCAAGCTATCTATCGTTAAGTGGTCAAAATATAATGTTTCTTTCAAACTTGAAGCAATCCATTTGGTTTGGTTTGTTTCTGAAAAATTCTTCTCATCTTTCTCTCTAATGGACAAAATATAATGTTGTTTACTTGTTTATAACTTTTCTTTATAAAATATTAATTGTGTGTATATAATTTAGTGGTCAGAACTTCACTTTGTAATTCTGAAAATTTCAATTCAAATTTCAGCTGCATATTTACGTTTCAAGTCCCTTCGGATTTTGCACCTTCCCTGACAGCTTGATGCTTAATTATTTGATTGAGTCATCATTGACACTTAAATTTATCTAGGGGAAATTTTATGTATACCCCTCAAAAAAATGAAAATTACGTATACCCCCTCTAAAATTCATAATATCATGTTTATCCTTATAAACTTCAAAATGTTTTAGAAAATATTAATCTTCTAATTTGACGATTCCGAGGGCAAATTGATAATTGCTCTACTCTGACGCTTACACAGTGCCATTTAGATATATGATTGTGTAAGCGTCAAAAGTAGATATGTGACCCATTTGTCGTCAGAAACTGACCAATTAGAAGACTGACATTTTTCTGAAACATGTTACTGGTTTTTATTTTTGTAATGAAAGTTAAAATGGGTACTTCATAAATTTAAAATGAGTTTTAATTGAAAAGACAATAAAATGGGTAAATTTGTGAGTTTTTGAAGTTTAGAAGGGTGGATATGATATAATGAATTTTAGAGGGGGGGAATACATAATTTCCAAGTTTGTAAGGGGTGTACATGAAATTCCCCCATTTATCTAAATTAGCAATTGTTAATTGTATGTGAATTGACATTGTGTGTAGATGAACTATTTAAAGTTAAATTAGACTTTATTATGCATAGCAAGCATTAATTAAATAAATAATCTGTGGGCCTTTCGGGCCCAATGTTTTCATTGCGGGCTCTTGAATTCGATAAATAATCTGAATTTGTTTCTTTTTCATCTTATTGATTATATGATGGTGATTAAAAATGTGATGTTCATTTACAATTTCTCTCTGTTTTCGTGGGCTCTTGAATTCGATAAATAATCTGAATTCGGGCCGAATATTATGCAGAAGAGTAGCCCGTTTGCAATGGGTCGTTTGGGTTGAAATTGGGCCTGAAAAACTATGATTTAGTTGGATCAAGGAAGTATTAACAGATTAAATCCAATGAGAATCATATGGACCCGAATTTACGAAATATTTGTTGGTTCGGCCTTCTGAATACAGTATTTGCACTTGTTCATGTTTTTTTCAATATTATACTTGGTTGGATTGATTGATTGATTGATTGATTAAGACGAAAATTAGAAGTAAACGTGAGGTGTTGATTTGAATGGAACATGCTAGATGATCATGAAATCTTAATTTAGACGATCAGGTGGACGTGTCAAGTGGGCTCAGCAATTAAAAACCCGTTTCCAATTAGAAACATACATACTTTGTCTCACGAGTCGAGAGCGTCCAAAAACGGTAGATGCGTGACACAAATCATGTGCCAGGTCACGAGACAATTTTGTATCTTGCAGAAGCATGCACTATATATAAATGTAGGTCCCAAGAGTAACTTTGATATCTAACCCTAAACCCTAAACGCCACACAAGTCAATAAAATACGGAGGCAGGGAGACTGGGAGACTGGGAGAGGATAGTAATTAATACTTAATAGTTAGCGCTCACGACTCACGAGATAATAATACTAATAATAAAACTGGGGGAGGTTTTGCTGGTTTTGCTGGTTTTGCCAGACAGCCAGACTGAGACAGCTGCTCTTTACTTTATTTCATTTCATATTTTCATTGAACACTGAAATAACTCGTGCAAGCTCCTTTACTTACCTAGTCAATACTCAATACCTCCACTCACTTGTTTCATTCAATCTGCTTCGCATCTCTTTTAACTTTTAATTCCCTACAAACTCTGATTTAAATACAAGTTTCCGATTAACTTGTTTATTATTTTTCTTAAACAAAAGTGAATATATCTGAGCTGATTTAATTGTTTCAATTTAATAATACAAGGATTGCTCGGTAATAATATTCATTTTGTAGATAATAAAAATAAGACTCATGTTTTTCAATTTTAAAAATTCGTAAGAATAAATCTTCAGTTATATTTCAAACCTATGACCTTCGAAACACCAAACTATTTGAACTAAATTTTAATCTATACTAATTAAACAGTTCGAGTTCGAGTATCTTAATTGTTGAAATTTGGGTATAAAAACTATTATGTGAGAGTGAGACTAATTAATGTATTGCTTGTTGAAAAATACGTCCAAAGATATGCATTCTTAAAATGAAGAGATATATCATTTCGCTGAAGTGACGTGTTTTTTGGAAGGAGTTTCTTCATATATAATAAATACAGTGGTAGACCTCACATTCAAAACATAGAACAAAAATTTCAATCAGTTAGATCTAGATACCCGAAAAGAAAGGATCTCGAGTACTAGATACTTCGGTTGTAAATCAGTGGGACACACTCGGTAGTTTGCTGTGGTGTGTCTCCAACTAACGTTCTCAGAAGCTTGACACGAAAAAAACAGGCTAGATAAACTACGAGGGGTCTTAGAAGAATTAGACATAAAAGAAACCTCCAACATCAAATTGCTTTCAATTGTGATAATTAATTCTGAGTTTGAACATTATGATTAATTATTTCTAACATTAATTTATAGATAGATAAAGGTAAAAAATTAATTTAGGTAGAGATGACGTAAGATTGATTTAAAATTTTAGCATACATTAAGGAGTACTTTAATGTCATAATCTATTGATAAAGGTTTTGAAAATTAATTTATAGTACATCTTCAGGTCTGGATATATACAAACATGTTCACATAAAATTAAGAAGGCTAAATGAAGTTTTAATTTATACGTTCAATTCAACATTAACCCTCAAGAATTTAAAATCGGAAAAGCGTACTAAAATATTTCATTTAGCACATTTTTTTTCAATTTGCAACCTAGTACCTACCATGCATCGCCCCTTTTTTAATTACACCAACCATTACCCTAACAAAAAAAAAAAATTACACCAACCATGATTCTGTTTGTGTGTGTGAAGGCATTGATTCTCACATTTGTTTTCATCACAGATTTTGACAACTAGGGACAAAAACTTCTATTTGTTAATTTTCATGCTGATAATGGCAGAAGGGACCTTCCTTTTCTAGCTGCGAAATACACGCCAAACACAAAAATTCTCATTACTCGAATACTTTAAAAAAAATAATAATATGAAAGGTAGTTATTTAGAATAGTTTATTTTATTCAAATATTTTATTGGTGATTTTAGTATACAATTAAAATACTTTTATGTTACATTCATATATAATATTTTAAAAAGTATTACTTCAATTAAAAAAATTAAAATTATAGATCTAGAAAGGGCTTATTAAAATTAAAAATTAGAATTACTACTTAAATTAAAATTTAAAAAGTATATAAAATACTAGGAGAGTTCAAATGCCTCTAGTTTTGTGCCTCAATAAAGCCTCTAATTTTAGAACTACAATAACTTATAGTTTAAAATTTAAATATCAAAATAAAATTGTTAGATATGATATGTATCATTTTCTATATGCATTTGTACAAAATTCTGATATTTTGACTTTGTTTTAATTAGTATCAAGAGCTTGTGGAAATGTATCGATACAAATAAACTTTGGACGTTGATTTTTCAACTTATTAATTCATATAAAATCAAAATTGAAAAGTAATATTTTTTTTATACACATAAAGAAAATAATATAGATCAAATTTAAATATTCTATTTTAATATAAATTTTAATAAAATAAATTTTATTAGAAAATTAAAAAGTAGAGGCATGATAAAGACAAGAAAAATGAAAATAATTAAATCCTCATAAAAAATATTAAAGAATAGATGTAAGATCTTTTAGGACTTATTTGACGCATCTCATTTGCACGGATAAATTTCTCATAGGCATCAAATTTCATGATGTAATTTATGAGAACTCACATACTTGAAAAAAATCATGGGAAATTTCTTTTCCATGAGAAGGATGATTATTGCGTAAATTGGTGCAAAATTATACTCAAATGGTATGAGAAATTAAAAAAGTATACCGGATGGTGTTTGACAAACATTATTTAAAATAGATAAAAAGAAAACAAAACCTGAAAAATAATACTTAAAATATGTGTTTTATAAATAATAATTTGCATGTATTCCCATAAAAAAATTGAACGTGTCAAATTAATTGTCCATATTTTTTTTCATTCTCACTTTTTAAATTCTCTCTATTCCAAATATACACAATAAAATGGCAATACTTTTTGTGTACGAGGTGGTGTAAAATCTGGGTGAGAAATTATTTGTGAATATTAAATTAGATAACTCCACCTTTATTACTAAAAAAAGAAAAAAAATGGGGCACAAACCCTCCAAGTTCCGACACGTCCCAATCTTCTTTAGTAATATTTTCCAAACTAAAAAAATGAAAGGGTTGCCATCAAGAGATGACAACCGATTGCACTTTATGATTTGTAAAAATAAGTGCTATGTGACTATGTCCATCTTTATTCTTTATAGACAAGTCCATCTATACTCCTGTGTGCTCGATACGACTCTGCTGTTATTTCAATGGAAAAGTAGAATTCTGCTTTTCTGATTCTAACTATTAAATTTATTGAAATTCGTGCATAAAAAAAGTTTTTTTATTGAGATACACGAATGAAAAATTTTGAATAGTTGAAATCGGAAAAACCGAACTCTACTTTTCTATTAAAATAACAGCAGAGTTCATTCCCTATGTGCTATGTGACTATGTCCATCTTTTCACAAGTCCTCATAGACTTGAGAGTAGGTCCGATGGGCATCGGACCTACCTCGGTTCGATGGGTTTAATCACCATCGATTTGCTTTTAGATTCGTGCAAAATGCTTTAAACCCTGTGCGTGTATGTTTCAATTTTCGTGCGCACAAATCTTATACTAGATCGGACGGTCAGCGTGGCGTTGAACCTAAAAGTAGGTCCGATGGGCATCGGACCTACTCCGTTCTCGTCCTCATAGTCATAGTCTCACAGACAAGGATAAAGATGCAAAGGGCATTTTTCTCCTTTGCACAAGGATGCAAAGGGCATCTTCAACACCTATACTTTCTGTCTTTTTTTTTTTTTTTTTTTTCTTTGCACTCTATAAATTAATAAATAGTTTCTACTTTGCAACGGTGACCTACCATTCTCAATTTACCAGTTACCACATCGTCCTAACTGACACGCATTAATAGTGCTGGTAAAACTGTTGTGAGGTTGTCAGTATTTAATTCTCATCTTTTTTTAAATATATAGAGTACGGTAAGTGGGTTCCACAGCTTTCATTGACAGTGCCGTAGTGAAGAGGGCATAAAGCTGTTAAAATAAATAATACATTTCACTATTTCAGTATCATACTTTTAAGTTCTCATCCTCAAATATTCTCTAATTATCTTTTACTATTTAAAAAAAGTAAAAAAGAAAAAAACTTAATAATAATTTTTGTAAGTAAATGTGGAGTCAAGCCACCCAACTATTATATTAATATCCACAAGTGATCCTCCATTCGAGTCTTGAATCTGCAACCTCCTACACGAAGAGTATTGTTTTGTTCACTAGATCAAAGGCTGATTCTCACTTTATAATTATTTGTGCATTCTACATTTTAATTTTATAGTAATATATTAAGTGTGTATTTTGCAAAAAGGAGATAACTTGATGATGTTTTATTTAATATAATTTTGACATTAAAAAGAGAGAATCACTTGACAAATTGACAATTTGACATGCATGAATGAGCAGCATTTAAAGTCCAAGGAGCAAACAATAAAAGCATGTTACCTCAAAAAAAGAAAAACAATAAAAAGGAAGGAACAGTATAGCATGAGATGCTACAGTTTCACCTTCTATTCTACCATTTATGAGGTCCCATCAATCCATCATTTAACTTTCCACGGACTTAAGATCTGATCTTACCCTCCACGGCTCCACATGGTAATAAATATCACATGTTGTTTTTAGTGGCGTTGATTTTAGTCTACCCCCAAAAATTGGAATTCACATACCGTAGTAGGGAATCTTTTACAATTACTGGATATGGATATGGATCCGTACTTTTTAACTTGGAACGAATCTCAAAGTCCAATAATTAATACTGCCTCTGCGCTAGCCCGAATCTCACAGCAGTTGAGAATTAATCTCAAACTGTAAAGTGAAGAGAATATTTTACGGTAATGGAGACGATACTTGTCTCAAAAATTGGGCAATTGCCAATTGCTTCTCACTTAAAATTTTAAAGCATATGCAATTATGCATTGGTCACAATAGCGATTAGTCGGATCCTCTGTATTGTCTCAATGTTTGAGTTTGAATTCGGACCCTCTAACATTTTTTTTAAAGTAGTGGAATCAGTTTCTCTGATTTCTATTTGAAATAAAAAAGACCAAGTATAAGTACCTAAAGCAGAAACTTATAACTCAGCTATCAATACATTAGTTATAGTTACAAAATATCATCATATCAATTCTAAAAGCTGCAAAAAAATACACATTTTATCAAATACACAACCAAAAACCATTAAAGAAAACTAAGAACTACAAGTGATTAAGCAAGTCCCAGCCTATATCATCGCCTTCACCAGTCAAGACGTCACCAGACGTTAGACTTAAGAGGCTACCAAGCCCAAAATCCTCCTTGGTGAGATCCAAAAAGGAGTCCCGGTCCGCCACCACCTCCGTCATGGACACCAGAACCTCCACAGCCGTATTCAGGTCCATACTAGGCCTCCTCCTCCTCCTGTAATTGATCTGATATTTCTTTGGCATGAATTCAGACTAATTCAGCTCAGACTGTAATGCACACGATCTCTTTAGGATTCGTACTAATATATAATGAACAAACCAGTCTCAAACTCAAACGGTAAAGTACCTTAGGTGATACGAATTAATTGTTCTTAACTTCTCTAATAGGTGTTATCGTGTGAGTTCAAATTTTGTGAGTTGATATTCGAAAGTTGAAAATTGAAAGTTCGAGTCTTCATTTTTAGATAAAGACTTGTGCTTTGTTATTTAATTATTTTTCAAAATAAAGATAAAGGACAAGTTTATCATTTGAATAGTTATAAAGAACTCTCAATTCGAATTTCGAATATGCAACTTTCTTTCTACACAAAGAATATTGTCTTTAGTCATTAAATCAAAAATTGATTGGATTCAATAGTATTATTTTAAAAAAACTTTTAATGACAACAACAAATTTATACAGTGCAATTATTTAAAATCAGATGATCTAAATAGGAAAAGCAAGATCTTCAAATTTCTATAATTTTTGGGTATATCAATAGCTTTGCTAAACATTTTTTGAATCTATCTTTGTATGATTAATTATGCCTAAAATTTTTTATTGGGACAACAAAATGAATCATATATTTTCTCTCACTTGGTATACATCTGTCGACTGGCACTGTATGCTCAACTGTATTTTCTCTTTTATAACATATAAACTGAAATATATATACATGTTTTTAGGTAAACGGACAATCTAATTAGTATATAATCATTGATTCGACAAAGACAAAAACCTGGTTCACCGTCCCATAATCATGCTTTCTCGATCACTTCGTCTTTTCTCGGGGAACTGTTCTGCCCGTGGAGTTGGTGGGGTTTTATATTCTTTTCTTTTCTGCAATTTTCTATTTGTATTCTGATGCAGCCCTTCTTTTTGATTCCTTTTTTGTTTCTTATACTTTCTCTTCTCCAGTTCTAGACTTGTAGGTGAAGGTGAGCCCCAGCAACGCACTGAAAAAAGGCCTTCCACAAAATTTCAACTGCGTCTCCATCCATAGCGCAGGCGCGCCTTTGCAAGTTGAAACTCTGATACAAAGAGTTTCAATATCTCGTGTCTTTCATTCTTCATATTTTATATTTTTATTTTTAAAATTCAAACTGTCGATTTGAACCGCTCAACATGATACTCATACTAAAATATGTTTGGAGATGAAATTTTACAATATTTGAAACTTTTTTACTATTTTTTAAAATGGGTAGAAAGTCACTGTTTTTAAACGGTCCAAAAACAGTAATTTTGTATCTATCTTAAAAATTAGTACAAATTTTTCAAAAATTATAAAATTTTATCTCAAGCATAGTTTAGTATGGATATCATGTTGAGCAGTTTGGATCGATTGTTTGAACTTAGAAACATAGATATAAAACATGAAGTATGATGAAGTATGAAAGACATGAGGTATTGAAACCTATACTCTTAAAGTACGAATCTTAAAGTACATCTGACAGTCAAAAAATACATAACACAGTATGAAACTGTATATGCATAGCACCGTAGTCCAATATAATAATAATAATATTTCTATAGTAGCATTTTTTTAAAAGTTAATGGTATGTTATTTTCGTGAGATACGCAATCTCTGCTCTTTGTCGCAATCCCCGTTCTTCTCTTTTTTTCTTTTTGGGTCAAACAAATGGGGTGATATTCCGATACATAAATTCTGCCGGATAGCACAAGTTGCCAAAAAACATAATAATAATTAAAAATCCAAGTAATATATTTAGAAAGTTCATTTTGTTTTTCTTTGTGAGTGGTGTGTCCACTTAAAATTTTACATTTTCTATGTTTGTTTGTTTTTCAAGATAATTTTTGTATAATTTTGACATATGGAGTTAATTAGAAGAGTACGAATTCATCAACAATGAATTAGTGACAACCGTAAAAGTTAACTTAATTACAATTTTGAAATGACATCTATCTTTCATACACATCATATGTATAAAAAATGATAAAATTTCATGCAAGTTTTGTTGTTTATAAAATAACATAAAATTTGTAACTATCTATATTTATTACTTAATGACATCTGACGTAACAACTAACAATAAATGGTATTAAAATGCTTGAAAAAATTGATTCACAACCTCTATTGTTTTCTTCTTCTTTTTTACTTTCTTTTAGTATGATTTGAGAAAGTATTGTCAACGTAAATTATACTTAATAAAATTGTCACTCATCTTTTAGCATCTTGAATTCTTAATTTGCAATAACAAAACTAATATATATATATATATACATACATATATATATATATATACATACATATATATATATAGAGGTTGGCTATTCTACTTCCATAAGCATATGCCCACATATGCTTATAACTCATTTTTGCGTTTCCAATGTTCAAATGGTCGATCCGAACCGTTCATCTTGTTCTCTATATTAATATGTGCTTGGAGACCAAATTTTACATTTTTATGAATTTTTTTACTATTTATTAAGCCACTTTGAAAATTGCTGATAATATGGTCCAGAATTTTGTTGCACTGTTTTTACTGTTCATCCGGATCAGCAATTTTCAAAGTGGCTTAATAAATAGTAAAAAAATTCAGAAAAATGTAAAATTTGGTCTCCAAGTACATTGATCACTCAAAAGAGAGCAATGTTTCTTTTAATATTTATAAACTCGTAAATGCTATCGGTTCGGACTGCAAGCGCACAATCCTTATCGAGTAGTATATGCGAGGTCGATCCACAGGGAATATTGGTTCAATGCTTTGAGCGATCGAATCACAACCTTTCGAAAGGCTAGACGAAATCTGAAATTTGAGAGATGTTTGTTGATCAATGTAAATTAGGAAACAATTAAAAGTAATTAAAGTAAAGATAGAGATGAGAATTCCTAGGGTTTTGGCACACCATTATCACTCAATCCGCCTTGACAATATATTCCTGTTGCGTCTGATTTCCTGTTGTTGTTTTATGAAAGATAACTACAAAGGTCACTGCGATTTATGTTACGCCAGAATGACAGATCTTTCATCGAGACTCTACTCAGGACAATGCGATTTACCTTACGCAACTATCGGGTCTCTTATCTCCCAAATTACTACACAGATCACTGCGATTTACCTTACGCAAATGATGGAATTTGGTCATGCGTTTTGTTGTTCTGGTTTATGGTTTCCCCGCGAAGGTTTTTTTTCACATAAATCTAATAGATCTCAACGAGGCTAACTCATCCAAATAGTTTAAAGAGTTATTAAAGCACTGTCACTACCTTAATGAACTCAAACTAGATCATTGAAATTAGATGAAGAGATAATAAATCACAAAAGCATATTCGATACAACAACAAGAAACCATAATCAACAGAAATATATATATCAAAACATCAAGAGTAACATGGTTTACTACCTAGCTCTAAGAAAAGGAACTTAGCCGCGGAACGGCATGGTTACAATCACTCCTCTCTTCTCTCTTTAATCAAATCTAACCCCTAATTACAAAGACGCCAATTCTATCTGCCCAGGGGCCTTATATAGGAGTGTAAGGACGTGTAGAGGTTGATTGGGGGCTAAGAAATCAATCTGGAAATAGCTGTCGGCAGTTATTTCCCAGGAGACGCCTTCGGATACGGACCGTATCAGGTAATACGGTCCGTAATGAGACCTTGGCGGTTATAGTTGTAACTTCCTGCGCCATCTTCTGAGTCTGTGCTATGTTTGGTCCGTATTAACCAATACGGGCCGTAACCAAGACTTAGTTGAAGGCATCGCTGATCCGATTGACCTGATTCTAGCTCCTTTTGATATGAAATTGTCTCAAAACCTGTTTTCTGCAATAAAACATAAAGAAGGGTGACAGTAGCCTTTTTCTCTAAATAATTAAACATAAGTGTGAGAAAATATGCAAAACCTAAGCCAAAACCCTACGTAAATCATCATCATTTTGACTCTGATCACGCCTCCTAACTTGAATTGTTGCTTGTCCTCAAGCAACGACATCCCAGCTAGTCAAAGATCCGGTCGAGGTTAAACCATACAATCTCAAGGACTTGTTTAAAATTTAATCGGAACTTAGGTTTGGTACAATTGGCATGACAATAAAAATTTAGAACTCTAAAATATTAATGATCTCTCCCTTGAACAATTTATTCACCCCATGATTGACCTCATTATGCTAACCCTAGAATAATTATTATCAAACAATCTATTTCACAAATACCCTTAAAATTGAGAGTATTAATTTCCCCTTCTATTATAAATGGATCCCTTCCAATCAATAGGAATTCTAATGATATAAATTTTGATTTTCCTTCCCAATTGATTGGAGCAAAGTATGACAACCAAGTGTGTTGGTACTTGTGACTATTTTTCGAAAATTAAATATGTACAAAAATTAAAATTTGGGAGGTTTTCTCGAGCCTATTGGTAACCAGTCTTGCGTAAGCACCCGTACTCTTTTTATCCTCCATCTTTTATTCTGTTTTTTTCTTTTTCTATATTTTTCTATTTTTTGGATTTTTCTCTTTTTCGATTTTTTTGTATTTTTCTATTTTTGTGAAAAATAAAATAACATATTTTTGTGTCACAAGCACCATGATTACACACAATTTCAAGTATTCATTCATACAAGAAATTATTGCATAGGTTCGCTAGGGGTCTATCTATAATAAATGGGTATTCTAAAACACTATCAAATTTAAAAGACTTTGCAAAAATAAATTACTCAAAATAAAATTCTAGGTTTTGCAATTTTTGATCAACTCTCATGGTTAGCAATTAATTGTTCACTTTGAAATTACTAAAAATTAAAATTCTGAATTTTTTGTATCATGGCCAATTGTCTAAACCTTAGTCTAATTAAAATTTTAAAACAATTCCTATTTGATTAACCTACTCCTAATGGAAAATAAAATTGCAAGCTAGCTAAAAAGCTCAACTTAATCATTCTAGGATTTTCGGTAAAGCCTCCAACCCTAGTCAAAAATTGAGTAAAACTACTAGCACCTAAGAATTTAAAGTTGCGAAAATTTTAAAGATACAAGGTCAATTTACCTCCTACCCCCCGAATAAAATTGAGCATTGTCCCCAATGCTCGAGAGATAAAAATAAAGGAAGTAATAAAGTAAAAAGACCGGGGAAAGATACAACTCACTGCACCTCAATCATGAGGTGGTGGAGGTGGTAGTGGGTGCTGGATCTCCTCATAGAATGACGGGTCGAAGAGTCCGTACGGTGGCGGCTGGTACTCGAATCCGGAGTCGAGAGCATACTGATAGTACTGCTGTGCCATGTAGCGCGTCTGCTGGATCTCGCGCCTACTCTCGTCTACACTCCTCCGGACCTCCTCCATGTTGTTTCTGATTTCATTAACCTCTTGCTGAATGGTTGAGCTGTTGTGTTCCATTTGTTGGGTGGTCTCTCCCGTTGTCAAGGTAAGCTCGTTGAGGTTAGAGTCCATCCAATTTATCATTTGGATGAACTGGTCAAGCTCTGCTGAAGGGGCATCAGATGGTGCCGCCCCTGAAGACTCGGCTCTCGCGGCCGATGCATCTGCCTCCCATTCTCTCTGCTTCCGAGCAATGTTAGCTTGATGTTGCGTTGCGGCTTGGCTCTCGATTACATCAATGTAATCTTGAGGTGGCTCATAATCGGGGCTCGCGTGGCGTGCCATCTTCCAAGAGGCCCTACTGCGGAGATTGAGATGTCGGAAAGGAAATTGGAGGGTTCCCTTCGGTGATTTGTAGAAGTAGGGACCTGGGTAGTGGCCAGTGACGATCTTCATGGCTTGGAGGCATGGTATGTCAATTTGTGGGAGCCCGCTTGCCTCTTTGAAATGATCGATCGGGAGAGCGAGGTGGTTGGCTAAGATTGTGGCCACGAATCCAATGGAGATCTTGCCTTTATCTTTCTTAGCAAGGGCGACCTCACGGATTTGTTTGCAAAGGAGATGGCCAAGGTGAGGTCGCACCGGAGTTGGCTCGATCATGCATTTGAGAAGGTAGAGTTCAGGCAGTGTTACCTTGGATGAACTCTCGCCTCTTGCGAAAATGGAGTTGGCGAGGATGACTTGCAAGAAGCGGATCTGGGGGTGGATGAGTCTGCTTGCCGGTCGAGTCGTATTCTGGTTGTCTTGTGTGATGCTATACCAGAACTCTCGGCAATCAGGAGAGTCGAAAGTGCCATTATCAGTGAGGTCGAAGATGGCACAGAAATCACTCATGGAGACAGTGTAAGGCACGCCAAGCATCTGGAAAGTGATAGAGTCCCTGTTGTATCTGTAGGTTGCAAGGAACTCCCTCGTGAGAACCTTGTAAACCTTGACTCCTTTGATCAGGTTTAGAAATTGCCAGATGTGGATGCGGTTTGTGAGTTGTTCGGTTTGTGCAAGGAGCACGCCAAGCATCTGGAAAGTGATAGAGTCCCTGTTGTATCTGTAGGTTGCAAGGAACTCCCTCGTGAGAACCTTGTAAACCTTGACTCCTTTGATCAGGTTTAGAAATTGCCAGATGTGGATGCGGTTTGTGAGTTGTTCGGTTTGTGCAAGGAGGCCGAGTCGCTCGAGTGTATCTGTGTCCATTGACTTGTGATAGATGACCTCCCTTCTTATCATCTTCTCGTAGGCTTGTTGGAATTGTGTGTGTGTGAATCCGGGTTGGTATTCGGTTGGCTGGGCTTCCTCCATAGACTCGTCGGAGTCTTCCCCCTCAACATCGAAATCTTGAGGGTTGAACTCCTCTGGGTTATAGTCCACATCCGAGACCGGTGTGTTTCTGACGGACTCCTGAGTGTTGGCGCGAGAGGACGAATGGTCGGAGGATTGCGGTTGCGAACTTGAGGACCGGGAGGACCGGCTAGAGGAGCTCTGAGGCGAATTGCTCGGGCCGGCACCTCCCAAGACTTTCTTGGCATTCCTTGTAACTGCCCCTAAAATATTTTTCATTTTTGGAGCCATTTGTTCAATCTAGATACCTCTGTTACGGGCCGTATTAAGATGATACGGTGCTAATACGGGCTGATTGGTTGGTGAATTTAGCCAAGTACCGGACTGGTTACGGACCGTATTGGGCAATACTGACCGTATTAAAGGGTTTTAAGGAAAATTGCTAAGTTTTAGACTGGTTCTGGTAAACGATTACGGACCGTATTGGTTCAATACGGGCCGTATTAAACTGGTAAAAATTGGGATTTTGACAGAAACCTAATTTTTTTGTGGTTTTTGTGATTTTTGTAAAAATAAAACTTGATAATAAACTATTGTAACAGAGAAATTAAATTAAAACAAATGCAAAAACAAAATAAACTTTGAAATTGAAAAGGGGGTTTAGATAAACCGAAAATTAGAGAAGTTGATTCGAATAGCCGTCGGATACGGGCCCGGTACGGTCCGTATCAGGGTAGTGGTGCGGAGAAGGAAGCTTGCGGCGGCTTCAACATCGAAGGAGGTGAGGGTGGTGGTGAAGATCGGCGGCAAGGAAGGAAAGCTTGATTTTCGGGCAAAGAAGGGAAGAGGGGAAAGAGAGGAGATAGAGGGAAGGAGAGTAAAGAGGAGGAGGAAGAGGGGTTTAGGAGTTAGAACGAAAATAGGGGTTAACGGTTATGAGACGTGATTCGCGCGGGATTTCAAACGTCTCTCTTAACGGGTTCGCATCTCCCGAACTGGCTTTCATTACGGGCCGTATCAGCCAATACGGTCCGTATTAGGCCTGTTAAGTTCAAACCCAATAACCGTTAAGTCTAACTCCTCTGAAAACGGCCGTATCAGCCAATACGGTCCGTATTCACCACTTAATTCCTGCTTCTTACTCTATTTTTTCCTCGTATCCATTGGCAAGATCTGTACCAGCCAATACAGGTCGTACCAGAGAGTATTTTCCGTCTTCCAAGATGCCGTTAAATCAAGCCTTTCCTCCGATATGATTACCTGATCATAGGAAGAAGGTGGGTATGAGTTGTTTCTTTGTTTGAGCCCTAATTAAACTAAAAATAAATAATTATGCGAAAAATATAAAAGTGGCCTTGGGTTGCCTCCCAAGAAGCGCTTGTTTTAAGTCGTTAGCTTGACTTTGTGTTTTTGTTAGTTCCTTCCAGATATCCTCCCGTCAATGCAAGGGGGTTGCTTGTCGGGTGGCTTGCCTTCAGCATCTTCTGTGGTTTCATTACTACCCTTCTCGAAGAAGTCGGTTGGTATTTGAGGTCCGGGGTCAAATGCCAGACTCACACCGAGTACTGCTTCGACCTCATCCAGTCTTTGAGAGATTGCATCGAGTTCTTCGCGTAGGTTTTTGATTAATGCAAGGGCTAGGAGAGAGTAATTCCAATTGTTCGCGATATTAGGGCTCTTGTTCAGACCATCGGTTTGTGTTGTCACAGAGGTAGGATGGACTTGACTGTTATCTTGTACAATAAACAGTCTTTCCACTTCTTCTTCGTGTGCTGTTTCTTCGATGTCTCCAAATTCATCCATTCGCAAATCATCATTGCCATCTTCATCCATTATTTCCAAATTGTAGACAAGATTTATGTCAGGAGGGACTTTAACCTCATTCATGCTGAAGATCATTTTGTTCTCGCCAACATTGAGTGAGATTTTTCCATTCTTAACATCGATCATTGCCCCACATGTGGCGAGGAATGGCCTTCCAAGGATGATTGGAATATGCTCATCTTCTTCCATATCGATTACCACAAAATCTGCTGGTATCCAAAATTTACTGACTTTGATTGGAATATCACGCAACATTCCCTCAGGGTATCGAATTGATCGGTCAGCCAGTTGCAATGAGATCCGTGTTGGTGATAGGTCCCCACATTCTAGTCTATCAAATACTACCTTAGGCATTAGACTCACGCTTGCTCCCAGATCACATAAGGCTCTCTTAAAATCGGTTGTGCCAATGGTGCATGGTATTGAGAAACTTCCCGGATCTTTCAACTTCATCGGTAATTTGCTTTGCACGAGCGCACTGCATTCCAGATTGAGTGGAACTGTTGAGAGTTCTTGGAGTCTACTTCGATTTGAAAGAATCTCCTTCAGAAATTTAGCATACGAAGGTATGTTTTCAATTGCCTCAGTGAAGGGGATTGTGATTTGTGGTTCCTTGAGTGTCTCCTTGAATCTCGCGAGTTGCTGCTCCTATCCTGTGCTTGGCAGGCCTTGGAGGGAATGGCAGAGGTGGCTTGTAGGGTGGTGGTGAAATGTATTCAGGTTCGGTTTGTCGCTCGTCTCCACCTACGGTGTCATTCTGCTCCTGAGTAAGGTCTGTCTGCAGTTCGAATACGGGCTGCTCCAGTGGTTGCGGCTCGTACTCATTCTGAATGCGGTGGCTCTGCGTGCATCTCATCGGAAGTTCGATCGGGCATGGGAGGTCCCTGATAAGCTGTACCGCTCCTTAGTGTAATGCTCTTGCAAGTATCTCTCGGGTTTTCTTCCGGTTGGCCCGGAAAATTTGCCTTTTCCACGTGCGATACTTGAGAGTTCTCTTGCCATCTTAGAGACATTGTCTTCTAAGTCTTTGTTGCGGTTTGTTAAGGATTCGATCTTTTGTGCGATTTCGCGTTAGCCTTCTCTTGCTTCTCTAGGAATCTCTCCATTAATGATGTGATGTCTGGTTGCTGCGGTTGATTGTATTGCCTTGGTTGGTAGTTCGGTTGAGGATTGTTGTATCTTGACTGAAAATTGGATTGTGGTTGGTAGTTCTGTTGGGGTGCAGCAGGCCTTTGATTATTTGCATATGAGAGATTTGGATGGTTTCGGTTGTTCGGATGGTATGTGTTGTAAGCGGGCTGAGGTCGAAAGCTGTTATCGATTGCGTTTGCTTGCTCCATTTCTTCCTCAGGTTCCGTCACACTCATACACTCGGTCATCTCATGCGCTCCTCCGCAATAGCCACATGCTGTTGCGGCATTGACTGCTGCTACCGTTCGCTGCTTGGTTTGCTTGTTGAGTGCCATTTGCAAAGCATCAATCTTTGCGCTCAGCATGGAGATATCATCTACTCGGTGCATGCCAGGTGTTGGCGCTGGCTTCTTTCGCTCAGGGATCCAGTAGTGTTGGTTGATTGCAATCTCTTCAATTAGGTTGTAAGCCTCGTCAGGTTCCTTGTTCATGATTGCTCCTCCTGCAGAAGCATCAATAGACAACCTATCGGTAGGGTTTAGACCATTATAAAAAGTTTGGACAATCAGCCATCTTTCTAGACCATGATGTGGACAACACCTTAACATATTCTTATATCTATCCCATGCCTCACACAATGTTTCACCATCCCTTTGTTCAAAATTAGTAATTGCATTTCTAAACCTTGAAGTTTTGGATGGTGGAAAATATTTTGCAATAAACACATTAAACAATTGGTCCCAAGTTTGAATGGAATTGGCCGGTAAGGAAAACAACCATGCTCTTGCTTTATCTTTTAATGAAAATTGAAATAGCCTTAGCCTGATTGCTTCGTCGGTAACTCCGTTGATCTTTATCGTCTCGCATATCCCTAGGAAAATTGACAAATGAAGATGTGGATCTTCATGTGGCAATCCTCCAAATTGCTGTTGCGAAACCATATTTATGAGAGCAGGTTTGATCTCAAAATTACGGTTTGTAACAGTTGGCGGGTTTATGCTAGAATTAGGATCATTCGCGCGCGGTACGCAATAGTCCCTTAGAAGTCTGGGTCTTGCTGCATCGTGAACTCCATTGTTAATCGGTGGGATATCCATGTTGATCGAATCTGGGTCTTCTTCGCCTTCAGAATTACTGGATGAAGAACTATGGTTGGTTCTTATCGGTGATGTGGAAGCGAATTGTCCCCTCCTACTAGCAATCCTCTCGGATCTTCGTACGGATGATTCGGCCAGCGTGCAGTATCCTAACAAAGAAAAGAAAATCTGAAATTTAAACTAAAAAAAAACCGAAAATTAAAAAGAAAATAAAATAAAAACGAAATTAAAAATAAAAGAAAAAATGAAAATAAAGAAAATAAAAAGAAATCTAGGCGTTTCTAATTAATTGGATTCAATGGTCAGAGCAAGGGCGTCTTTCGAGGCCTTGCACAATGAACCGTTATTTCCCGGCAACGGCGCCAAAAAGCTTGATCACTCAAAAGAGAGCAATGTTTCTTTTAATATTTATAAACTCGTAAATGCTATCGGTTCGGACTGCAAGCACACAATCCTTATCGAGTAGTATATGCGAGGTCGATCCACAGGGAATATTGGTTCAATGCTTTGAGCGATCGAATCACAACCTTTCGAAAGGCTAGACGAAATCTGAAATTTGAGAGATGTTTGTTGATCAATGTAAATTAGGAAACAATTAAAAGTAATTAAAGTAAAGATAGAGATGAGAATTCCTAGGGTTTTGGCACACCATTGTCACTCAATCCGCCTTGACAATATATTCCTGTTGCGTCTGATTTCCTGTTGTTGTTTTATGAAAGATAACTACAAAGGTCACTGCGATTTATGTTACGCTAGAATGACAGATCTTTCATCGAGACTCTACTCAGGACAATGTGATTTACCTTACGCAACTATCGGGTCTCTTATCTCCCAAATTACTACACAGATCACTGCGATTTACCTTACACAAATGATGGAATTTGGTCATGCGTTTTGTTGTTCTGGTTTATGATTTCCCCGCGAAGGTTTTCTTCACATAAACCTAATAGATCTCAACGAGGCTAACTCATCCAAATAGTTTAAAGAGTTATTAAAGCACTGTCACTACCCTAATGAACTCAAACTAGATCATTGAAATTAGATGAAGAGATAATAAATCACAAAAGCATATTCGATACAACAACAAGAAACCATAATCAACAGAAATATATATATCAAAACATCAAGAGTAACAAGGTTTACTTGCCTAGCCCTAAGAAAAGGAACTTAGCCGCGGAACGGCATGGTTACAATCACTCCTCTCTTCTCTCTTTAATCAAATCTAACCCTAATTACAAAGATGCCAATTCTATCTGCCCAGGGGCCTTATATAGGAGTGTAGGGACGTGTAGAGGTTGATTGGGGGCTAAGAAATCAATCTGGAAGCAGCTGTCGGCAGTTATTTCCCAGGAGACGCCTTCGGATACGGACCGTATCAGGTAATACGGTCCGTAATGAGACCTTGGCGGTTATGGTTGTAACTTCCCGCGCCATCTTCTGAGTCTGTGCTATGTTTGGTCCGTATTAACCAATACGGGCCGTAACCAAGACTTAGTTGAAGGCATCGCTGATCCGATTGACCTGATTCTATCTCCTTTTGATATGAAATTGTCCCAAAACCTGTTTTCTGTAATAAAACATAAAGAAGGGTGACAGTAGCCTTTTTCTCTAAATAATTAAACATAAGTGTGAGAAAATATACAAAACCTAAGCCAAAACCCTACGTAAATCATCATCATTTTGACTCTGATCAGCCCTCGGTGCCAGGGGATTGTTGTGCATCTCCAAATTGCACCCAGAGGGCATTGGGGAGGTGATTTTGCTAGGCATATCCCACTGTTTGTACCCAGCATGCTATCCAGCCATTGTTTAATTTATAGGAAATTAATTCCTTTATAGGAAATTAATTCCTTAGTGATTTTGACCATTCTAGATATTAAAATTCATGGTTTTGCATGTAGAATACTACCACGAATTTTAACATGCTGTACTCAAATTTTTTGAAGGGTCTGAGTGTGACTTTAGCATTTTAATTCCCCCATAAATTGCCATTTGTCATGTTGAGTTTAAATAGCAACTTTTTAGGGTCAAACACTATGTTTTTTTCAAGGAGAATATTTAGATTTCGAACACAAATTTTCGATTTTTTTTCAAGCAGAACATATAGATTTTGAACACAAATTGGATATGTTTTTTTCCAGCAAAACATTTTGATTTGGAACACAAATTTGCTATTTTTTTTCAAGAATAACATATTGATTTTGAACACAAATTTGCTATGTTTTCTCCAAGCAGAACATTTAGATTTCTAACACAAATTTTCTATGATTTTTCAAGCATAACATTTTGATTTGTAACGCAAATTTGCTATGTTTCTTTTTCAAGCATAACATTTTGATTTTGAATGCAAATGTGCTATGTTTTTTTTTCAAGCAGAACATTTTTATTTTGAACGCAAATTTGTTATTTTATTTCAAGAATTATTTGAATTTGAACACAAATTTCCTTTGTTATTTACAAGCAGAACATTTTAATTTTGAACACAAATTTCCTATTGTTTTTTTTCATGCAGAACATTTTGATTTTGAACACAAATTTGCTATGTTTTATTCAAGCAGAATATTTTGATTTTGAACACAAATTTGCTATGTTTTTTTCAAGCAGAACATTTTGATTTTGATCACAAATTTGCTATGTTTTCTTCAAGCTGAAAATTTTGATTTTGGACCAAAAATTGGTATGTTTTTTTTTCAAGATGAACATTTTGATTTTCAACACAAAATTTGCTTTTTTTTTTTCAAGCAGAAAATTTTGATTTTGAACACAAATTTGCTATGTTTTTTTCAAGCAGAACATTTTGATTTTGATCACAAATTTGCTATGTTTTTTTCAAGCTGAAAATTTTGATTTTGAACCAAAAATTGCTATGTTTTTTTCAAGATGAACATTTTGATTTTCAACACAAAATTTGCCATGTTTTTTCAAGAACTAAATTTTGATTTTGAACGCAAATTACATTTTGATTTTGAACACAAATTTAGTAAAAGTTAGTTGTAGTTAATTAATATCTAAGTTTCATGCTTATACGAGCAAACAAAACACCTCAATTGATGGGAAGTCTAAATTTAACACAAAGTATTGTTATATCAATTAGCACCATACCGGATATATTGGTAAGTGGTAAGTCGTAACATACATCTCAAAAAATAAATAAAGATAAAGAGACGTCTTCTAAGCCTAGTAGCAATTGGGCCAGGAGATGGAGATAAATTACCAGAATGCCCCTCTTATAGAGAGAGAGCTCCAGTGACCAGTGAGGTCCCATGCTTTTTGTTTAAGCCTACATACATAGGCATAGGCTGCACTTGCAAATATAATGCCTTCTTAATTGCTTCTACAACATGTTCACTATATCCATCCATCCATGAACAGGGTCCATGACGCCTAGCTCACATGATAGAGTTTCAGTGTACAATTAATTAATTCCTCTCCTTCATCATTGATTTTCTTGCTACATCGGATTCACCATGACTTTCGACTTCTGGCTCTATTTCTTTCATTCTTTCTGGCTCTATTGCTTTTCTGGCTCAGTACAGTGCCTACTGCCTATAGACAGAGTAGACTAGAGAAACTCAGTACACTGGAAATTTTTTATTGGTAGTAATTAATAGAAAATAAGAGAGACAAATGATAAGATTATAGTAATATTTATATTGGTGGTAAGATCGGTAGAATTTCTACTGATCTTAACTTTTTTTTTTATCTGATGTATAGATAGAGAGAATTCTTATATTTGATTTCTAGTAAAATATGAAAAGTTTTTCAAAAAATAGATGAAATGTTTTTGATATATCTAAATTTAAAGATACTTTATCTATTTTTGTAAAAAAAATATTTTACTAGAAAAAATAAAAAAATAAAAACATAAAAAAAAACAAACTAGTTTATATCAGTAGAAATTCTACCGATCTTACTACCAATATAAATATTAATGTCATCTTACCATTTGTCTCTCTTCTTTTCTATTAATTACTACCAATAAAAAATTTCCCAGTACACTGCCTTTATGAAATTACCCAAGAATAACATAGTAATATTAAATTTGTCAAAGACCGAGTGAGTCTTCGCATAGTGAGTGTCAATATCTGTTGTAACGCACCTTTCAAAGTTTATCTTTCACATTACAAGTGAGTTAGTGCAGTAACGCACTCATAAAGACCTCAGTTGGGCTCCCAATTTACATAATTTATGACTGCATAAACCCACTCATTCATCAATTCTAAATACTTTCTGTTGGAAAAAGTTACAAAAATGTCACTCATTTTGATTTATTATTATTTAATGTTGTGCTTTTTGGAACAACTTCTTTGTAATTTATACTGCAAAAAATTGATATTATAGCTTTTCATGTTGAGAACAATATGTAGAACATATAAATATATGGCAAACTTTCAAGAATATCACGGATATTATAAGAACAAAACATACAAAAAATGCTGCGCTATTTATAATATAGAATATCTTTGAATAATTTCCAATAAATGATGATGTCATATGAAGGAAAATTTTGGTAGAAAATAATGAAAATAATGATCTGGATGATAGAAAATAATGATCCCAAATTTGCAAACAATAAGGGGTAATGGAGCAAATATGAAAGTTCAAGGGCCCTAAACAAAATTTTCTATTTTTGTGTTTTGCCTGAAAAATTGTTTACATTAATTATAAAAGAAAACATCCAAATTTAAATACATAAAAGTTGCGTTTTTGCTGTCCGTGACTGAGTAATGTGATTTGAGAACTGTGCTAATTATTGATGAAATAGTGTTTTTGAAGGCTGTGTTAATATTTGTGACAATGATAGTATATCATTTATGTATTTCATATTTCACATTTAGAAGAATACTAGTCTCCTGCTGGTCCAAGCTAATTGAAGGCACTTAATTTATCATTCAGTTAATCTAGTCAAGTAATCAACAGGGTTGACCCAAGTCAACTGAAGAGTAGCTTTCATCACTAGGGTTGACCCAAGTCAACTGAAGAGTACCTTTCAAGGTCTTCATCACTAGGGTTGACCCAAGTCAATTGTACTGTACCAAATCAACAGGATTGACTCAAAGTCAAGTAGTCAAGCTGATGTGAGGCTAACCAGACAATGTTCACATTTAAAGCTTTGTTGCTTATATACATTACTTGCATAATCAATCATTCTCTACTCCCCTGCTCTTTCTACCAGATCCAACAAATGGATTTTGCTAATTCTTGGCCAAACTCTCTGCACTTGTGTCTCTATACTCTACTCATTATCCTCTCATCTCTTTTGCTTCCCTCTGCTTCTGTGACAACCCATGTCTCGTGCCTTCCTGACCAGAGCTCTTCTCTTCTCCAACTCAAAAGAGGCTTCTTCCACTCTGATCTTACCTCTTGGCAACCCGGAACAGACTGTTGCCGTGGCTGGGAGGGAGTGTCTTGCGACGAACCAACCGGCCATGTCACCGCTCTTGACATCAGCAACCGTAACATTCAAGGTAACCTCAGTGCCGCAATCTTTAATCTCACCTCGCTCCAACACCTCAACCTTGCATACAACGACTTTTCACAAAACCACATTCCAGCTCATGGGTTCGAGAAGCTAACTATGCTTACCTATCTCAACTTATCCAACACATATTTCTTTGATCAAATCCCAATTACCATAGCCAACCTCACAAACTTGATCTCACTTGACCTTTCGTGCGCCTATGAAAACTTTGATAATGATTGTGATTTGAAACTGCATGAACCAAATCTGAGGATATTGGTTAGCCAACTTAGCAATTTAAGGGAGCTTTATCTCGATGGTGCTGATATCTCTGAGAATGGAACCGAGTGGTGCAGAGCTCTTTCTGAGTCGGTCCCCCACTTACAAGTTCTCAGTATGGTTAATTGTAATCTGTCAGGCCCCATTGAATCATCTCTTTCCCAACTTGGTTCCTTAACTGTCATTCGCCTCAGTGACAACAGCTTGAAACCCATATTCCTGACTACTTTGCTGAATTTCCACTAAAAGATCTCCAATTGCTGTATTGTGATCTTGAAGGGATTTTTCCACATAAGATTTTCCACATTCCAACATTGACCAATCTTGATCTATCAGGAAATGGAGAGCTATTTGGAAGTTTACCTAATTTTCCAATCGAGAGTTCTTTGGAGAGTTTGGTTCTCGATGAAACCAACTTTTTTGGTAGCATACCAGATTCAATTGGCAACCTCAAAAATTTATCTGAATTCAGTCTTTCACGTTGCAACTTTTCAGGACAAATACCTTCTTCAATCGAAAAACTCAGTAAATTAACAAGATTGGACCTTTCCCATAATTCACACTCTGGCTCAATCCCCCAAAGTTTGTTTTCTCTTCCAAGTTTGGAAATACTATATCTTTCTAACAACAAGCTCTCAGGCCAGTTCAGACTAAAAGAGTCTTCTCTTGTATTTTCTCCATTGATTGATCTTTACCTTGATGAAAATCAATTGAATGGAAAAATTCCCTGGCAAATATTTAAGTTCTCAAATCTCGAAAGAATTTATCTAAGTGGGAACCAGTTTAGTGGACCAATTCCAAATTCAATAGTTTGGCCCTCTAGTCTAGTTACTCTAGGCTTGAACTCAAACAATTTTAATGGAACATTTGACCTTAACTTACTTCGGCACCTTAGCAA
This sequence comes from Carex parvula, assembly GCA_025461045.1. Taxonomy (NCBI): domain Eukaryota; kingdom Viridiplantae; phylum Streptophyta; class Magnoliopsida; order Poales; family Cyperaceae; genus Carex; species Carex parvula. Next base: position 168,495 of record JAJGRW010001388.1, on the reverse strand, counting down.
CCTCACCTATTTGTCTCTATCAAATAATCAGCTATATGTGGAAGATGTATCAGATGAACAGCTGCCATTAGCATTTCCACAACTCAGTTATTTTAGTTTAGCATCGTGCAACCTCAGCCAAAAACCTCGATTACTGAGATATGTACATAATATGGATGCTGTTGATCTCTCAAAAAACCAGTTACACGGAGTTATACCAAGGTGGATATGGAAGAGGTTCATGTACTACAACGCAGTGTTTAACCTTTCGCACAACATGTTTACTAGTGTAGAAGATGTTCCTCCAGGTTTTTGCTTTAATTACATTGATTTTAGTTTTAACAAACTAAAAGGGGCGGTCCCACTTGTGGGTGCCGAGTATTTGGGCTATTCGAACAATGAATTCTCAGAAATACCATCCAACTATACACTCTATTTGGAGCAAACCATATTCCTCACGTTATCTAGAAATATGCTAACCGGAAAAATCCCATCTTCAATTTGCCAACCAAGTCTTGTTGTGCTGGATCTATCATATAACAACTTGAGTGGATCAATTCCTTCATGCACTGTAGGCACACCGGGTATGCAGATCCTGAGTTTAAGAGGAAACAAATTGTCCGGAATACTATCTCGTCACATAAGCAGGTCTTGTCAACTTGTTATATTGGATTTGAACAGCAACTATCTTGAAGGCTATCTGCCTAGATCTTTAACAAGGTGCAAAGCTTTGACACTTCTTGACATAGGATACAACCACATAGGTGGCACTTTCCCGTTTTCACTAGGGAACCTTCCAAATCTCCAAGTCATTGCTCTAAGGTCCAATAGATTCTATGGGACACTAAACGTTCCTTCAAATTTTGGAAAAATGAGTTCTCCTTTCCCATTGTTAAGAATAATTGATCTAGCTTCAAACAACTTCAATGGAAGTTTGCCACCACTCTGGTTCAATAATTTGAAGTCCATGCATAATTTATCCTCGGATGCCTTTCTTGCTAAAGCCCCTGGTCGATGGAATTATTTTCACATGTATGGGATCTCTGTTACTATCATGGATAAAGGGGCACAAATGACACTAGAGCATAACTTGGCTAATTTAATGTTTTCGATTGATTTATCAATAAATAGATTCACTGGTGATATTCCTGAGACGATTGGAGAGCTCAAACGAATAAATGCACTAAACCTGTCACATAATGCTTTTACTGGATCCATTCCGAGTCGACTTGGACGCTTGGCACAAATCGAGTCACTGGACCTTTCTTGGAACCAACTCTCTGGAGAGATTCCACAGGAACTAATCTCCCTGAGTTTTCTATCCATCTTGAATCTCTCATTTAACCATCTGGTCGGGAGAATCCCGCAATCTGGCCAATTCCTGGCATTCGACAATTCATCGTTTGAAGGGAATCCTGGATTATGCGGTGTGCCATTATCTAAGCAGTGCAATGTCACAAGTCCCGGAAACAATTCAACCTCTCCTCCCACAAAACCAGCTAAGAGATCAATGACTGCAATTGTTCTCTTGTGCCTTGTTGGATTGGGATTTGGCACAGGATTTGGTACCGGATTTACCATAGTAATAATTGGCCCGAAAATCAAAAGAGCAAGAAATGAACATGCAACTCGTTAGGAATTACACCGCACATCAGCAACTAGAGTGCTGGCTTTTCAAAGGGATCGACTATATAATTAGAACGACTTTTAATCTATTTGATGTTTAATATATGAATATATTTTTTTTTTCTTCTCTTTTTATTCAAGTTATGTGTGTTTACTTGTAAGAGGTTGTAACAGGCGTGTATTATTCTTACCATTTCATGTGTTTGCTTGTACCCAACAAAATTTATTCAAGTTATATGTGCAAAATTTCTTGTAATAGGCAAAAATTCATGGTAAAGAATAATACAATACATATATTTTACATGCAATAACAATGCTAAGTAATTGCATAATTTCAGCAGAAAATTCTACTTTCATCTTTAATTTCGATGGAAACATTTGAAACAATACAATCAGACAAGACCTATGTGCACCAACTCTGCTATAGATAATTAAAAAAACATAATTTGAACACAAATAATGAGCAGAACCCCTCACTCCAAATTAAAAATAACCACAATTGATGAATCTCCAAAATAAACACAAGCTCTGAAACAAATACATATATATACACGAAGTGGAGTTTGGTAAAACACCACTTTTAAACTCAAAACTTTAAAATAGTAAATGACAGAAGAAGAGGTAAATGATAAAGTAAGTAAAAGATAATTAAAAAAAATTACACAACCATGCATTTCAGGTACAAAAAGGAAAGAAAGAAAAAGAAAATGATTACTGTGAGGTTGATGAAAACAAAAAAAGCAAATTAATCATAGCTAGCATTGAGAAATTTCAAAAGTTCATTTCGCTTGCTCTCCGCCTCCTTGTCCTCCTTCGTTTTATCCACCTTCAGTAAAATCTACAAGCAAAACAAATTTAAAAGAAACGAATAAATTATAGTCCGCCCAAATGGTCAATAGTAAGGTCCAAACTAAATTTGTCTTCTGAGCTGGTCATTAATTGGTTCCAAAGAAATTTTTTTTTTTTTAAGAGGTATAAAAAAATTTACGTTCTTAAGAGGGATGTTTGATGTATTGAAAATTTGGGAGTAAAATTAGCCTTTGCTGGGGACATAAAACAACTCTTAAATTACTATTTCCAAATGATTTCCCACACCCTCTAAAAAAAACAATTAGAGAACACGAGGATACAAGAAAAATTGAAGAGGAGATGAATAAAATGCCATACCTTTTTACCAGAAATAGCACTTCGCCGCACGCCTTCGTCTTTGTCATGCCCCAGGAACTGTACGAAAAAACAGAGCCCATTTTTTAAGTTAATAATGCAAATAAGATAATTAATAAGTTTGTTTTAATGCTTTGAAGTTTGAACAATAGGGATTATTTGTTAAAATCAAGGGCACAAAAATGGTAATTTGACATTTAATTCAAGAATGAAGTAATCAAGAAAACCTACGGCTGGTTTGCACAATTGAGGGTACATAAAGGCCTATACTGGTAAGATTGAGGCTAAATTACACTATAAAGGGCTAACTGAGTTTGAGTTGTATACTTGACCTTAGAATAGCACATGTACAAATTAAAACTAATTGTAGAACAGAAACATTTTTTTCTTAATTATAACACATAATGGTGCAGAGAGAAAGAGAGAGAAAGAGAACCTTGGAAAGTTGAACTGGACTACTCTCCATTCTCTGTGTAAAGCTCAAAATCGTCCAAATAGCAACAAAGAAACAACACATCGACCGGGTTACCCGTTTAACAACCCCAGCTCCAATTTTCAAGAGCCACCCCAAAATAAGGAGCACCAAAAAAAAAATATAAGTACCACTATTAAAAAGAAACTACAGAAATATCATAACTACTCTGTACTTTGTACAATTAAAATGAATATTAATTCATTTATGCATGACGAAAAAGGCAAAATTAGAGCAAGAATTAAGAAAGTCAATATTTACGCAATAAGAACATCTTTAACTACCTCAACTTGGTGGTTAGGTGTCAATTGCAAACATATTTGAGAAAAACTTAGGTGTTAATTGTGAATTTAAAACTGAGTATTGTTTGCAAAAAGGTCCCTCAGCTTTCATATATTGCGTGTGAGGTATACTTCTTTGTATACATCAAGTATGCATTTACTTATGTAATAAAATAATTTCCTAGTTATAATATACTATATTCTTCTTTAATATACTATAATATACTAGAACAACAGAGATTTTTTGTATGAAATTCATGTACTTAATGCAGAGCAAAAATATGTATTTTATGTTTAAGACTTCAATCCTACAAAGTTCTCAGCATGGTATAAATAAAAATCATGGGGCAGCAAGACAGAGAAATTAAATAATTTACAGTAATATGATAGTTTACCTCTTTCTCTCTCTTGTGTCGTTTATGGTGACTTGACTTGGTTTTATCTCTCTCCTTTTCCTGCCATAACAAGAAATCAGTACTGGTATGACTACAGCAGTTCCTGTCAGGATCAATACCAGCATAGTACTGGTGTAAATTTCTCATGTAAAAACTATGGGAAGTAAATATACCTTCTTTGATCTCTGCTGCTTTTTATGCTTCTTTCCACGACTCGAAGCTTCATGCTCACTATCAGATGAACTGGCACTAAAGAGATTTCAGTAACGGACACAAGTCAATCAACTAACAAGACAAAAACCATGGAAAAGAGAACGAACCTGTGGCTATCCGAGAAGGAAGAAGAAGAATCGACGGGAGATCTACGGCGGCGGTGGCGGTGGCGGCGCTTTTTCCCTGTGCGCTGATCCTTGCGCGCCTTGAGCGAGGATTCCTTGTGGCGGCGCCTCCTCCGAGATGATTCGCCAGAGGAGGAGCTGGAGGAGGAGGAATCGCTCGAAGAAGCTGTCGAAGAAGGAGCCATGGCGGCCACAAAGAGAGAGAGAGAGAGAGAGAGAGAGAGAGACGCGTAACAGAGACGATCTAGAAGGAAGGGAAGGGTTCGATCTCTGCTCAGAGATAATAAATTTATTATGGGCCTTGATTTGATTTGGGCTGGGCCTTCTAGAAGGGTTAGATCTCTGCTAAGAAATAATAATTTTATTAGGGCCCGATTTGATTTGGGCTGGGCCTTTTTTTGTTGTAGTTTGAAGGGTAAATTGTTCTCGTCTCTTGTACCAGACACAATAAATTAGGCCTGGGTTGGGCTTTGACTCAAGCAAAATTGGAAACGGATGGCTCAGGATCATTCTTTGAAATTGGCACGAATCTCAAAGCAAAAATAAAACTGACCCTCTGCGCCATTTCCGAATAGGCACCGTTTTGAGTTAATCTTAGCCGCCCGTTTCAATTTGCTTGAGTTAGGTACCTCGGAGGATTCAGATTCTTGGGCTTAAAGAATATCTCAGGTGAAATCCAAATTGGATATTAACAGAACTATTTTGACTTAAAACAACACATTACTAAATGTAGACAAAATTTATAGTTTATTCACAAAAACTTTTAAAATAGCTGATTGTCATGAAAATAATTTAATATTCAGTATATCTATAGAAATTTAATATTATTTTTCTATCTTTTTTATTCATTAAATATGTTATTTAATTATTTTAAAAGTTAAATTAAAAAATAAACCGTGTGAAGCCATTGCTAATTTGGTGGAGCTTCGAGGGAAGCTAATCAAATCTCTCTTCCTCTCCCAAAATTTTTATTTATAGCACAGCCTAAAAAAAAAAAAAAATCAAATCTTTCTATAGTCTATACTCAATTTCGAGTTAAAGTATGACGTAAAATATAATTTTGGATTAAGAGAGCGGCAAACAAGAGGATCAAGAGAGAATGACTTCTCGGGAGCATAGTGACAACTTAATGATTCGGCGAGGTCAAAAATTCATGATTCGAGTATAATTCAGAATTATACATTGAATGCAGACTGGAGATCTTAGTTCCACAAGAGAGCAAAAAATAATAATAATAAGAAATCACATATAATTCGTAAAATTCTGGAAGATTTCATATAATTTGCGAATAATTCAGAAAATATCCAGGAAACCGAATAATACGCGGATTGATTTTCCAACAGCTCAAATCTGAATAATTCTCTAATTATTTGCCAATCTTGTTACTATGCTCGAGAGAGCTATAACAATGGCAGAGTGAGCTCTAATTGAAGTGTAAATAACAACTGGACCGGTGTTGATTTGGCCATCTATGAACAGTTTGGGCAAAAAAGATTAATTGAGAACCATATGTGATTTGTGTTCCTGATGCTAGTTTTTTTTTGCAATTAGTTCTTTTTTTAACTCTTTGTACGAATTTGGTATTATGTCTGCTCAATTGGAGAGAATTTTTATTTTTTTATTTTTAAAACAATGAAATGATTAGATCACTTTCAAAATTATTAGTTTACATTCTAGAATTGGATTGTATTTAGCTTTTTCGAGTTTCTGAATCATCAACTAAGCTCCATTGGAAAGGAAAAGGTGTATTTGTTTTTAACTTTTAAAATAACTAAATTATAAATTCAATGAATAAAAGGGGATAAAATAAATAATGTTAAATTTTTATGGGTATATTGAATATTAAGATGTTTTCATAGAGAAATTGACTATATATATATATATGAAAGTTTTGATGAGTAGACAAGAAATTTTTTCAATAAAAAAATATATAACAAATGTGTTGCATGAAATCAAAGTAACTCTGTCAATATCTTCTTTTAGTCTAGTCCTAACAAAATTAACACAGTGCTCAAATCACATAAGATACTAGACTGTACTCTCTATCAGATCAGAAGTAATCCTATATATCTATTTGATATCAGAGTTTTCGTTTTGAGATTCACGTCAGATTAAAACCGACGACTCAGATTTCATTCTACACGGTCAGGTAATATTGCCCTCAATCTGAATTCATACATAAATACTATCTACCTAATTAACCCAATCCAACAGATTATCATTAATAAATCATGGCTGCTAGCTATTATATATCAATTACTGCTCTATCTGATTCTATAAATCATGGATGAAATCCATTAGTGCTAGTTCATCAGATAGTGAGCATGAAGCTTCGAGTTGTGCAAAAAGAAGAATAAAAAGTATCAGAGATCAAAGAAGGTATACATCCTATGTTTTTTAGTCTGTCATCTAGTATTTTAAAGTTTGAGCTTAAGAATTAGTCATGTTTACCAGACTTCATTTTATGTATATATTTTTGTTTCAGATTCATGTGTTTATTTTGAAGATTCATCAATTGTTGTCATGGGAGCTTAGAAATTGCCAATATTTTAAGCTATTTTGCCATCTTTCATAAATCATAAAAAATAGTAAAAAAAATTTCAAAAATAGTAAAAATTGGTATTCTACAAGGTCATTATATAACCAATTTACTGAGCTACTTAGATATAAATTTGAAGATTATACGATAAGATTTTGAGGCCGTAGCACAGAAGGCCTTATGCTATCCATAACACCTAAGCCTTACTCTTAGTCTTTACCATGAAATTTTTGCTCGACTGCGTTCTAAGGTACACATTATGCCTACTTACAAGAAAGCACATACAACTTGAATAAACTTTTGTTGGGTACAAGCAAACACATATATTTTACACACCTGTTACGACCTCTTACAAGCAAACAAATATATACCCAAACCCTCTGAATACTTGTACTAATATTATATAAAACAAAGATACAGATGTTTATATATAAAAAAACATCAAATAGAAGAAAAGTTGTACTAATTATATACCCAAACACTGCGAAAAGCAAGCACGCTCATTGTTGATGCACGAACAAATCCCTAACGAGTAGCATGTGCATTTCTTGCTCTTTTGATTACCGGGCTAATAATTGCTATGCCAAATCCGGTACCAAATCCCAATCCAATAAAAAGGCACAAGAGAACAATTGCAGTCATTTTCTTAGCAGATTTTCCAGGAGGAGAGGTTGAGTTGTTTCTGGGGCTTGTGACATTGCACAGCTTAGATAATGGCAAACCGCATAATCCTGGGTTCCCTTCAAACGATGAATTGTCGAATGACAAGAACTGGCCAGATTGTGGGATTCTCCCAACCAGATGGTTAAAAGAGAGATTCAAGGTGGATAGGAAATTCAGGGAGATTAGTTCCTGTGGAATCTCTCCAGAGAGTTGGTTCCAAGAAAGGTCGAGTGACTCGATTTGCGTCAAGTGTCCAAGTCCATTCGGAATGAATCCCGTAAAAGCATTATGTGACATGTTTAGCGCTTTTATTGCTTTGAGTTCTCCAATCACCTCAGGAATATCACCAGTGAATCTATTTGTCGATAAATCAATCGAAACCATTAAATTAGATAAGTCATTCTCTAGTGCCATTTGTGCCCCTTTATCTGTGATAGTAAAAGAGATCCTATATTCGGAAGTAACCCATTCACTATAATCATTATACACTCCAAGGTTTCTGCCAAGAGATTCATATGAGGATAAATTCGGCATGGACTTGAAATTACTGAGCCAATGTGGTGGTAAACTTCCGTTGAAGTTGTTTGAAGCTAGATCAATCACTCTTAACAATTGGAAAGGAGAATTCATTTTTCCAAAATTTGAAGGAAGGTCTAGTGTACCATAGAATCTATTGGACCTTAGAATAATGACTTGGATATTTGGGAGGTTCCCAAGTGAAAACGGGAAAGTGCCACCTATACGGTTGTTCCCTATGTCAAGGAGTGCCAACTCTTTACACCTTGTTAAAGATCTTGGCAAATTGCCTTCAATATTATTGCTGTTCAGATCCAATATTACGAGTGCACAAGACCTGCTTATGTGACGAGATAGTATTCCAGAAAAATTGTTTCCTCTTAAACTCAGGATTTGCAAGTCTGGACTGCCTATGATGCATGAAGGAATTGATCCACTCAAGTTGTTGTGCGATAGATCCAGCACAACAAGATTTGGTTCACAAATTGAAGATGGGATTTCTCCGGTTAGCATATTTCTGGATAAACTGAGAAATGCAGTTTGCTCCAAATAGAATGTATAGTTGGATGGGATTTCTGAGAATTCATTGTTGGAATAGTCCAAAAAGTAAGCACCCACGAGTGGGACTGCTCCTTTTAGCTTGTTAAAACTAAAATCAATGGTATAAAAGGAAAAACCTGGAGGAACATCTTCTACACTAGTAAACATGTTGTGCGAAAGGTTAAGCACTGCGTCGGAATACCTGAACCTCTTCCATATCCACCTTGGTATAACTCCGTGCAACTGGTTTTTTGAGAGATCAACTCCGTCCATATTACGTGCATATCTCAGTAATCGAGGTATTTGGCTGAGGTTGCACGATGCTAAACTAAAATATCTGATTTGTGGAAATGCTAATGGCAGCTGTTCATCTGATACATCTTCCACAGATAGCTGATTATTTGATAGAGACAAATAGGTGAGGTTGCTGAGGTGCCGAAGTAAGTTAAGGTCAAATGTTCCATTAAAATTGTTTGAGCTCAGGTCAAGAACACGTAGACTAGAGAGCCAAACTATTGAATTTGGAATTGGTCCACTAAACTGGTTCGCACTTAGATCAAGGGTTTCCAGATTTGAGAACTTAAATATTTGCCCGGGAATTGGTCCATTCAATTGATTTTCAGAAAGGTCAAGCTCAATCAATGGAGAAAATGAAACAGGGGACTCTTTTAGTCTGAACTGACCTGAGAGCTTGTTGTGTTGAAGATATAGTCTTTCCAAATTTGGAAGGGAAAACAAACTTGGGGGGATTGAGCCAGAGTGTGAATTATAGGAAAGGTCCAATCTTGTTAATTTACGGAGTTTTTCGATTGAAGAAGGTATTTGTCCTGAAAAGTTGCAACCTTGAAGACTGAGTTCAGATAAATTTCTGAGGTTGCAAATTGAATCTGGTATGCTACCAGAAAAGTTGTTTTCATAGAGAACCAAACTCTCCAAAGAACTCTCGATTGGAAAATTAGATAAACTCCCAAATAGCTCTCCATTTTCTGATAGATCAAGATTGGTCAATGTTGGAATGCGAAAAATCTCATGTGGAAAGAGCCCTTCAAGGTCACAAGACTGCAATAGGAGATCTTTTAAAGGAAATTCAGCAAAGTAGTCAGGAATCTGGGTTTTCAAACTGTTGTCACTGAGGCGAATGACAGTTAAGGAACCAAGTTGGGAAAGAGATGATTCAATGGGGCCTGACAGATTACAATTAACCATACTGAGAACTTGTAAGTGGGGGACCGACTCAGACAGAGCTCTGCACCACTCGGTTCCATTCTCAGAGATATCCACACCATCAAGATAGAGCTCCCTTAAATTTCTAAATTGGCTAACCAATATCCGCAGGTTTGGTTCATGCAGTTTCAAATCACAAAATTTAAATAGTTGCACGAAAGGTCAAGTGAGATCAAGTTTGGGAGGTTGGTTATGCCCATTGGGATTTGACCAGAGAATCCTGTTTGGGATAAGTTGAGATAGGTAAGCATAGTTAGCTTCTCAAACCCATGAGCTGGAATCTGGTTGTATGAAAAGTTGTTGTATGCAAGATTGAGGTGTTGGAGCGAGGTGAGATTAAAGATTGCGGCACTGAGGTTACCTTGAATGTTACGGTTGCTGATGTCAAGAGCGGTGACATGGCCGGTTGCTTCGTCGCAAGATACTCCCTCCCAGCCACGGCAACAATCTGTTCCGGGTTGCCAAGAGGTAAGATCAGAGAGGAAGAAGCCTCTTTTGAGTTGGAGAAGAGAAGAGCTGTGGTCAGGAAGGCATGAGACATGGGTTGTCACAGAAGCAGAGGGAAGCAAAAGAGATGAGAGGATAATGAGTAGAGTGTAGAGACAAAAGTGCAGAGAGTTTGGCCAAGAATTAGCAAAATCCATTTGGTGGATCTGGTAGAAACAGCAAGGGAGTAGAGAATGATTGATTATGCAAGTAATCTATATAAGCAACACAGCTTTAAATGTGAACATTGTCTGGTTAGGCTCACATCACCTTGACTACTTGACTTGAGTCAATCCTGTTAATTTGGTACAGTGCAATTGACTTGGGTCAACCCTAGTGATGAAGACCCCATCAATGGTACTCTTCAGTTGACTTGGGTCAACCCTGTTGATTACTTGACTAGATTAAGTGAATGATAAATTAAGTGCCTTCAACTAGCTTAGACCAGCTCGCAGGAGACGAGTATAGTGGGTCAAGAAGAGGTATGATTCTTCTAAATGTGAAATACGAAATACATAAATAATATACTATCATTGTCACAAATATTAACACAGCCTTCAAAAAGAAAATTGTATGTTCTGCATATTGTTCTCAACATGAAAAGCTATAATATCAATTATTTGCAGTATAAATTACAAAGAAATTGTTCCAAAAAGCACAACATTAAATGATAATAAATCAGAATGAGTGACATTTTTGTAACTTTTTTCAACAAAACACTACTAGAATTCTGATTTTTTGCATGGGTAAAATTTGGCTTGTTGCATGGGTTTACCCTTGCAACAACCCCAAAAAATGTCAGTTGCATGGACTACCCCTGCAACAAGTACCCATGCAACAACCCCCGTTGCAACTACTCAATTTCCGACTTGTTGCATGGGTTACCCATGCAATAACTTATGGAATACTTGTTGCAAGGGTATGCCCTTGCAATAAGTACCCATGCAACAAAGCTAATGCAGAAAGTAGTTGCAACGATATAGCATTGAGTAGTTGCAAGGATAAAGTGCGTGGGTCCCATGGAGTTTTTGCAACGATAGAGGATCGAGTAGTTGCATGGGTAAAGTGTGTGGGTCCCATGGATTAGTTGCAACGATAGAGGAGTGAGTAGTTGCATGGGTAAATAACGTGGGTCCCACATGGTTAGTTGCATGGATAATTAACCTATTAGTTGCATGGGTAAAGAAGGTGGGCCCCAACAGGTTATTTGTAAGGATATTGTCTGCGCCCCATATTTGTATAGATTTTCCGATGCAAAAAATTGTCGTTCGTGAAAAAAAATTCAGGCCCAATTCTATAATTCACCCCGTACCAATTTGGTACCTATACCGATTTGGTACCAACCCAATGGCATTAATAATTTACATTTCAAATTAAACAAGCATTAATAACAACACATTGCAATAAGCATTTAATCAATATAATGTTATGAAGCATACATTGTAGCAAAAACCAAAAAGTACTACAATCACATTAATATAATAAACTTGTACATATATCCAAAATAAATGATTTATCACTGGACTGAACAAATCTGAAGGCCAGTCCTGAAGTTCTCTGCATTAAGAGAATTTTCAATTGATGTTAAGAAATTAAGAACATAGAAAATTGAAAAGTAATTTGTTACAGTATCAGCCATGGGGATAAAGACTAAGATAATTATGTGTACATGGCAATTACTTCAATTGGTATTACTTATACAGTAACCCAGCACTTATGGCAATTACTTAAAATACAGTGACCCAGCACTTATACTTCAATTGGCATTACCCTAAACCCTAAACCTATGTTGCTTACCAAGTCAAATTAGATTTTAATTTGCCTACCAAGTCAAATTAAAATACAGTGACCCAGTAACTAAAGAAGCATGTTATTGACTTTTAATATATAGATGACTACAAAAAGTTTTCAATCTAGTTTTCTTCCCTAAAAGTAATTTTATTTGTTATAAACCTTTAAGTTCATTAATTGTTCATGAGCAAGGCACACAAGTATCGTTACATCAATATCATTAAGAAAGCGAATCAAAATGAAAAATAAATCACTTCAGTCTTGAATCTTGTATTAGGTGCCGACTATAAATCTCAACTCAATTATAGACCCTATACATATTTATGTTCAAGGACATATAACAACTGTTACCCAAGGGCTGGCATGCAAAATATTCAAAATATTCACTACCCCCTGTTCAAAATATTCACTAAAAATATTTCCAAGGTTTTGTTTTAGCTTTACCTCAATAGTAGTAATAGAAGAAACCATCAGCATACAAACCAGTTTGAACAAGGCTCGCAATCCAAGCTATACAATTATCAAGAGTCAACATCATTAGGTATAATTTTTCCATATCATAACATCAGAAATTATATTAACATCAATTTTACTAAATCAGTTTCCAGTATATGACAGTACTACACTAGTACAGGTGTATATAAAGTGCACTTGCTTCCTGTCCCACTTTGAAAATAGGTATATTATTCGGATCCTATCATATTCCTACAAAATAGCATTGCTGAGGTGTATATAAAGTAGGTATATATAAGACTTTGTCCCCAAATATCACTAATTTCCCATTTTCCTTTAAGTACTGAAGTATGTATTTTCATCTTTAAAATTCCAACTAATACATTTTGGTGACAAGTAGCATTGCTGAGGTGCTATAACCTATGATTCACTTTTTTCAAGTCATACATAGTAATATATAAAATAATCAAATTTTACCACATAGAAGAATCCAGCCTCTTTGCAAGCCACATCCAACTGTCTAACAACTTCCGGCACATCATCATTTGTTGCCAGTATTGGATCATCAATCTTAGTCACAAGTGGACTAATATCTAATAAAGGACAGAAGCGAAATCTTAAAAAACATGTATGAAATCAACGCGTCATGCTAAATAACACCAGTTCAAGGCCCGATTTCACAGTTCAATTCACAAGCATAAGTCTTATATATCCAACGGTCTCCATTTACCGGCAATTCAATTCAAGGCCTGATTGTTCAATTTCAAACAATACAGAGAAAGAGAAAAAACTTAGAAAAAGGTCAATTTACCGGATAGTTTCCAACTTCGGCTCGGCAGGCTTGACGGTACCAAGACGGTCTTGATCGATCTCCTCCGCCTTGCTTTCGACCAAACATACCGACCATACCTTCATCACCCAAATTTAAACCTGATTACAAATTCGGGTGATGAAGGGAGTTTCAGGTAGTTGTATAACCTGAAAATATAAATAAAAAACCTAATAAATAAGTGAATATGCATTAACAGTAAGAAAGAGAAATAAGAACAAGGGCAAGTAAACTTACGGCAACTGGACCCTCAATGCGCATCAAAGGCACCTTTGGGAACACAATAGATCCTTCTGGAATAGCAGATACCGCCATATCTGAGCAGTCTATTTCTTTTAAATACTCAAAAAATCCATCCTAAAATGGTAAAAATATAAATAGAAAAATAGATCAGACATGATTTATATATGCCATGTGAAATTTCAATCGATAATTGAACCTCGCATGTAGGCATAGAAGAGCACAAAAATGCAATCTCATCCTCAGTTAATTTAAAATTAGCTATGAAGCGTATGCATTCTTCAAGGCCACCAAAAACAGTATACTCTCCGCAAAACGGGTTCTTTCGGAAGTATAGATCAAAACTGTAGCATAAAACAAATATCAGACAGATAAATTTTAAACCAAATATAAGAGTATGCTGCAACCAAGAATCTCTTAAATTGTTATCATATGAACATTGATAGAGTCCAGCCCTTTTAGTTATGATTTGCATGTATGCACACACAATTAATGGTATTCTTAGATTGCCCAAAAAAAAAAGATAGTTGATTAACCAGATAACTTGACGAAGTGTGAAGTTATTAATTAAGAATTTTCAATAATACGCACTATCATATACTTCAATTTCTTTGCATTGTTTATCTTTTACATGAATAGGAGTGCCGAAAACATATATTTCCACATCTAACCCTATAAAACACCAAATTTGCATATATGCACCAGAGAATTGAATCCAGGATCATCCAAATTTAAGTAAAAACTATCGACCATACCTCGTCACCCAAATTTAAGTAGGGTCATCATCTCTGAGTTCAGAATACAAATTTAAACGCAAAATTTGATAAAGATTGAACTTTTTCCATCTCTTGAGAAATGAATATAATATGTCCCCATACCAGAATTTAGGCATTAGGAAGAAACCTGATTATTCAGACATATATTATAGGAATGCCATATCTACAAATCTTCAAAGAGACATTGATCTCCACATTCAATTCAAAATTGGTTTCCAGTAACGAATAAGAAATGCATTAAATAATAAATTATCAAAAACAAAAAGAGAATCAAAGAGATTACGCCTTGGCCCTGGAACCCTAGCTCTGAACACTAGCACAGCGCTGGAACCCTAGCTCGGCGGACGACTTCTAATCGACGGAGCTACACCTTGGCGCTGGAACTCTTGTTTTGTGGGGGGATCTGTCCTTCTATGCGCTGAAATGTTACTGGCGGACATGGTCGGTGAGGTGCTAGGGTTAGGGTTTGGGTTGGGGAAGAAAGATGGCACGAAAATTTTAGAGGGAAAAGTTTGGGAGAGAAAAAAGAGCTGGGGCGGCTGATCTTATGAGTGGGATTTTTTGACAAAAGGTTAGATTGTAGGGAGACAGGAGAGAAATCTTCCGAGTGAGATTTAAGGAAAAATGAATTCATATTCTCTAAGGTAACATAATGCTTGTGTTTAGATTGGACCGTCTGATTATTATTAAGCACGAATATTAAAAGGAGCCTGTGCATCAGCTACTGCTAGATCTAAACAGAAATATTACGTTACAATGGAGTATAGGAACTCCCTACCCACAGCTATACAAATTAAATAAATCATGACCGTTCTTTACTTATCGGATGGCATGGAAGCTTAATATTTACTAATCACTCAAAATTTACAGCAATGTATATAAAAAAAATTCAAAAAAAATATTTTTATTTCTTTTACATCTTATATGGCCAAATAATACATATACATATCATTTTTATAGACTTTCATCATAATATGTCCGTTCAAATTTAGAAAATATTTTCGGACCGTCCGTTTTCACGCGGAAAATCAACGGTCAATCTGCAATGAAATCATTCCAAATTTGTTTTAAAATGATCGAGGTAGAACATTGAACGTAACCAACATAAAACTTTGAAAGTTTTATTATGTATGAGTTTCAATCCAACATGAAGTGTTTATGGCCATACGATGCTTCAATTTTCGATCAACTGGATGAATGGGTAAATAAAAACAAAATTTGATCAAACTCGGATGCAAGACAATAAATATAGTGCTCTTTAATTTAAACGGTTCCGATCGACCAACGGGTGACGTATTCCCGTACATCTTCATTAACTCGTGAAACAAGAGTTTATGTTTCATGAAGGTGCATAGAAGATGTGTCGTATATGCAACATGCATGTAATGCTATGTAATTAATATGTCAAAATCATTTAATCAAGTAATAAATATATTAGAACATTAATTATTGCATAAATTTCATTAATATAATTTCCATTACAAAATATTTTTACAATTAAAGTCGAATTTTGACGTTAATTGACTAAATTTCATTGAATAGTTTTGCAAATATTGACACATGTTGAGGGGGCAAATTAGGACAAAATTCAATAAAATTAATAATTATAAGTATGATTCGGTCATAAAAACCGTAAAAAAGTAGATATTTTTTTCATATTATCTGTTGTACTTCTAATTTGATTTTGGTTTTACAAATTTGATTTTATAAAAGGTCACCCAACTTAATCAAGTATCAATTTTTTTAGAAAACATTAATAATTTAGAAAACCTTCAAGTATAGATTTTTTTCATGTCCCATATGCATGAAAAATTTGCCAATGAATATAAATTCAGTACCACTTTCAAGCAATTTCAATGTCTTACTTACTCTCTCAATTAATTGCAAATCTATTTTAAAATCTATCTTATAAAATGATCAAGGGAGAAAACTAAACGCAACCAACATAAAAGTTCGAAAGTTTTATTATGTATGAGCTTCGATTCAACATGAAGTGTACATAAAATTTAATTTATTTTTTTACTTTAAAAATTGATTTTATTAAAAGTCACTCAACTTGATTAACTAATTATAACCTGAAAATCTAAATTGGATTAACTAATTATAAATAATAATTATGGATAATTAAAAATCCGAATTTATAATTAGTTGAAAAGTCACAACATTCAATTTTTAAAATTTGAACACATTTTAACCAAAATTTCATTCAAAGGCTGGAAAATTCTAATTCGACTAAAAGGAAAAATTGAACCAAAAGAAAGTATTTAGAAGGGTTTAGAACCTCCAATAAAATTGCATCTATGAAATAACTGGTCCGTTGTCAGACAGAACCACACAAATACTCATATGACCCTTGCCTCACTCTTTTATCTCCCTTTCTCTCTCTTCCAAGTGGACCCCACCCCATCTCTTCCTTAATGTGTACAATGGGTCGATGGCAGCTTCCCTCCACATTTTCATTTCCCTCTTGAAACTCCTGCACGTTTAGCAGCTTCCCTCCATATTTTCCCTCCACATTTTTGGGTGCCGCCATATTTTTTGGCTCCCTCCACGTTATATTGGGCGCCTAGGAGAATGAGTCGTATGAAAAAGCAAAGTAAATTGACTCATTATCATTTCCTTGCCAAAAAAAAAATTAGAAGCCAAGCGAAAGTGCCATTAGTTTGAAGCTCTTTGATTCAATGGAGGTTCCATCAGCTCGCCTCCCATTTTCTCCTGAAGACTTCTGATTTCACACCTTAATCTGCGCTTAACCCTATGATGCTCAAGCAAAAGCGTTCGTTCGTATTTTAGTTGAGGCAATTCTGACTCGTTCAAAATTGGTTATGCTATTTTTAATTATACAGTTGAATACCACTAACCCTGTATTTTGACAGTAAATGCAGAAATTGACCCCAATTTCACCCAAATTAGTGCTCAATCTTGAGTTATTGTGATAAATTGTAATTGCCCCAAATATATCAGAAAAAGATGACATGGTGTATACTGGTGTTTGATTATGTGCACTCAAGGTGTTCGATGAAATGACATAAGTGCACAAGCTTGTAGTAAACTGATAATCTTCTTTGTTTGGTAGTATAGTGTTTAGATCTTCTAATTTTGAAGTTAGGAGTTATAAAATGTGGAAACTTTTAGTAAACATAAGTGCACAAGTTCGATGAAAATTCTCAATTTCAAACTTTTTTTGCACAGTCTTTCTTAATTTCACTTTTATTTCGCAGCCTCCATATAAGAACCAACTCAAGCAGTCAAACTTAATTTTATTAATATATCATACTACACTTGTATTTGAGAGTGTTAAATCTAAAAGGCTGATCTGTAAATTTACAGCCCTCAAAGAGAATATTTATAACGTTTTCTTGTCACATGCACCAATCGAAGCCAAGGTGTCTTCCTGCCACACCAATCGAAGCCAAAGCAACAAACGCTTTCTAAATTTCAAGGTAAACTCCTTTCACATCAACCGACTTTGTATGTTATTCTGAAATTTTATCAACACAAATAGGCCAGCACCTGAATAGGCACGTAATATATTTGAGAAACTGTAATTAAGATGGTGCATTTACTAGAACATTTCTTGTTAGATGAATTTTCAGTGAGGCATTTACTCGAACAACTTGCAGGCTATGTTATATTTGGGTGCTAGTTATTTAATTATTTAAACTTTTGATCTTGTAGTTAACCATGCTGGACCACCAACTATAATTGATGGTAAATCCAGAAGAAAAGGCAATGGAGGCGGTGATTGATCTTGAAATGCCCAGCATGCCAATAGAAGCTGAGTTAATCCCTTATGCGCTTCAAGGTAAATGCATAAATCATGAATTGGTCTGTATAGTTGATTCTTATACTAATTTGAGCACAGGAGGATACTAGTACTTCTATTTAAAACTCACTTTGATTTCTCTTTGTTTATCCAACTACCCCCAATAAATTATCCTTTTCAGAAGGAATATTGAAGTTTCTTATAGTTGCAACTAACACCAAAAATCCTTCCTTTTTACAATTTGCACTACAATACTAACCATAAGTCAACAGGATGTGACAAAATTAGCCCTAGCCGTTCCATATAATGCAACCAGTTCTCATAATAAGTACTGAAAGCATCTAGCTTCTCTTGATTTTGTTATTTTTGTAATATCCCAACAATTGTCGGTGTTGCCTGCAAGCATGTTGATATATGGGTTTAGTGTAGCCTGAAACTTCAAAGATTAATAAGTAACTAACAAGTAACTAAATTTTTTACTATGCTTTATGCCATATCTTGCTGACAGATTTGGGGACAATGGTTGGAGGCTTGTATTAGTACCTTTCCTCTTTTCATCTTTGTTAAAAATCTCTTACATGTACTTTTTGTGCAATTTCTGTCATTTATTATTTACAACTGTTGCTGACAAGATGGATCTGGTATAACTTTCTTTTGATGGTAGCAATTATTGTTAATTAATGATAGCTTAAATGTTTAAATTCAAATAGCAAACTTAAACATGCCCTAAATTATTAAACTCAATCTACTTATCTACATCATTTGTTGTTTGCTACACATGTTTGTAGATGATTATAAAATTCTGATGACTATTTTTTTTTTCAATAATAATTAACCAAATTGATTGCAAATCCAGAAGTTCTTGATCAGTATTTTCTCATCAAGAAAAAGTGATTTTTATACACTTTTATATTTTGATAAATCTGGATTCCAGGGAATAATTATGTACAAGGCTTACTGGTAATTAGACTGTACTCTTTATGTTTTTATTCTCTTTTTTCAAAATTGTCAAAGAGACACATCACTGGTACTAGTATTCCTGTACTAGAGTGTTGAGCACAGCTTGCACCTGATTTGCACTGGTACCAACTATTGAAATT
The DNA here is from genome assembly GCA_025461045.1 of Carex parvula. Classification (NCBI taxonomy): domain Eukaryota; kingdom Viridiplantae; phylum Streptophyta; class Magnoliopsida; order Poales; family Cyperaceae; genus Carex; species Carex parvula. Next base: position 149,317 of record JAJGRW010001388.1, on the reverse strand, counting down.
TTCTCATAAAACTAAACTGGATCTACCAACATTCTTACCAACTCATAAATGAATATGCCTGCACATGCCTAGGGACTGGTATATGGAGATACATAGCTACTGTTTGTAACATAGATGTACCAGCACCATACCATATTGGTACATATCGTTAAGAATGCTATGCTCTAATTAGAACTTTTGTTGTCTTCCATTTCATAATTGAGTGACGTTATTTTTGAAATAAGTATTAAGTTTTAAGTAATCTCATAAATAATTTGAAGTGAACGGAGTGTCAAGCAAAATAATCAGTTCTAATGGTCTGGTTCGGATCATGATACCAGTCTTCCTAGAACTCCTAAAATATCACAGCTCTTCCTAGAACTCCTAAAATCAAACAAACTTTTATCTACTTGCTGAAAAAAAAATTGGTAACGAAGATAAGAAGAAGAAGAAACTTGACATGAAATATTTGAAATTTCATTGAAAACAAAAAGGTTCAGTTGGGCAAATAACCTCAGAAAATTTTATTAAAATGCGACCATAAAAATAAAAAATAAAATAAAAGGTAAAGTTGCAATGACATCCATGCATGCAACTTAACAAGCATCAATACTTTCATCATAATATTTTAAAACCAAATTTGTCCCATATAAAAATCAACAAGCAGTCTTATCATACAAATGTCCACATAAATAAACTCACAATACACACATATAAAATGCACACCGCATAAAGTGACTAGCACCAGTTGATAAACTCAAAACAATATTAAACATACAACACACACAAAAAGGTACCACATACAAATAAATAGGACATAGACAGTGACAAAAATATTAGAATTATATAAAATAGAACACAAACACAAGCACTCCCATGAAGCTCCCTTCCCTCCCTTTGTTTTATTAATTTCAGAAAAAATATTACAGAGTATTTTCGGATGATCAAATTTATGAGCAGCACACCTTCATATATCCTCTTTATCAAAACATAGAAAGTCATACAAGATATAGACCAGCAGGAGGATGCCTTGTCTCCTCTGTTTTATGGCTTCAGCCAAAATCTGGGCAATTATGTCAAGTACCAAGGTGCTACCAATAAGGTCTTTTTTATGAGATTATTGATTTTCCAGTCACAGAAAAACAACAGGAATTTAAATGCTTTGGCGAACCAAAAGGATAGAGGGCGCTAAAAACATTTATTTTAGATAATGATGCCTTCCCTCTAAGGACTGATCAAAATGACGTATCCATCAATAAATAGAAGACATAAAATTAAAAATACAAGTGGTTTATTGTGGGGTCTCAAAAGTAGCTTACCTTCTGTTGGAAATGTTACAATGGTATATCCTTCGTCGAACCGGACCTGGAAATTAGGGCCACCCTTCTTGAACTTCTCCGTCAGAGTTGAACAATCTTTAATTTTCATCTCACGAAGATTCCTTGGAAGTTCTTCCAATTCACATATAAGGTTTGGACAGTTATATAGGATCAGATACTGGACAGATGCTAAAAAATTTAAGTTCTTCGGCAGATGAGTACTTTTGCAGCCATAAAAGCCCAAACATTTTAGAGAGGTAAGAGATTGAAAAACCTCATCATCTAAGGAATCTCCTTGAAAGTAAAAAATTGACAAAGTATCTATTGAGGAAATAGTTTCATTTGATAGTATCAACTTCAATAGTTTCGGGTTATCAACAAAAACATCTTGAAGTGCAAATGCGTACTTTTCCATGGGAGATGAGAGGCTGATCGCAGGGCAGGGCGATACAGATAGACTACGAAGTGTAGTTAATGAATTCAATCCCTCCAAATGACCATCCCATTCCATTAAAAACAGCTTCTTGAGAAGATACAGGTTACTAACATCAAGGGCACGAATAACATCTGAGACATTACGGGCATGAATAACATCAGCAGTTGAGCAATAAAAAATATTTAGCATCTCCAAGGAGGAAGGCAAAGAATCATCTGATAGGTTCAAATTGGGGCAGTCATTTAATTCAAGCTCTATCAAAGAGGTCAAGGCTCCAAAACCTCCTAAGGAACTGAGCAAATAGCATCCTTCAATGGTAAGAGACAGGAGGTTCTTCAATAAACATATAGGACTTCCTTGGGAGGAAGAGAGGTTATTGTCTGAATTTCAGATAGTTTGAGTTTACACAGGGAAACAAGGCATTGTAAGCAGGTGGATAATGCATCACCAGTAATGCTACATGATGATATCACCAGGTAAGTGAGTGAAGATGGTAAAACCAACTTGGACTCTTCATTTTTATAGAACATTGTTTCCATGTGGCAATGCATGAATATAACCCGGGCATCCAAAAGCTGCTCCCAAGAATAATCTTTATTCCAAGGGTCAAATGTCAATATCTCTTCCCACTCATCCAAAAGCAGATCTGGAGAATCATCCAATGCTGCTATCAATCTGCGTTGCACGAAAAGACAAAAAAGGTTCACATTTGACTCAAAATTTCCGTGTAATAGTACTGTTGGAAATTTCAGATGGATAAAGATACAAAAAACAGAGACAAGAGAATATTTGCTGCTGAAATAAAACTCTTCTATTGCTTTTAATTTCGGATACAAAGTACATCTTACTTTATAGTTAAACATTAATCTAAATAAGGACTCCACTAACCCTACTACATTATATTTCTGCCTAGTGTAAATAAGGAAACCACTTTCTCCACTAACTACACTAATTATAGAACTTCTAATACAAACACTCCTACAGACTCCTATTTTTGATACACATGCATTCTCCACTGTTTCTAATTTTAGTGTTATCAATTTTGGATCAATATTCAACACTCCCCCTTGATGCAAAATTGACTATACCAAGCTTCTTCCTCATGCTCTCGAACTTGCTCAGTGATAATGCCTTGGTTAGAACATCTGCCTTCTGATTTTCTGAATTGACAAATTTCAGCTCAACGATCTTCTCTGCAACTAGATCTCTGATGAAATGTAGGCGAATGTCGATGTGCTTTGACCTTCCATGGAACACAGGATTCTTCGTCATGGAAATGGCTGATTGATTGTCACAATAGATCGGTGTTGGCTGCTGCTGCACCTGTCCAACATCGTCTAAAATTCGCCTAAGCCACACTGCTTGACAAGCTGCTGAGTTAACTGCAATGTACTCTGCTTCTGACGATGAAAGAGCCACTGTTGCTTGTTTCTTTGAGCTCCAACTTATAGCACTTGATCCAAGGGAGAAAATATATCCAGATGTGCTTCTTCTATCTTCAGAACAACCTTGAGGGCGTTTCACCAATTGCCAAGTTCTGTTTTTCTCAATCGATTGCATTTCTTCTTGCATTGCATTGCGCCACTCTTGTTTTTCTGAGGCTTCTTCATAAGTTGTGGGATCGGCAACAAGGAGTACCTGGGTTGTTTCATACAGTTTTTGCAATGTTTTGAACTTCCTTGATTGCATCTCAGGAATTGAATCTTCAACCGGACTGCTAGAGCTGCTGCTAGGTGGTTGTTTGTGTGGTTGATCTTGTGCCGCTATCTCTTCATTTTCTTCTATTGATTCTTCAACCTGGGTTTGTTGTACAACACTCTCCCACTGCCAACTTGCTTCTTCATCGAATAATACATTTCTACTCACAACAATTTTACCATTTTCTGGATTGTATAGCCGATACCCTTTGGATTGTGTACACTACCCGATGAAAATGCATTTTTCAGATTTTTCATCAAGTTTTGTTCTCTTTTGTGGATTGATTAGTGCATAGGCTATACTCCCAAATACCCTTGAATAACTTACTCCAGGTTTCCTCTCAAACCATGCCTCAAATGGGGTTTTATTCATAACGGCTTTTGTGGGTGAAACATTCAAAATATACACAGCAGTTGCCACTGCTTCAGCCCAGAATTTATTTGGTAACTTCTTGCATTTTAACATACTTCTTCCCATCTCTACCACAGTTCTATTCTTTCTCTCAGCAACCCCGTTTTGCTCGGGTGTGCATGGAGTGGTTAACTCACAATGTATCCCTTCACTTTCACAGAAATTTATGAACTCTTTTGATAGAAACTCACCACCCCGGTCAGTTCTTAACACCTTCAACCTTTTCTCTGATTGTTTCTCTACAAATGCTTTAAACACCTTGAAACTATTGAATGCATCTCCTTTGCTATGTAGGAAATACACCCAACTCATTCTACTATAATCATCTGTGAAAAGAAGAAAATATTTGCTGCCTCCAAGAGATTCGGTTTGCATTGGACCACACAAATCCGCATGAACCAACTCAAGCACTTGAGTTGCTCTCTTGGCTTGGCCTTTTGGGAATGGAAACTTGGCTTGTTTACCAAATATACACCCTTCACAAACACCTATTTGGTTGATTTCGGGTAGGCCATAAACCATTTGTTTTTGGTTCAACAATTTCATACCATTGATATTCAAATGACCATATCTAAGATGCCATAACTCAGATTGGTTCAAATCTTTTGCAACCATTGCTTTTTCCTTTACATTTGAAACCTCCAAGGGAAACAATTTATTGGTTGCCATGTTCACTTCTACCAATACTTGGTTTTTGGATTTTATTACACAGGTTTTCCCTTCAAACACAATTGAATAACCACAATCCATCAACTGCCCGATACTTAGCAGATTTTGAGACAAATTTGGAATATAATACACATTATGCAAGTATTTCATACCGTTTTCTTTGGTGTGCACTGCAACCGTGCCCTTGCCTTCTACTTGAATTAGCTTGTCATCACCAAGTTTAACTTCCAACTTGCATGTTTCATCATGTTTCATCCAAGTCTTCAAACAACTGCTTGAATCCGGACATGTGATTTGAACACCCGCTATCGAGAAACCAGATGCTGCTTGCATCAACTTTGTCAACCGCGCTGCTGGCCATGAAGAGAGTTGGTTGCGTATCCTCCTCTTCTATATAATTTGCTTGACTCTCTTCTCTTTGCTTCTTGTAGCATTCTGCTTGGTAGTGCCCATACTTGTTACAATAATAGCATTGAACATCCCTCTTGGAATCTTCATATGAATTTGCTTGATTGCTTCTACCTCCTCTGCTGGAATTAGCCCGTCCACTGCTGGGATTGTGGCTGCCTCTGCTGGAATTGTTTCTTCCTCTGCCTCGGCCTCTTGGGTAGCCATTAGATCTGCCTCTTGATGACTCCCCCTTCATGTAAAATGCCTTGTCGTCGCCTTTATCTTCAGCCTTTGACATCCTTGCTTCATGATGCAGTGACCCCATGAGTTCATCAAAGGTGTAGGTTGCTAGATCTTTGGACTCTTCGATTGCTGCTACCACATGATCAAACTTGGGTGTTAGGCTTCTCAACACCTTTGCCACCACCGTCTTCTCCTCCATGGTGTCTCCAAATGCTCGGATTTGATTGACCACCTCTTGTACTCTTGAAAGGAAAATTTGGACTGATTCTTCCTTGTTCATCTGCAATGTTTCAAAGTCCCTGCGTAGGCCTTGAAGTTTGATTGCCATGACTCGAGTACTCCCTTGAAATGCTGTTTTCAGGGTTGTCCATGCCTCCTTTGCGTTGGTGGCTGCTGCAATTTTCAAGAAGATGGTGTCATGCACTGCTTGTTGGATGAAAAACAGCGCTCGTGCATCTTTCTTCTGATTCTCTTGCGGATTAGGATCTGGATTAGGAACTCCATTTGCTATCAAGTCCCATAGGCCATGAGACTTGAACAAGGTCGTCATCTTGATGCTCCAAAAAGCATAGTTTTCGCCTTTGAAGAGAGGTATTGCTGGTTGTGTGACATTCACCATGGTGCAGCCGTTTTCTGCCATGAAAACGCCCCAGGGTTGATCAACCTGGCTCTGATACCACTTTGTTGGAAATTTCAGATGGATAAAGATACAAAAAACAGAGACAATAGAATATTTGCTGCTGAAATAAAACTCTTCTATTGCTTTTAATTTCGGATACAAAGTACATCTTACTTTATAGTTAAACACTAATCTAAATAAGGACTCCACTAACCCAACTACATGCTATTTCTGCCTAGTGTAAATAAGGAAACCCCTTTCTCCACTAACTACACTAATTATAGAACTTCTAATACAAACACTCCTACAGACTCCTATTTTTGATACACATGCATTCTCCACTGTTTCTAATTTTAGTGTTATCAATTTTGGATCAATATTCAACAAGTACATCCTCTAGTTTCAGGCACTGTACTATTTGCTTCACGACCTCATGTTTGGATTGGTTTCTTTCTTCCTTCTTCAACAAATCATCCTTAGAGCAATAACTAACTTGAGGGATATTGCTAATCTCTAAAGAAGTGAGATTTGGTGGAAAGGTAGGCATTTTATTAAGGTTGTCAAGCCCCCGTAGTATAAAGCTTTCACAATTGGGAAGTGATTCATTAATGGATGAGATTTCTTTTACTTTATCACAATCCATTAATGTTAGCGACGTGAGATGCTTTAGTGAATTCTGATTTTGGAACCAATTTGGAATTCTATCTCCTCCAAATCCTTTAAGTGTCAGACCACTTATACGAGAATGAGGTTGTAATGCATCCAATAATTCAACATGTGGAGTAGAGAGACATGTAGCATTATTAGTGCCTCTTTCATCAGAGTTCCACTCAAATTCTAGTGTCGTGAGATGCCTTTTATTTTGCATATTGGCCTTTATAGCATCCTCGAAGACCTGCAATGTGCATTTCACCTCGAAGCTGATTTAAATTTTCTAGCTGGTGCAATTCATACCCACATTCCTTCCTTACAATGAAATGATCAAGCTTTTGGAGGGACGTCAGCCTTCCAACATGAGAAATTTGGGACTTTGTCTCCCCACTTGAAAAAAACCACCTCAAGTTAACGAGTTTACGAAATCCGTGGGTAGGGATTCACAATTTGACAGGTCAAATTTTTGGAGGTGGTAAAGTTTGCAAATGGAACCAGGAAACTTCTTAAGAGGCTGATAGCCATCAATATCGAGTTAACGAAGATGTTTTAAATTGCCAATAGAGTCTGGTAAATCATCAAAACATTCGACAAGTGATAACACCCGTAGTTTTTCCAAATGTTTCAATATCTCTTGCAATACATTCTTTGGGACAATACCACCATCAGGTTCCACCCAAAAAGTGTGTATATTGTTCATGAGGCATAATTTTTCTTTTAGTTCGTTTATCATGCTTGAGGGCAAAAAGATGTGGCGAATGTTTTCACTTCTAGATTACATGTTACTTATGTGGGAAGAAACTTCTCTGGAATTAGTTGAGTCTATTCTGATAAAATCATCGCCTTGAACCCGCTCTGCAAGATCATGAAGCAGGTCATGAAGTTGGTATCGTTTTCCCTCTTTATCTTCAATTTCTTCAATAAAAAACCTCGATACGAGCTCATGCAAGTAATTTTCACTGATATCCTCCAACCTTTCTTCCTTATCTCTTGGCCTTATAAAACCTTCTGCCATCCATAAATCAATTAAAAAATTTCTGTTGAACATATCGTCTTTTTCAAATAAGCTACATATTGCAAAGCAACGTTGGAGATCCACTGGCAGCTGCTGATAGCTCCATATCCTTGCTTTCATGTTATCTCCCAACCAATCTTTTTCTACTACTTCCTTCCAATACCTTAGGTTTTTTCCACTCAACTGTTGACCCACTAGCTTTACTGCACCAGGGTCTCCTTTTAGCTTAATAGTTATTTTTCGACCTATTTTTTCGAATTCCACTTTCTGTAAATGAGAATTGCTACGCCAAGCATAGTGCATAAAGAGTTCTAAAAATTGATCCTCCTCTATCTCCTGTAAATAATAGGTCTTCACTTCCGTAACACTGGGAAGGTTGGCCTTCTCTGCAACATTTTGGATTGAGTTGTAAGTAGAATACTGCTCCCTGGTAAGCAACTACTTAAGCAACTAATGAAATTCTCCCATTGCACAACAAAATCCTCAGTATCACTCCAAAAATCATCTAACACAAGTAGAAGTTTCTTAGACCCTAATATGCTTCTTATTTTTGTTAAAAGAGCTTCAAGAGATGAAGAGGGATAATCATTACTAGCACATTCTTTTGCCTTTATGATTTCTATCATATTCTTAATCACATCAGTTGCCTTAAATTTGCGATGGGTATGCACCCATACAGGAATATCAAAATGATCTTGTCCATCGATATGTTTATATACATACTGGGCAAGTGCAGTTTTCCCGACACCAGAACGGCCTGTAATGGCAATTATAGGGATAGCTGACCTAGTGCTTGGTCCAGGCTCAGAATTTGATGGTTTTTTCGTGAGTAATCTGACTATTTTTTTTTTATCTCTCTTACGACCGAAAACTCTACTGGGAGGCTCTGAGATTGTTTCCCTATCAGGGTCACTACCACTAGCAGTTTCTTGGACCTCTAACAAATCACGAAATTCGTTGGCCTCCTTTGCAATTTCTATGAGTTTGTTTATACAACCCTTTAGCATGATCTTATGACGGGAGAAAATCGCTAAGCTATATTTTAACTTTACCGAAGCAATCTTAAGAGAACGGGGTACAAATTGGGATGGTAAACTAATCCGGGTTCCCCTCACATTTTTCCCCTTTTGTTCTAGTGTTTTTCCCCTTTTGTTCTAGTGTTTTTCTATCATCCTTTACCTTCTTCTTAAGCAGTTCATACTCGAATAGGTCGATTGCATCCTCTGCCTCATAGTACGCACCCTTGAGCCTATTGAGCCAGGCCACTAGCTTCTCCTTGTTGGGGCTCTTTTCGGCTTTCTCAATCGCCAGAGAGAGGCGAGAAAGTGCTGTGTCTGCAAGTATCCTCCTTCTTTCATCCATGTCGGTGCCGAGAAGGCCATGCGCTTTGTCGAATAGCATTTTGATCAAGGGGGACGCCAGCCACCCAAAGGGGGCGAGAAGGGCTGCCTCAGCCACCATGGCTGGCCTCCTCTTCAGTCTTCACTTCGTACAAGGAAAGTTAAAGAAATTTTAGAAAAGTTTAGAAAAGTGGGAAGGAATGGTACAAAATGATAGGGTAATGTGGGATCTTTGATCGAGTTCAATGGTTCTTTCTTTTTTTCCCTTGCTTTTTTTTTTGTTTTCCTTAAGAATTAGAAATGTGTTTGGGCAAAAAGAGAAATGCGTTCACAGGACGAACAGTAAATGATGCCATGTGCTGCCAGCAAAAAAGCACTGACAAGTATTAATCAATCGTCTGAGACATATAGATTTTCTCTGGCCAGGCTTTACAGCACAGCCTACCAAGCCACACCATTCATTAGAAGTTGTACCGTTGTAGCTTGTAGGTAAACCGAGATTCATTCATAAAATCAAATCACATGCTTCGCTACAGCATGCATGCAGCAAAGGATAATGTAAGCTCTCCAAGTAGGACTGTATATCCTGGCTGTAGTTGAATTCAGATCCTCCCCGGTACCGTAATAGGAAATCTTATACAATTACTTGATCTGGACCGTTCTTTTTAACTTGGCACGAATCTCAAAGCCCAATAATACTGCCCCTCCGTCAGCCCGAATCTCAAAGCGGCTGAGAGTTAATCTCAAACCGTAAAGTGAAGGGAATCTTTTACGGTAATGGAGAGGATACTTGTCCGCTGTAGTTAGGGGTGTCAATGGCACTCTTTTGTTCGTTAACCGACCCATACCGTATTCAATAAGACGGGTATGGGTAAGATTTTTTTCGTAAACTTATTGGATACGGGTACGGATAAAGATTTTTTTTTCGTTATCAAAACGGATAAGGTAACTGATAAAGTCTATTTCGTACCCATTACCGATCGGATAATTATATAAATATATATATATATATATATATAGAGGAGGGATCGGATGACACCTCTTTTTGGTGACATCGAAGTTACAACATTCATTTTTTTTATTTTCAAAGTCTAAATCGTCGATCCAAACCGTTCAACATGATTATCTAAATAAAATGTACTTGCAGATCAAATTTTATATTTTTTTGAATTTTTTTTCTATTTATTAAGATGGGTACAAAATTCAATGGTCTAAGTATGGCTGTTTTTTTGTAAATTACTTAATAAATAGTAAAAAAATTCAAAAAAATGTAAAATTTGATCTGCAAGTACATTTTATTGTGGAGATCATGTTGAACGGTTTGGATCGACGATTTGGACTTTGAAAATGAAAAAAATGAATGTTGTAACTTCGGATGTCACCAAAAAGAGGTGTCATCCGATCCCTCCTCATATATATATATATATATATATATATAGAGTGGCTAAGATCAAAGTGGTATGACCAAGGCCTTTGGTGCTACCAAATCGTTTTTGGATTTTCAAAGTCCAAACGGTCGATCTAAACCGTTAGATGTGATCTCTATATTATAATCTGCTTGGAGACCAAATTTTACATTTTTTGGAATTTTTTACTATTTTTTAAGCCACTTTGAAAATTGCTGATCACATGGTCCAGAATTTGGTTGCACTGTTTTTACTGTTCACCCGGATCTGCCATTTTCAAAGTGGCTTAAAAAATGGTAAAAAAATTCCAAAAAATATAAAATTTGATCTCCAAGCAGATTTTAATATAGATTGAACATCTAACGGTTTGAATCAACTATTTGAACTTTAAAATTGCAAAAACTAATTGGTAGCACCAAGGCCTTGGTCATACCACTTTGACCTTAGCCACTCTCTCTCTCTCTATATATATATATATATAGAGATGGGCTATTATACATTGCAATGCATAGGCACCCTTGTGCATTGGACCATAAATCACCGATTCAAAGTCCAAATGACCGATCCAAACCGTTCATCTTGTTCTCCATATTAATATGTACTTGGAGACCAAATTTTACATTTTTTGGAATTTTTTTACTATTTATTAAGCCACTTTGAAAATCGCTGATCCAATGGTCCAGCAGATTTTACTGTTGTGTACAAATTAGTGTTTTTTCAAAGTGGCTTAATAAATAGTAAAAAAATTTAAAAAAATGTAAAATTTGGTCTCCAAGCAGATTTTAATATAGATTGAACATCTAACGGTTTGAATCAACTATTTGAACTTTAAAATTGCAAAAACTAATTGGTAGCACCAAGGCCTTGGTCATACCACTTTGACCTTAGCCAATCTCTCTCTCTCTCTATATATATATATATAGAGATGGGCTATTATACATTGCAATGCATAGGCACCCTCGTGCATTGGACCATAAATCACCGATTCAAAGTCCAAATGACCGATCCAAACCGTTCATCTTGTTCTCCATATTAATATGTACTTGGAGACCAAATTTTACATTTTTTGGAATTTTTTTACTATTTATTAAGCCACTTTGAAAATCGCTGATCCAATGGTCCAGCAGATTTTACTGTTGTGTACAAATTAGTGTTTTTTCAAAGTGGCTTAATAAATAGTAAAAAAATTCAAAAAAATGTAAAATTTGGTCTCCAAGCACATATTAATATGGAGAACAAGATGATTGTTTTGGATCGGTCATTTGGACTTTGAATCGGTGATTTATGGTCCAATGCACAAGGGTGCCTATGCATTGCAATGTATAATAGCCCATCTCTATATATATATATATATATATAGAGTAGACCTAGGGTGAGCTGTGCTCACCAACGGTTTTGGTGAGCACACCTCCAAAAAACGCATTTTCAAAGTTCAAATAGTCAATTCGAACCTTCCAACGTGTTCTTCATATTAATATGTGCTTGGAGACCAAATTTTACATTTTTGGAAATTTTTTACTATTTTTTTAGAATTTTTGAAAATCATCCGCTTTTTATTAAATAAAAAAAAATTCAAAAAAATTCAAAAAACACTGATTTTCAAAAATTCTAAAAAAATAGTAAAAAATTTCCAAAAAATGTAAAATTTGGTCTCCAAGCACATATTAATATGAAGAACACGTTGGAAGGTTCGAATCGACTATTTGAACTTTGAAAATACGTTTTTTGGAGGTGTGCTCACCAAAACCGTTGGTGAGCACAGCTCACCCTAGTTCTACTCTATATATATATATCTTAATGAGCATTAAATTATTATCCATCTCCAACAGTCCAACTGCCAACTACTCTTGGTCTTGGAAAATAAAATTGATTAATTTTCTAACTTGGACTTGACTACCCACACACTTTGGAGCCCACATGCTGAATGGTGGGGACTCCATAATTAATGGTGAAATTGCCAATATACCCTTGGAATCTCTTCTTTTTAGACATTTATTCATCTAATTATTTCTATTCTATCAAACAACCAATATCCGGCCATAATAAGGGTTATATTTCAAATTTCGTCCTATAAATTGATTTTTTTTTTTTTTTGTAATTGAATGAAGAAGAAGAGTTGGAATTTTAGTTCACAGTCTTGGAAGAGCTCAAATTCTAAATCAAGGCCCATGCATGAAGATTGAAGAGCCAATAGCGGTGGTTGAGTTCTTTAAGTAATAATTTCATCTGCTAGACTTTTGATTTATAACAAGTCGGCTCTTGAAAAATGCAATCAATGCCAATAATCTTTATTAGTTAACATTTTTATCCTTGTTAAAATATTTTTAACTATCTTAATACTTTGCAATTTTCAATATCAATTTCAAATTAATAATAATTTCTTCGTAATGTTTGCTATTTTTCATGAATATACAAAATAGTTTTCTCAATTTTAATTAATTTTGAAACTATATATTTTCTGTAAAAATAAAACAAAGTGGCAATATCGAACATTTCGTGCAGTATGAATATTTAATAAAGTGCCAATATTTTTATGAAAAAGTTTACGAACTTTGTACAAATTAAAAAGTCATAAATGATGAATATTTAACCAAGTGCCAATATTTTTATACTTTGTGCCATACTAATTACCTCTTTTTATTTTATTTTTTTCAACAGAAAATATGAGTGGACCGAAAAGATTAGTTTCAAATGTGGCTATTTTTTTAATTACATGTTCAATTTGAAATTTTACAATTTATTTTTTTGAATAAAAGTGGTCTTATGACACCGATTTCTATTAAAGAAAATCACAAGGTTCTGTGACATACCAAGCTGGTACCATCTCACATAAGTTCTACATCCATTATTACAAACAACCAAATAAGCAACAATGGCTAAAGAAAGAAAACCAACAAACCAACAAACTAAAACAAAGTCTAACAATCACATAAAGCAAAATATGCATAAGAGGTCCGACTAGTACAAATAATCCAAAGTTGATCACATGTCCATATATATAGTGCCAGCATATCCAAATCCCTCTCTAAGGCATCTAAAACTGGTGCAAAACATAGGATGCAACAACTCAAAACAATTATTTATTTTCATTTTTCCAAACCAAACTTCCTACAAATTTGGAGGTTCTCCCTCCTCTGAAAGCTCCACCTCGGAAGAGTTCAGGTTTGATCCATAGTGATCATAATATCCTTTAAATCACAAGGAAAAATAAGTGAAAGCTTTAATATATAAAGAAGAATCATTATTGCATTTACACCAAAAATTAGTAAGTGCTACAATTTTAGCTGCTAATTAATTGTTGTATAGGCCTAATATTACCATTAATTAAAATGGGATCATTTCTTCCAAGCCAAATGACCCAAAATATAGTACCATTATTTAATGATCATTTCTTTTTTCTCTTGTGTTTTTTTTTCCCTCAGAATTAGAAATGTGTTTTAGTTTGGCAAACAAAGAAATGCGTTCACAAGACAAGCAGTAAATGGTAACATGTGCTGCATGCGAAAAAGCACTGACAATAACTATTCAATCGTGAGACATAGATTTTCACTGGCTGTGCTGCACTATGCTGTGCAGCACAGCCTGTGGTAGGAAGAGATGAAGCCACACCAGTCAGGCAGTCATTAGAAGTAGTAAGATATAAACAAGATTCATTGATAAAATCAAATCACACACTTTGGAGCCCACATGCTGGGAGACTCCATAAGCAAAGGTGAAATTGCTTATATATCCCTGGAATCTCTTCTTATTAGACATTCATTCATCTAATTATTTTTGTCTGTCAAGCTACCAAAATCCGGCAATAATAAGGGTTAAGTTTAAAATTTCGTCCTACAAACTTGATTTTTTTTTTTTCTAATTAAAAGGAAGAAGAAGAAACGGACTTAAACATAACGGTCCTTAATTTTTTAGGGATAATGTGTTATGAAGGGCTTCGAAATTTTTGGTTTGTCACAAGCTTGCTCCCGAATTATGCAATTGATGACAATTATCTTCGGTAGTTCAATTACTATTTACTATTTTATTTTATTTATGAAATGACCAGAATACCCTTGATAATTTAACTTAATTAATGTTTAAATCTGTTTATCTATTTTAAGAGTAGAAGGTGCTCTTAAGCTCACCATGTCCTTTGGTGAGCTTACCTCCAAATTAAACTTATCGGAATAATTTCAAACAATGTGAATTCAAACTGTTGGAACCGATCTACTCCACGAGTGATGCGCTTACATGTCAAATTTATAATTATTTTAATTAATTTAGTATAAAGTCAAGCTGTAAAAAAATGATGAAAAATGAACGAATTGAAATTAACTTATAAACTTTCATTTTTTTTACCGCTTGACTTTATACTAAATTAAGTCGAAAGTTTACAAATTTGACATATAAATGCATCGCTCATTGTTTGAAGTCGTTAAAATGTTTTGGAGGTAAGACCTTGGTGAGCTTAAGAGCACCCTAGTTCTACTCCTATTTTAATACTTTACGACTTCTATTATCAATTTTAAATTAATAATAATTTCCTGCTTAGTAAATTTCCTGCTTAGTAATATTTGCTATATTCATTTATAAATAAAAATAATTTTATCAATTTTAATTATTTATGAAACTATATCTTTTCTATAAAAATAACATAAAGCATACATATAAAACAATAAAATGAAACATTAAACATCTCATGTTTATGAATATTTAATTAGCCACATCAAATAAACCTTTACTTTCGTTAAATTCAATTACAACCAAGCAAGCAAGGAGCCCTATGGTAAGGCAACTACAACATATTAACTACCTGTTGACTAATCATACCTTTATTTCATATAACGGTGCTATGTTTTGGGGTTGGTATGTAACCAATTGCATGATATGGTTCTAAATTTGCATCTGTATTCACTCAGGTATCTGAGGGTACAATTAGAAAAGAACAGTATAAATTTAATTCCAGCCATACTAAAAAAATTCAGTATCTATTGTAGATATAGAGGGTCATTTTTTAAGATTTATGCCAGAGTTAAAAGAACGGTCTGAATTTTCTAATTACATCTTAGGTAATGTGAGGGGATACAGATTCTAGGACTGCTAATGAGCCGAGCCGGCTCATGAGCCAATGAGTTAAACAGCTCAATAAATTGTATCGAGCCAGATCCTAAATTAAATAAAACCCAAACTCGACTCAGCTCATATTTTATCACTCAAACAGGGCCGAGCCGAGCCGGCTCATGAGCCCAACGAGTCTCTTCTCTTTATCACCTTGACTGGGAGGTCTCTCTCTATCTCACACATTATTTATCAGCTCAAAGCTATGAATAGGTATTTTATCAACAAATACCACTATGGTTAGGTCAGATTGATACTAGCTGATACCGAATCCCTTACCAATTTTGGTATTTTTTTTTAAAAGAATTTTGGCATTTTTTAGAACTCTTGTTTGCTCATTTACTTCTCCTTTAGGGATCTTTTTATTTTCTATGAATTAATTTATTTTGTATAAAACAGTTCGGTTGTTGGATTACTTTTGTGAACAGTGGTACAAGGTTTAAAAGTTTGATTAAGATTTGGGATCTGTTTTGTGGACTTTTGTGATTTCCTCTTTTTAGAGGGATTAAATTGAAAATTTTGTACTTCTTACTGCCTCGAAAAGAAATTTCCAGCAATTTCAGCATGTTTTGAATAAATTTGAAATCTAAAGTGCTATATACCTCGATTTTGATTTATAATTTTCATTTGGACTGCTTGGTTATGTTTGATTTGCAGGAATAGTTTAGGTAAAGTTATGACTTGTAATCAAGTAAATGTTTGTTTTTTTAATGCTTGGCATGAGTTGAGCTCGCGAGTTATGATCCGAGTTTGAGCCGAGTTTTTTTCTTCAAAACCGAGCCGAGCCTGAGTTAAACCTATTTAGTTATATGATGAGCTAAGCTGAGTTTTGAGCCGAGCTTGGCTCATTAGCAGCCCTAACAGATTCTCTAATCTTAATATAAACTTTTGCAAGCATGCATCCGCATTTATTTTGCAAATGCATCACTTCTTTAGTCACTAGAGCAACATAAGCTCGAGTTGGTCTTTTCCTCAATTGTACCAATTTTATTAAAATTTTATCCGTTAAAGAATTCAGATCTGGACTGTTGATTATAAACACTTAACAGGATTTCTCCCGACCTCGCTTATCAGGGTTTTTTATGTTAGAAAAAGTGACTAAAAGAATTTAACAAGTTGAAACAATATTAAGCCAAGCTAGACCTTTCTGGCATATTTATTCATTTAATTTAAAAATTAAAAAAAAAACAAAGAGAGAGCATAATATGATATGCAGCAGCTTATTTTTATCAACACATGAACCTTCTAAACGTACAAGCGATCTTCAAATGGTTTAGAAAAGGAAAACTAACAAAGAAGAGAAGAAGAAAAATGATCTAAAGACAGCATTTTATACTTTGATACAAGTGAATAAAATAGTATTCTGAAAAATGGTTACAATAATTAAAACAAGATAACAACTTGGATTTTTTTGGTGGAAAACCCAATAAGTGGCGCATGATAGTACAAACCACCACGTACATCTTCAACTTCTATCATGCTATTCCTTCAGGGCAAACCTGTAATTACAAAAGACAGAATGGCAAATTTAAAAAAAATCACCCAAAGTTATAGTATTCTCCAACAAGTTCACCAATTTAATCTGATAGTAATGAGAAGATGCCACAACAAATTTAATTATTCCCAAATATCCAAAACCTACAACAATGTTAACCAGGTCATAAGAATATTTTTCAATTATTTCCTTGATTCAAAATAAATAAACTCCAGAAACTCAGGATCAAGATCATAGAAGGAAAATCGGAATCAAAATCGGAATCAGTCACTTCATCGTGGAATCGGAATCGGATGAATTGTCGGAATCGGTCGAATCGGATCGGAAACTCGGATATTTTTGGTAGAAACTTGTTTTGTACTAAAAATAGTAAAAAAGTATGTAAAAAAACAATATGTTAAAAAAATTATAATGAAACAAAATATTACACACAAATAGTTTATCTATATAATGTGATACAATTATTACAATTAAAATAAACTCTAAAAGGTAATTAGTAAAATTTAGAGTCCTATAAGTACAATGGATAGGGGTATTAAGAGAAATTTGTAATTCAAAAAAAATTGTGTCTGGATGGTCCCAATATGGGGTTAGTGTCAAACCAAAGTATAGTTTAAGTATTATAGTTACATGATCTAACAACAAAAATGAGCAGTCGTATTGGTAAAGTTCACTATGAATACACCGCAGGTGTTGGGTTCGAGTCCCCTCGGGGACAATTTTTTAGCTAAGTTTTTGGGAAAGAATATTTGGAACTGAAACGGTTGGAATTTTCCAGAATAAGACCGATTCGGCAGAAATTTGACTGGAATGAGACCGTTTCGGCTGAAATTTGACTGGAATTGGACCATTTTGGATGAAATTCAACGAAAATATCGCCTACCGTGTAACTCGACCAGAAATCGAATCTGTACAGCCCGATTCCGATCCGAATCAGCCGATTACGGTCCGGAAAGCTGATTTTTCCTTCTATGATCAAGATAATAGTTCTACAATTCATACCCAAAGTATTGCAATTTTTAGATAAAAAAGCCTAAGTGAATCACATTTCCAATGATTTGCAAATGACACGTCACAGCTTTCACCAATTAATGATCCGCGGATTGAGACAAATTTATTAATATAGTATGAAGTATACTTAAGCCACAACACTGAGCTATCTCTTATCTCAGAAATTGTTGGGTTCAATTGCAAATATAATAATTATTGTCATATTTATAGCAGCACATTCTTGTTAGCAATCAATGGGTATTAATCAGAATTATATTATCACAGGTATTAATCAGTATACATTATCCAGCTTCAACAAAATCTACAATCATAGCAACAAATGCTCAGGTTTCAGAGAAGGAAGAGGAGGAATCGACAAGAGATCTCCATCTCCACTGGTTTTTTATTATACTATTCTGATAAGATATTGGTAGAGAATTTTTACCAGTGTGGACAGCTCTGACAACGCCTAGGGAGATGCAAATAGATCAGCTCTCAGCTCAGATGATGGAAAATTAGAGATGGTATTGAATATTGCACCTTTTCTGACAGTAGTGGGACGGGGACATTCAAAAGTTTGCAAGTATTAAGTTAATTCAATTCAATTATCTCTCACACCAAAAGCAGTCAGTGTTACACCTATACTGATACTAACTTTGTGCGAAATCAGGAAAATTTTCAGTACAAGATGGAAAGCATACCAGCTCTAAATGCAAGACCAGTTCTAATCGGCGACACCTCATCAGATCGAGGTAGGTAGGCTTCTGGTAATTAATTTGGAAGAGAAATTTATGAAGTACCATAATAGTTTGCAGTGCTACCTGATTGATTAAAAAGAACCAGCCATCCTCGTCAGATAACTTCTCCAATTGACGTGATTTTTTTGCCCCATTCCGTTCATAACTCTTTCATCTCGAGTGGTAACAACTAATCTACTCCTATGCTGCGGGCTCCCATGGAGTAGATTACTTGTCACCACTCGAGATGAAGAGCAAGAGGAAGAATCGACGGGAGATCCTTGTGGTGGCGTCTCCTCCACAAGGAAGCTATCGCAAGAAGCAGCCATGGTGGCCGGAGAGAGACGCACACTAGAAACAGATCGATCTGGAAGGGTTCTAGCTTCGCTTTCTAGTGAGAAATGATAAATTTATTATGGGCCCTAATTTGGGTTTGGGCTGGGCCTTTTTTGATCTAGATTGAAGAGAAATAAATAGGCCTTTTTTGTTCTGCAAAACTGATTTTGTTCCCCCTCTTATGTTATAAATCAAGCAAGGAGTCGTAACAATGTCAAATTTATTTTTTTTCTTGAGTGAGATTATGGTACTATTTATAGCGTATATTGGCTTTTGCTATGGACTCATATCTTCATTGTAAAAGTCTTAATGGTCGATCTGAACCATTCAACATGATTTCCATATGAAATTGTACTTGCAAATCAAATTTTAGATTGTTTTAGATTTTTTTTTACTTTTAAGTATTTATTTAGAATTAAAGGTAGAAAATCACTTGATCTCACATTTGTGGACCATAAAAAAACAATGATTTTTTACTTATTTAAAAAAATAGTAAAACAATTCTAATAATCTGCAAATACATATTCATATAGAGATCATATTGAGCTGTTTTGAATCGACTGTTAGGACTTTGAAAACAAAAATAATGATCTACAGTGTGAACCAATCTGCGTTATGCATTATACCATAACCTCAATCTTCTTTTATTATGCAGGAAGTATAGTAAAAATACCACAGTTCTTACTAAGACCCCTAAAAACAAACAAGCTTTTATTAGTACTTCTTAAAAAGATTTTGGTTAACCAAAATAAAAAAAAAAATTGACATGAAATATTTGAAATTTCATAGGATTATTGTTTTTATTTTACTAAAGTAAACGGTGCATATAGTTGTTGACAATAGTAATTTATTTTTTTATTTTTATTTTTACTTGAGCAAAATAAAATATTAATTGTTTATAAAATAAAATATTAATTGCTTATAAAATAAATTTTTTTCTATGAAGGTAAATTAATGCAAACAAAATAAAATAGAAAATGTAAAAGTTAAAATTAAACATTTTATTTGTCTTTTTTTTATTTATTATGCTTTTTTACTATTTTATGGAATATTTATTTAATTTTTAAATTAGATAAATATTAATTTATAAGTAATACACTATAAATATGATTGGTACTAGTCCAAATTTAATTATTATTTGTGTTGGAGTGGATTATTTGACAAATTTAGTACAAAACGCGCTTCTGTAAAAAAAAAATCGAGTCTCCATTTGACCGATTCATCTGATTCCATTCTACAGTCAAATGACTGATTCTGATTTTCAGAACCATAGCTGTACATACTCTTTATTCAATGAAATTGTTAGGACCAAAAGCCTCTGACCTTTAAAAAAAAAAAAAAAGAACCGTCTCGAACTCTCATTGGTAGAGAGCTGTCAAATGCACTTGGTACCAAAATTTTATATTTTCAAGAAACTTTTTACTATATTTTTAGATAGGTAGAAAAAAAATACCAATATTATTATGAAGTGACCAATTTAGAAAAATAGTAAAAAGTTTTAAAAAAATGTAAAATTTGGTTTCAAAGTAAATTTTCATATAGAGATCATATTGAGCGTTCCGATCAACCATTTGGAATTTAAATTTGGAGGTCTTGAGCCATAGTACAGACCTATGTGTGTTATGCATAGTACCACAACCTCACTCTAGATATAATATTACAATACATTAATATGTAATCATGATACCAGTCTTCCTAGAACTCCTAAAATATCACAGCCCTTCCTAGAACTCCTAAAATCAAACAAATTTTTATCTACTTGCTGAAAAAAAAATTGGTAACGAAGATAAGAAGAAGAAGAAAGTTGACATGAAATATTTGAAATTTCATTGAAAACAAAAAGGTTCAGTTGGGCAAATAACCTCAGAAAATTTTATTAAAATGCGACCACAAAAATAAAAAATAAAATAAAAGGTAAAGTTGCAATGACATCCATGCATGCAACTTAACAAGCATCAATACTTTCATCATAATATTTTAAAACCAAATTTGTCCCACAAATATCAAACCAAATTTGTCCCATATAAAAATCAACAAGCAGTCTTATCATACAAATGTCCACATAAATAAACTCACAATACACACATATAAAATGCACACCGCATAAAGTGACTAGCACCAGTTGATAAACTCAAAACAATATTAAACATACAACACACACAAAAAGGTACCACATACAAATAAATAGGACACAGACAGTGACAAAAATATTAGAATTATATAAAATAGAACACAAACACAAGCACTCCCATGAAGCTCCCTTCCCTCCCTTTGTTTTTATTAATTTCAGAAAAAATATTACAGAGTATTTTCGGATGATCAAATTTATGGGCAGCACACCTTCATATATCCTCTTTATCATAACATAGAAAGTCATACAAGATATAGAAAGTAATATTCACTCTAACAAAAAAAGTACCAGATAAAAATAAATAGAATATAGACGTTAATAATATTGTATGACCCGTACTTAAATTAGGTTACAATATTTTTTTCATTTTTTTACTTTTTCCTTTTTTTCCTTTTTTTTTTGGTTTTTTCTATAGTTTGCAAAGAACAATTAAAGCATCAAATAAGTTCGACAGTAATTGTACTGGAGAGTGAAGACTTAAAAAAGGTGCATACAACAAATTTCTTCTAACTGATCATGAAAGGAGAATCTTTTTTTGTTTTTTTGTTTTTTTGCGGTGGTTTTATTTTTTTTTATTTTGTGGATATGCTAGATGTCTGAATTATGATCTCCAACAAGTTGTACTAATTATATACCCAAACCCTGTGAAAAGCAAGCACTCTCATTGTTGATGCACGAACAAATCCCTAACGAGTAGCATGTGCATTTCTGGCTCTTTTGATTACCGGGATAATAATTGCTATGCCAAATCCGGTACCAAATCCCAATCCAATGAAAAGGCACAAGAGAACAATTGCAGTCATTTTCTTAGCAGATTTCCCAGGAGGAGAGGTTGAATTGTTTCCGGGACTTGTGACATTGCACAGCTTAGATAATGGCAAACCGCATAATCCTGGGTTCCCTTCAAACGATGAATTGTCGAATGACAAGAACTGGCCAGATTGCGGGATTCTCCCGACCAGATGGTTAAATGAGAGATTCAAGGTGGATAGGAAATTCAGGGAGATTAGTTCCTGTGGAATCTCTCCAGAGAGTTGGTTCCAAGAAAGGTCGAGTGACTCGATTTGCGTCAAGTGTCCAAGTCCATTCGGAATGAAACCCGTAAAAGCATTATGTGACATGTTTAGCGCTTTTATTGCTTTGAGTTCTCCAATCGCCTCAGGAATATCACCCGTGAATCTATTTGTCGATAAATCAATCGAAACCATTAAATTAGGTAAGCCCTTCTCTAGTGTCATTTGTGCCCCTTTATCCGTGATAGTAACAGAGGTCCCATAATTTCCGAGAGTAACCCAGTCACTAAAATACTTAAAATGAATATACGGTCTAAGGTTTCTGCCAAGAGATTCATATGAGGATAAATTCTGCATGGACTTGAAATTACTGAGCCAATGTGGTGGTAAACTTCCATTGAATTTGTTTGAAGCTAGATCAATTATTCTTAACAATGGGAAAAGAGAATTCATTTTTCCAAAATTTGAAGGAAGGTCTAGTGTACCATAGAATCTATTGGACCTTAGAATAATGACTTGGACATTTGGGAGGTTCCCTAGTGAAAACGGGAAAGTGCCACCTATACGGTTGTTCCCTACGTCAAGGAGTGCCAACTCTTTACACCGTGTTAAAGATCTCGGCAAATTGCCTTCAATATTATTGCTGTTCAGATCCAATATTACGAGTGCACAGGACCTGTTTATGTGACGAGATAGTATTCCAGAAAAATTATTTCCTCTTAAACTCAGGATTTGCATGTATGGACGGCCTATGATGCATGAAGCAATTGATCCACTCAAGTTGTTGTGCGATAGATCCAGCACAACAAGATTTGGTTCACAAATTGAAGATGGGATTTCTCCGGTTAGCATATTTCCGGATAAACTGAGATAAGTAGTTTGCTCCAAATAGAGTGTATAGTTGGATGGGATTTCTGAGAATTCATTGTTGGAATAGTCCAAAAAGTAAGCACCCGCAAGTGGGACTGCTCCTTTTAGCTTGTTAAAACTAAAATCAACGATGGTAATGGAAAAACCTGGAGGAACATCTTCTACACTAGTAAACATGTTGTGCGAAAGGTTAAGCACTGCGTTGGAATACATGGACCTCTCCCATATCCACCTTGGTATAACTCCGTGCAACTGGTTTTTTGAGAGATCAACAGCGGCCATATTACGTACATATCTCAGTAATCGAGGTATTTGGCTGAGGTTGCACGATGCTAAACTAAAATAACTGATTTGTGGAAATGCTAATGGCAGCTGTTCATCTGATACATCTTCCACAGATAGCTGATTATTTGATAGAAACAAATAGGTGAGGTTGCTGAGGTGCCGAAGTAAGTTAAGGTCAAATGTTCCATTAAAATTGTTTGAGGTCAGGGTAAGATCACGTAGACTAGAGAGCCAAACTATTGAATTTGGAATTGGTCCACTAAACTGGTTCTCACTTAGAACAAGGGTTTCCAGGTTTGAGAACTTAAATATTTGCCAGGGAATTGGTCCATTCAATTGATTTTCATAAAGCTCAAGCTCAATCAATGGAGAAAATGAAACAGGGGACTCTTTTAGTCTGAACTGACCTGAGAGCTTGTTGTGTTGAAGATATAGTCTTTCCAAATTTGGAAGGGAAAACAAACTTGGGGGGATTGAGCCAGAGTGTGAATTATGGGAAAGGTCCAATCTTGTTAATTTACGGAGTTTTTCGATTAAAGAAGGTATTTGTCCTGAAAAGTGGCAACCATGAAGACTGAGTTCAGATAAATTTCTGAGGTTGCCAATTGAATCTGGTATGCTACCAGAAAAGTTGGTGTAATCGAGAACCAAACTCTCCAAAGAACTCTCGATTGGAAAATTAGGTAAACTCCCAAATAGCTCTCCATTTCCTGATAGATCAAGATTGGTCAATGTTGGAATGTGGAAAATCTTATGTGGAATAATCCCTTCAAGATCACAAGACCACAATTGGAGATCTTTTAATGGAAATTCAGCAAAGTAGTAAGGAATCTGGGTTTCCAAACTGTTGCCAGTGAGGCGAATGACAGTTAAGGAACCAAGTTGCGAAAGAGATGATTCAATGGGGCCTGACAGATTACAATTAACCATACTGAGAACTTGTAAGTGGGGGACCGACTCAGACAGAGCTCTGCACCACTCGGTTCCATTCTCAGAGATATCCACAAAATCAAGATAGAGCTCCCTTAAATTGCTAAGTTTGCTAACCAATATCCGTAGATTTGGTTCATGCAGTTCCAAATCACAAACTTCAAAGCTTCTGGCTAACGAAATGTCGCATGAAAGGTCAAGCGAGATCAATTTAGTGAGGTTAGCTATGCCAATTGGGATTTGACCAACGAAATATGTGTTAGATAAGTTGAGATGGGTAAGCATAGTTAGCTTCTCAAACCCATGAGCTGGAATTTGGTTTTGTGAAAAGTCGTTGTTTGCAAGGTTGAGGTGTTGGAGCGAGGTTAGATTAAAGATTGCGGCACTGAGGTTACCTTGAATGTTACGGTTGCTGATGTCAAGAGCAGTGACATGGCCAGTTCCTTTGTCGCAAGACACTCCCTCCCAGCCATGACAACAGTCTGTTCCGGGTTGCCAAGAGGTAAGATCAGAGAGGAAGAAGCCTCTTTTGAGTTGGAGAAGAGAAGAGCTGTGGTCAGGAAGGCATGAGACATGGGTTGTCACAGAAGCAGAGGGAGACCAAAGAGATGAGAGGATAATGAGTAGAGTATAGAGACACAAGTGCAGAGAGTTTGGCCAAGAATTAGCAAAATCCATTTGTTGGATGTGGTAGAAACAGCAGGGGAGTAGAGAATGATTGATTATGCAAGTGATGTATATAAGCAACACAGCTTTAAATGTGAACATTGTCTGGTTAGGCTCACATCAGCTTGACTACTTGACTTGAGTCAATCCTGTTGATTTGGTACAGTACAATTGACTTGGGTCAACCCTAGTGATGAAGACCATCAATGGTACTCTTCAGTTGACTTGGGTCAACCCTGTTGATTACTTGACTAGATTAACTGAATGATAAATTAAGTGCCTTCAACTAGCTTAGACCAGCTCGCAGGAGACGAGTATAGTGGGTCAAGAAGAGGTATGATTCTTCTAAATGTGAAATATGAAATACATAAATAATATACTATCATTGTCACAAATATTAACACAGCCTTCAAAAAGAAAATTGTATGTTCTACATATTGTTCTCAACATGAAAAGCTATAATATCAATTATTTGCAGTATAAATTACAAAGAAATTGTTCCAAAAAGCACAACATTAAATGATAATAAATCAAAATGAGTGACATTTTTGTAACTTTTTTCAACAAAAAGTATTGAACTGACGAATGACTTGGTTTATTCAGTCATAAATTATGTAAATTGGGAGCCCAATAGAGGTCTTTATGAGTGCGTTACCTTCTTAGTGGGCCTCATCATCTGCGCCAACCCACTTACAACAAATATTGACACTCACTATGCGAAGACTCACTCGGTCTTTGCCAAATTTCTTTTCAAATTTTTAGCAATAATTCTCACAATCAATTCTATTTTTTTCTTCAGAATAAGTTTCATGATAAAAGATAGATATGCATATTCCATGATGCTTATATACCATGTTGCTTAGGTTATTTTAAATAAAAAAAAGATAGATAGTTGATGCTATGATACTTGGGTTATTTTGAATGGAAAAAGATAGATTCTTTGATATTATTAGGGATATTTTGAATAGAATTTTGAACTTTATACTGATTTAGTATGAATATTCTAATTTCTTGACCAATTTTGTGTTACTTATTGCTCTATGAGACTTTAGATAATGTCGATAATCGATGAAAATATAAAATATAATTTTTGAAAAAAAACACTATGTATGATAGCTTTCGCTATAGCTACGTTATTCGCGATCGCTTTTCTTTAGCCTTTCCGCGATGACGTGATAATCACTATTTAGAACCTTGATTCTAACTGATTGATATTTGAAAATAAATGATTCATTTCTCTACTTGTGACACATAGTACACAGTATCATTTAGGCATATGCTTGTGTGTGTGTCACAATAAATAAAATGAATCATCAGCTCTGACAGACCAATTTGAAGACTAAAATTTCTCTTAAACAAAAAACCTATCTTTTTTATTTTTAAATAAAATTTCAAATGAGTTTTAATAAAAATAAGTCAATAAATTGGATAAATCTACGAGCTTTTGAAACTTAGAAGGGTAAATATAAGATCATAAATTTTAGAGGGGAAACTACATAATTTTGAGGTCTTTGACTATACGTGAAAATTTCCCCATAAAATAAAGTAACATTCTCGACGTAAAGTAAGCATTAAGGCTGAACTATTGGGCTTCACTAGAGATAATGTGATTGTAATTGGACCAACAAAACTAATACCTCACAACTAGTATATTTCCTTATCTTGTTCTAGGTTCAAAAAACAAGGGATAATTAACATCAACAGAATAAAGCTTTTATATTTAACAGGAGACACAAGTGCAGAGAGTTTGGCCAAGAATTAGCAAAATCCATTTGTTGGATCTGGTAGAAACAGCAGGGGAGTAGAGAATGATTGATTATGAAATTAACTTGTATATATAAAAACAGTACATGTAATTTGTTCATGCACGTTGACTGAGAAATTAAGTCATTTAGAGCAGTCAGGCCATTCAATATGAACATTGTTTGGTTAGGCTCACATTGACTTGGGTCAACCCAGCATTTTTTTTGAAAGCTTTGTATTTTCTTTTTGACCAGCCTTAATGGTCACTCCAAATATAATACTTTAAACAATCATCACTAGCAAACAAGTATTTAACATTAAAAAACATAAATTTTCCAAAAAAATTCCATCGTATAACATAATCATTTATTGTAAATTATTCAAAGTTATTTATATTATAAATAGCGCGGCATTTTTTGTATGTTGTGTTCTTATAACTATTCGTGATATTTTTCTTAATTTCAAAGTTTGCCATATATTTATATCTTCTATATATTGTTCTAAACATGCAAATAAAGATCAATCTTCCAAAAAAAGCTGTTCTACAAATATCAATTACATTTGTAGTATAAATTACAAAGAAATTTTTCGAAAAGGTACAACTTTAAATATTAAAAAAATCAAAATTAGTGACATTTTTATAACTTTACCAACAAAAAGTATTTAGAACGATCATGTGCACCAACCCACTTGTGAGTTACCTTCTTAGTGGACCCCACCATGTGCACCAACCCACTTGTGGACCGATCTGCTATGTCAATTTTGGTCCCAAGGGGCAGCTGGCCCCCCTAGATTTTGAGTTTATCGGTCCTGACTGACTTTGTCCTGTCCTGAAATTTTTTTTGACCCCCTCTGAATGTTTGATTTGTAATCAGATTAAATTTAGGGTTAAAATTGAAATAAATTTAGGGTGGTAACTAAAAAAAATTTCAGGTACTTGAAGCCCATACGCTGGATGATTAATTTTTATCCCTCGAATCTCTTCTATTAAGACAATTATTTATCTAATTATTTTTCTCTATTAAGCTACCAACTTCATTTTTTTCTTCTAATCCAACCATAACAAGGGTCAACAAGGATTGATTAAATCTTCAAATTTCGTCTTACCAACTTATATTTTTACTAATAAAAAGTAAGAAGAGCAGAAATTTTATTCACCTCCCTTCTATTTTCCCGGTATCATATTTTCCCAAATCGCTCCATATTGTTTCGGTCTCCCCAGTAAGAACAACATCATATTTAGTTGTACTAAACATATTTAGTGTCCTTAATCATATTAATCATATTTGACTACTTAAGAAAATTAAACATCATTGGAACACAGATGTACAGTTCTTTCGCTCCATATTGTTTAATTTTCTTAAGTAGTCAAATATGATTAATATGATTAATCAAGACACTATATATGTTTAGTACAACTAAATATGATGTTGTCTTACTAGGGAGAACGAAACAATATGTCGTTTCGCTCCATAATTTTCTTAAGTAGTCAAATAAGATTAATCAGGACACTATATATGTTTAGTACACTATATATGTTTCGCTCCATATTGTTTCGCTCTAATCAACTAATCTTACTTATATACTCTTAAACAATCTATTACCTCTTTCTCCATTTTTATAATTTTTATGAACTAGTCCATATTTTCAAAATTAGCCAATATATTAGTTACACATTTAGGAATGTGCGAAATACACCTGTACTAGGAATGGTCATGTATTCTACAACAAGTTCACCAATTTAATCTCATAGAAATGAGGAAATGGCACAACTAACTAATTTCATTATTCTCAAATATCCAAAAATACAACAATGTAACCAGGTCGTAAGAAACAGATTTGGGTAATTTTGTTATTAAGGTGAAATTTCCTATGTACCTACCCTCGAATCTCTTCTTTTAAGACAATTATTTTTCTCTATAAAGCTACCGACACTTCATTTTGTTTTTCTAATACGGCCATAACAAGGGTCAATAAGGATTAATTAAATAAACATGAGAAGAAATCTTGTTATTCGCCTCCCCTTCTCCTTCATTCCCTCTTGTTTTTTATTTCCTTGTGAATTAGAAGTGCGTTTTGGTTTGGCAAAAAGAGAGAGGCGTTCACAGGACGAACAGTGATGACATATAGATTTCCTCTTGCAGGCTGCACAGCTAGCACACAGACTGTGGTAGGCAGAGGTGAAGCCACAACAGTCATTGATAAAGTTGAATCACATGCTTCGCTACTGCATGCATGCTGCAGAGGATAATGTAGGACTATATATAGAGTATAGCCTTTACCTGTAGTAGGGAATTGACTTGACTACCCACCCATTTTGGAGCCCACACGCTCATGATTAAGGCTGAAATTACCTATATACCCCTCGAATCTCTTCTTTACAGATATTTATTCATGTAATTATAAAATTATTATTATTCTGTCAAGATACCAAAATCCGGCCACAATAAGGGTTGGAATTTCTTTTTTCTAATACAAAGGAAGAAGAGAAGAGTTGGAATTTTAGTTCCCAGTCTTTGAATAGTCGAAATTTAATAGCTAGCAGTCCTTGATTTTTTTTAGGGATAATAATATCTTCTAGACTTATTTTGATTTTGACAATAATCTTCGTTGGTACTTAATTTATTATTTAATGCTCATTGGTAGTTAACATTTTTATATACCCTTGTTTAAATATTTTTATCTATTTTAATAATTTGCAATTTTCAATATCATTTTTGAATTAATAATAATTTCTACTTTATAATGTTTGCTATTTTCATATATAATAAAATAATTCGATCAACTTTAATTATTTTTGAAATTATTACTTATCTATGCTAATAAAAACATAACATCCATAGAAACGAAAAATTGAAAAAAAAAATTAAATATCAAACATCTCTTGTATTATGAATATTTAACCAAGGGCCAATACTTTTTTTTTTAAATGTTATAGAAAAGGAAGAGCAGGGGTAAAGTTGTCTAAAAAGAGCTACAAAAATGGAACATTTACAATTCAAGTTTGAGAGTGTTGAAGATTGATCTCAACATTCATTATTGATCATTGAACCATGCACGATCCAAGAGTTTAGATCAAATTCCAAATATAAAAAGAAATAAAATGGTAACGTGTACCGTCATTATCATAAATAGAAAATAGTACAAACCGATTTATTTAGGACTTGTAATTATAAATACAAACTCTTTTGTAATAGAAAAATATATCAAATACAACAAATTTCATTATCCTCATACTCTGCTTCGTACAACAGATAATGTAGCCTGGCCGTGTGGGATATGGACTGTAGCCTGTTACCTGTAGACTGTAGTAGGGAATTGACTTGACTACCCACACACTGGGGGACTCCATAATTAATGGTTAAATTGCCTATATACCCTTGGAATCTCTTCTTTTTAGATATTTATTCATCTAATTATTTTTTTCTGTCAATCTACCAAAATCTGGCAATAATAAAGTTTAAAATTTTGTCCTATAAACTTGTTGTTTTTTTAATTAAAAGGCAACCCCTCACTGAAGATGCGACCTAAATTTAACTTATATTTTGGTATTTTTTGTTTTATTTCCTATAGTTTTGATTCATACTCTATATTAAATATGTGTTGATTATCTCTTTTAGGGTTTTTCCTACTCTATATTCATACTCTATATTTATTATTTAATACTATCAAATTGGGGCCCCCTCATACTCTATAGTTTTGTATATGTAGAATCTTTTGTATTTATTAGAAGAAAATTTGGAATTTTCGTTTACTGAATGTCGAAATTCTAAATCAAGGCCCAAGCATGAAGGGCCAATAGTGGTCGTTGAGTTCTTTAAGGGATAATTTCATCTTCTAGACTTTTGATTTATAACAAGTCAGCTCTTGAAATATGACAGTAATCTTTATTGGTACTTAATCAGGTACTAGATAAAAAACAATGCTTTAACTTATAATTTTCAATGCACTGATTTGATAATTTCTGATGATCTAACTTATAATTCTAATTACTAATCATAATTTAAAGAAAACTATTTCAATTTTAACTCTAAATTTAACTCAGATTATAAATCAGAATTATAGATGGGGGCAAAAAAACTTTAAGGGAGTACAAAATCGGTCGGAACCGATAAATATCCATAAAAAAAATCAAAATCCAAGTGGGGGAACTGCCCCCCTTGGTCCAATGTGGGTCCGCCCTTGCTTCTCTAATTCTTCAATTATATATGTTTCACAACATTAACATATAAAACTAGACACACCAATATTAGATTTATATGTTGTTGTTTTAGAATCGACAAATTAGAAATAGATTAAAACAACATTTAGATATATGTCACGTGTCATTTAATTATGATTAAATTGGCATGATTTACTGTATATAAGTTGCTAAACTAAACTCTCAACTCAATTGATTAATACATCGTTTCATCATATATTTGGTTGAATCCCAATTTTGAGGGTCATAATTGAAACAACTAATTTTGTGGGGGACAAAATAGAAAAATGGTAGATAGGACCATTTATGCAATTATACATAAAACCAATTATACAATGTAGCTACTAGTGTTGTTGTGAAAATAAGCAAACAATAAGTAAGTCATGTGGCCATGCCAGTCAAAGCTTTTGTCTTTATTCATGCAAATAACAATCACCATCTCTCCTCTCTCTTTTTTTCATTTTTTCCTATTTTTCATTTGATGAACCTTCAAATACAGTACTGTCCATGTGTCATCTTAAAAGGTTGTAAAATTGAAAGATGTAAACAATAAACAGGATAATAAATGCAGCGGAAAAGAGAGAGAAAGTTAAAGAAATTAAAGAAACCCACGAATTAAAAGAAAAAGAATGATTGACATGACTATATATCACTTGGGAAAAAATTAATTTTCTTCTTCTACTTCCTCCCAATGCCGATAACACCTGTAAGACTGAGAATAGTAACATATATAATATAAAGCATATACATATTGGCATGCTTAGCTGGTAATAGAGGTATACAGTACTATTCTGAAGCTCATTGAAGAATTTAATAAACCCGGAACCACAACAGCGGGACGATCGAGGACATTCAGAAGTTAGTAAGTTAATTTAATTCCATCATCTCTAATACTAAAATGCAAGATCAGTTCAAATCGCGATATCATCAGATCGAGGTATAAGGTAGGCTTCTTGGAATTAATTTGGAAGAGAAATTAAGGTAACATTACTGTGGAACTGGTACCATCCTTTCTCCAGAAAATCTCCCAGACTGAACCCATGTACATTTTGTAACCCAAAAAGAAGAGAATTTTATTTTGACTAGGTAGAATATGCAATTTGGGCCGTTATTAGTTGTCTTTAAAGTGAATTCCATCGCTCATTATTTGGGCCCGATTTTGGTTTGGGCCTGTTTCTTTGTAGATTTCCCACTGAATTATTCCTTCCTACTTGCATCAAAGCAGTAGAAATTATTTCTTTGTATAGTCAGTTTACATTTTGCAGCAGAGAAAAGTGCAATAAACTCATTGATCATTAGTGAACTGGCTGTGTCCAATAGTTCATTCTGGAGTATTCAAGAAATGCCAAACCGACATATTATAGATGTACTGAGGTTACTATTGTATTGTGGTATTTTGTAAGAGTTGTATATGTATAATCTATAGAGAATATTCAACCACCGACACAAACTAGTATAAATAGGATATAGAACTCTCGTATACTCTTGTACTTTCTTAAATAAAAGAAATTAGTTTATATACTTCTCTCTTCTACTATACCCACAATCCAAGTTACATTGTTAACATTTTTCATGTAGGATGTAACATTGTGCATGTTTTTTTTTAGAATGCTTGGCAGCTGCTGCGAAGTTGTAGGGAAGAAAAGAAAATACACCACATCTAACAACTATCTACTCCGAAGCCTTATCCCAACTAACAGTTTCTCATCCACAACTGTGCCTCCTGAAGAATCTGTTCCACCAAGGTCTCTGGGGGCTTCTATTTGTTATTGAAAATAACCTCGTTCCATTGCCTCCATTCATACCAGCATACGCGCGCATAGGATTAAGGTCGGGCCTTCTCTTTTGCACTTTGCTTCCGTCCCCCGAATCATTTGTTCCCAGATCTGCATCAGTGTGCCATCTCTTGGGATAGTATTCTTTCCAGCTCTGATACTTATTGTTGGAAATTTCAGATGGATAAAAAAACAAACACAGAGACGAGAGAATATTTGCTGCAGAAATAAACTCTTCTATTGCATTAATTTCGGATACAAAGTACATCTGAATATATAGCTAAACATTAATCTAAATAAGGACTCCATTAACCCTACTACATTCTATTTTGCCTAGTGTAAATAAGGAAACCACTCTCTCCACTAACTACACTAATTATAGAACTTTTAATACAAACACACCTACAGACTCCTAATTTTGATACACGTATTCTCCACTGTTTCTAATTTTAGTGTTATCAATTTTGGATCAATATTCAACACTCCCCCTTGATGCAAAATTGGTTACTCCAAGCTTCAACATCATCTTCTTCTATCTGCTCCTTAGCCTCTTCGATATCAGCTACCTGAGATTGTGACTCGGCTGATTCATCATCCACCGTGGATTCTTCCACATCATTATCAGCCTCCATGACCTCCTTTTCAACCACCTTGTGTTTTTGCTTCTTTGTCTCATATTTCGGCCTCTCTTTAACCTCAGTTGTACCAGAACTTGTACTGCCCAAACCCTCAGCACTTTGTGCAAGGAACTGCCGTCTCATAGCTTCTAATTTTCTCTGCTCCTCCTTTTGTTTCCTAGTTAGAAGCTTGCTCTCTAGCATCTTCTTCAATTGCTTCTCCTTTTCTTTCTCCTTCTTTCTTGTCTTTGCCTCCTCAGCTGACAATGCACCATATACCATTTCTTGCACTGACACATTGGTCTTCTTTACTTTCTTCTTAGACTCCACCTTGGTCTCGGTTTCCATCTGCACATACTTCTCATCAGATTCTGGGGCGCCAATTTCACTCCCAGGAGCAGCAGCAGCAGCATCTGCTTCAGGTTTCGAATCCTGCATGTTAACATCTGCTCCAGCTGTGGCCTCTTTGGTTACTTCATTTAAGTTTGTGGTGGAAACAAGAACTTCAGTTTCCTCCTCTGTGATTGTTGGCTCTTGCTCAGGATTGACTTCTACAATATGTAGTCTCATCAAGGAAAGTCCCTTTTCTTCTTTCTCTGCCTCCATCAGTACATGCTGGTCAAAACATGATTCTGCCATCCTCAGCACTTGTGTATCAGTAATGGTAACCAGATCCCCATCAGAATCCTTGTACTTGATCAGCACTGATTTTAATGAAGGAAACCTCTTCGTCACAATATCTCTCAACATCTTGAAACTACATTTTTCTGACATCTGAGCCAGCCGTATATCATGGTTGTACACTAGCTTCAACGGCCTCTGACGAATGAGCCCTACATTCTCCACCTTGAGGGCTTTTTCATCAAACAAAAAATTTCTACTCACCATGATTTTGTCACTTTCTGGACTGCTACCACCATTTTCTTTTATGTGCACTCCTGCTGTGCCCTTGTTGCTTGCGTCAATCTTGCTTTCGGTGTATGCCATGAAGAGAGTTGGTTGCGTATCCTCCTCTTCTATATAATTTGCTTGACTCTCTTCTCTTTGCTTCTTGTAGCATTCTGCTTGGTAGTGCCCATACTTGTTGCAATAATAGCATTGAACATCTTTCCTTTGCAATCTGTTGGACTGCTGGAACTGCTGGAATTGTTGCTGATTCTGTTGGTACCTTTGCTGGAATTGAGGTGGAAACTTACTGCTCGTGGTTCTACCTCGAGTTGACTCCCCCTTCGTGTAAAATACCCTTTCATCGCCTTTCTCCTCTGATCTAGACATCCTCGCTTCATGGGTCTGCAGTGATCCCATCAATTCATCAAATGTATAGGTCGAAAGATCTTTTGATTCTTCAATCGCTGCCACTACGTGATCAAATTTCGGTGGTAGACTCCTTAACACCTTCCCCACAACCGTCTTCTCTTCCATGGTGTCTCCAAATGCTCGAATTTGGTTGACCACCTCTTGTACTCTTGAGAGGAAAATTTGCACGGATTCCTCCTTGTTCATCTGCAATGTTTCAAAGTCCCTGCGTAGGCCTTGAAGTTTGATTGCCAGGACTCGCGTACTCCCTTGAAATGCCATTTTCAGGGTTGTCCATGCCTCCTTTGTGTTGGTGGCTGCTGCAATTTTTGAGAAGATGGTGTCATGCACTGCTTTATGGATGAAAAACAACGCTCGTGCATCTTTCTTCTGATTCTCTTGCGGATTAGGATCTGGATTAGGAACTCCATTTGCTATCAAGTCCCATAGGCCATGAGACTTGAACAAGGTCGTCATCTTGATGCTCCAAAAAGCATAGTTTTCGCCTTTGAAGAGAGGTATTGCTGGTTGTGTGACATTCACCATGGTGCTGCCGTTTTCTACCATGAAAACGCCCCAAAGTTGATCGACTTGGCTCTGATACCACTTTGTTGGAAATTTCAGATGGATAAAGAAACAAACACAGAGACAAGAGAATATTTGCTGCAGAAATAAACTCTTCTATTGCATTAATTTCGGATACAAAGTACATCTGAATATATAGCTAAACATTAATCTAAATAAGGACTCCATTAACCCTACTACATTCTATTTCTGCCTAGTTTAAATAAGGAAACCACTTTCTCCACTAACTACACTAATTATAGAACTTTTAATACAAACACACCTACAGACTCCTAATTTTGATACACACGTATTCTCCACTGTTTCTAATTTTAAAGTTATCAATTTTGGATCAATATTCAACACTTATTCCCCTCCATTGTGCATGTTATAGATAATTTGTTGCCTGCACTGTGTCATTTGCGGTTAAGTTGGCATCGATTTTTGTAAATAAGATGCTAATTAAACAACACTCATAATAACCTAATTCATTAACAGTTGGTGGGGAAAAAACAATTATCTTATCATCATATATTCGGTTGATTGCATCATAATAGAAATATTTGATTTCGAGGCCGGGGATTTTCTAGCAAAATAGACAAATAGAAAAAAAGATTGATAGGACCGTGCCGGTCAAAACTGGTTCACTTTGAGGCTTCGCTCAACCCTACCTAGGTTAACGGACACAAGCCAATCAACTGACAAGACAAAAACCATGGCGAAGAGCACGTTGAATCTGTAGCCATTGGAGAAGGAAGAGGACGAATCAATGGGAGATCTCTGGTGGCAGTGGCAGTGGCTGTGGCGGCCCATCTACCCGGAGCGCTGATCCTTACGCTCCTTGAGCGAGAAGTCCTTATGGCAGCACCTCCACCGAGATGAATCGCCGGAGAAGGAGCTAGGGGAAGCCGTAGCATGGCGGCCGGAGAGTGAGAGACACGAAACAGAGACGATCTGGAATCAAGCCAGCTTTCAGTTTAACAAACAAACTTGGAAATCTTTATTAAAAATGTGAACATAAAAAATAAGAAAAAATAAAGGACACAATTACAATGACACCCGTGCTACTTAACAAGCAACAATACTTTCAACATAATCTTTTACAACCAGAAACAATCACATTATATCAAACCAAATATGTCCCATATAAAAATCAACAAGCTGTCTTATCATACCTATGCCCACATATATAAACTGACAATATACACCATAGAAAAACACACCGTCGAAATTAAGTGGCTAGTACCAGCTGATAAACTCAACACACTTAAAAAAAGAAAACCTCTTAAACATACAACAGACAAAAGAAAGTACTAGAAACAGATAAATAGCACATAGACAATAATTGTATCACCCGGACTTAAATTAGTTTACCTACAATATTTTTTTCATTTTTTTTTTCCTTTTTTTTGCCCTTTTTTCCTTTTTTCATTTTTTTTTTTTTTAATAGTTCTCCAAAAACATTTAAACTATCAAATAAGTTCGACAGTTGCACAAAATTATACAATCTCCCAATAATAATTCTACTACAGGGTGAAGACTTAAAAAGATAAATACAACAAATTTCTTCTAATACATAATCAATGGAGTTTCTTTTTTTTTTTTTTGGTTTTTTGGTTTTTTTTATTGTACTTTGATTTTTTTTAGTTTTTTTGTTGTGGTTTTATTTTTTTTATTTCTTAGATGAGGTGGTATCGAGGGTTACGGAATTGGAGAAGATAGGGGCAGTTGGAGATACAGATAGACAACAAAGAAGAAATTGAAGAGAGTGAGCCACCAAGTCCAGCCTAAAAACGGTTGCTTTCTTCTGCAAGAGAAACAAAGATTAGAAGAAAAAATTAGCATCTTATATCATTGGCCTCAGAGAAATAAATAAGCTGTGGTGTTTAAATGCAATTATTTAAATGCAAAATCGTCATGCAATTATTTAAATGCAAAATTCTTTTGTGATGTTTACAATTTTGTTCTGTTGATATTTATAATGTGCTTTCAGATCAAATTTTACATTTTTTTAATTGTTTTTCTATTTATCAAGTATTTTCCAAAAATGACGTTTTCAGACCATTGAATTTTGTACCCAATCTGGAGTATTGGAGTAACATAGGTTAGTAGTATTGGTCATGTATTCTCGAACAAATTCACCAATTTAAATTGATAGAAATGAGGAGATGGCACTAACTAATAACCAGGTCATAAGAAACAGATATTTGTTAAAATATTTTCTTGGTTCAATATAAATAAACTCCAGAATCTCAAGATCAAGATAATAGTCCTATAATTCATACCCAAAGTATTCCAATTTCCAGATATAAAAACCCGAAGTGAATCACATTTGCAATGGTCACCCAACATTATTATATTTTTTTGGATGATTACCAAATGACGTCTCACAGCTTTTACCAATTAATGGTCAACGGATTGAGCCAAATTTATCAATATTCAACACTAAGTTATCTCAGAAATTGTTGGGTTTCAATTGCTGATGTAATTCAATGTAATTCATAGTCATTGTTGGTATCAGTATATTCCTATAAGCAACCACAGGGTATGAATCATAATTAATTATCACTGGTACTATTCACAAATAGGTCTAATTTAAATAGCCATTTGTGAAATTATATGCTTAGAAAAGAAGATCTACCTAACTTCACCTGTGTTAAACTTAATGAAACACACAAATAGTAAATTAATCATAGCTGGCAATAAGAAATGTCAACAGCTTAGTTCACTTGCTCACTTCCTCCTTGTCCTGCTGTACTTTATCCAGCTTCAACAAAATCTATAATCATATCAACAAATGCTTGGTTTTCAGAGAAAGAAGAGGAAGAATCGACAAGAGATCTCCATCTCCACTGGTATAGAATTTTTACACCAAAAGCAGTCAGTGTTACACCTAGTCTGGTACCGGACAAACTGATACTAACTTTGTGCGAAATCAGGAAAATTTTCAGTACAAGACAGAAAGCATACCAGCTCTAAATGCAAGACCTGTTCTAATCGGCGACACCTCATCAGATCGAGGTAGGTAGGCTTCTGGTAATTAATTTGGAAGAGAAATTTATGAAGTACCATAAGTTTGCAGTGATACCTGATTGATTAAAAAGAACCACCCATCCTCGTCAGAAAACTTCTCCACTCTTTCATCTTGAGCGGGCTCCCATGGAGTAGATTACTTGTCACCACTCGAGACGAAGAGGAAGAGGAAGAATCAAAGGGAGATCCTTGTGGTGGCGTCTCCTCTGAGATGATTCGCCATAGGAGGAAGCTATCGCAAGAAGCAGCCATGGAGGTCGGAGAGAGAGGCGCACTAGAAATAGATCGATCTGGAAGGGTTCTGGCTTCGCTTTCTAGTGAGAAATGATAAATTTATTATGGGCCCTGATTTGGGTTTGGGCTGGGCCTTTTTTGTTCTAGGTTGAAGAGAAATAAATAGGCCTTTTTCGTTCTACAAAACTGATTTTGTTCCCCCTCTTATGTTATAAACCAAGCAAGGAGTCGTAACAATGTCAAATTAATTTCTTTTCTTGAGTGAGATTATGGTACTATTTATAGCGTATATTAGCTTTTGCTATGGACTCATATCTTCATTGTAAAAGTCTTAATGGTCGATCTGAACCATTCAACATGATTTCCATATGAAATTGTACTTGCAAATCAAATTTTAGATTGTTTTAGATTTTTTTTTACTTTGAAGTATTTATTTAGAATTAAAGGTAGAAAATCACTTGATCTCACATTTGTGGACCATAAAAAAACAATGATTTTTTACTTATTTAAAAAAATAGTAAAACATTCTAATAATCTGCAAATATATATTCATATAGAGATGTTTGAATCGACTGTTAGGACTTTGAAAACAAAAATAATGATCTACAGTGTGAACCAATCTGCGTTATGCATTATACCATAGCCTCAATCTTCTTTTATTATGCAGGAAGTATAGTAAAAATACCACAGTTCTTACTAAGACCCCTAAAAACAAACAAGCTTTTATCTGTACTTCTTAAAAATATTTTGGTTAACCAAAATAAAAATAGAAAAATTGACATGAAATATTTGAAATTTCATAGGATTATTGTTTTTATTTT
Source organism: Carex parvula (assembly GCA_025461045.1). NCBI lineage: Eukaryota > Viridiplantae > Streptophyta > Magnoliopsida > Poales > Cyperaceae > Carex > Carex parvula. The sequence continues at coordinate 110,307 of JAJGRW010001388.1, read as the reverse complement.
ACTAAAGTAAACGGTGCATATAGTTGTTGACAATAGTAATTTATTTATTTATTTTTATTTTTACTTGAGCAAAACAAAATATTAATTGTTTATAAAATAAAATATTAATTGCTTATAAAATAATTTTTTTTCTATGAAGGTAAATTAATGCAAACCAAATAAAATAGAAAATGTAAAAGTTAAAATTAAGCATTTTATTTGTTTTTTTTTTATTTATTATGCTTTTTGACTATTTTATGGAATATTTATTTAATTTTTAAATTAGATAAATATTAATTTATAACTAATACACTATAAATATGATTGGTACTAGTCCAAATTTAATTATTATTTGTGTTGGAGTGGATTATATGACAAATTTAGTACAAAACGCGCTTCTGTCAAAAAAAAATCGAGTCTCCAATCTGATTCAACCAATTTCAACCGATTCATCTGATTCCATTCTACAGTCAAATGACTGATTCTGATTTTCAGAACCATAGCTGTACATACTCTTTATTCAATGAAATTGTTAGGACCAAAAGCCTCTGACCTTTTAAAAAAAAAAGAACCGTCTCGAACTCTCATTGGTAGAGAGCTGTCAAATGCACTTGGTACCAAAATTTTATATTTTCAAGAAACTTTTTACTATATTTTTAGATAGGTAGAAAAAAAAATACCAATAATATTATGAAGTGACCAATTTAGAAAAATAGTAAAAAGTTTTAAAAAAATGTAAATTTGGTTTCAAAGTAAATTTTCATATAGAGATCATATTGAAGCGTTCCGATCAACCATTTGGAATTTTAATTTGGAGAACTTGAGCCATAGTACAGACCAATGTATGTTATGCATAGTACCACAACCTCACTCTAGATATAATATTACAATACATTAATATGTAATCATGATACCAGTCTTCCTAGAACTCCTAAAGTATCACAGCTCTTCCTAGAACTCCTAAAATCAAACAAACTTTTATCTACTTGCTGAAAAAAAAATTGGTAAGGAAGATAAGAAGAAGAAGAAACTTGACATGAAATATTTGAAATTTCATTGAAAACAAAAAGGTTCAGTTGGGCAAATAACCTCAGAAAATTTTATTAAAATGCGACCATAAAAATAAAAAATAAAATAAAAGGTAAAGTTGCAATGACATCCATGCATGCAACTTAACAAGCATCAATACTTTCATCATAATATTTTAAAACCAAATTTGTCCCATATAAAAATCAACAAGCAGTCTTATCATACAAATGTCCACATAAATAAACTCACAATACACACATATAAAATGCACACCGCATAAAGTGACTAGCACCAGTTGATAAACTCAAAACAATATTAAACATACAACACACACAAAAAGGTACCACATACAAATAAATAGGACATAGACAGTGACAAAAATATTAGAATTATATAAAATAGAACACAAACACAAGCACTCCCATGAAGCTCCCTTCCCTCCCTTTGTTTTATTAATTTCAGAAAAAATATTACAGAGTATTTTCGGATGATCAAATTTATGAGCAGCACACCTTCATATATCCTCTTTATCAAAACATAGAAAGTCATACAAGATATAGAAAGTAATATTCACTCTAACAAAAAAAGTACCAGATAAAAATAAATAGGATATAGACAGTAATAATATTGTATGACCCGTACTTAAATTAGGTTACAATATTTTTTTCATTTTTTTACTTTTTCCTTTTTTTCCTTTTTTTTTTTTGGTTTTTTCTATAGTTTGCAAAGAACAATTAAAGCGTCAAATAAGTTCGACAGTAATTGTACTGGAGAGTGAAGACTTAAAAAAGGTGGATACAACAAATTTCTTCTAACTGATCATCAAAGGAGAATCTTTTTTTGTTCTTTTTTTTTGTTTTTTTGTTTTTTTTGTTTTTTTGTTTTTTTGTTTTTTTGTGGTGGTTTTATTTTTTTTTATTTTGTGGATATGCTAGATGTCTGAATTATGATCTCCAACAAGTTGTACTAATTATATACCCAAACCCTGTGAAAAGCAAGCACTCTCATTGTTGATGCACGAACAAATCCCTAACGAGTAGCATGTGCATTTCTGGCTCTTTTGATTACCAGGATAAAATTGCCATGCCAAATCCGGTACCAAATCCCAATCCAATGAAAAGGCACAACAGAACAATTGCAGTCATTTTCTTAGCAGATTTTCCAGGAGGAGAGGTTGAATTGTTTCCGGGACTTGTGACATTGCACAGCTTAGATAATGGCACACCGCATAATCCTGGGTTCCCTTCAAACGATGAATTGTCGAATGAGAAGAACTGGCCAGATTGCAGGATTCTCCCGACCAGATGGTTAAATGAGAGATTCAACTTGGATAGGAAATTCAGGGAGATTAGTTCCTGTGGAATCTCTCCAGAGAGTTGGTTCCAAGAAAGGTCGAGTGACTCGATTTGCGTCAAGTGTCCAAGTCCATTCGGAATGAATCCCGTAAAAGCATTATGTGACATGTTAAGCGCTTTTATTGCTTTGAGTTCTCCAATCACCTCAGGAATATCACCAGTGAATCTATTTGTCGATAAATCAATCGAAACCATTAAATTAGGTAAGTCCTTCTCTAGTGTCATTTGTGCCCCTTTATCTGTGATAGTAACAGAGATCCCATAATTTTTTAAAATACCCCATCGAAGATTAGAACTATAACCTATTTCAATATCCCATCCAACAAGGTTTCTGCCAAGAGATTCATATGAGGATAAATTCTGCATGAACTTGAAATTACTGAGCCAATGTGGTGGTAAACTTCCATTGAAGTTGTTTGAAGCTAGATCAATCACTCTTAACAATTGGAAAGGAGAATTCATTTTTCCAAAATTTGAAGGAAGGTCTAGTGTACCATAGAATCTATTGGACCTTAGAATAATGACTTGGACATTTGGGAGGTTCCCTAGTGAAAACGGGAAAGTGCCACCTATACGGTTGTTCCCTATGTCAAGGAGTGCCAACTCTTTACACCTTGTTAAAGATTTTGGCAAATTGCCTTCAATATTATTGCTGTTCAGATCCAATATTACGAGTGCACAAGACCTGCTTATGTGACGAGATAGTATTCCGGAAAAATTGTTTCCTCTTAAACTCAGGATTTGCATGTATGGACGGCCTATGATGCATGAAGGAATTGATCCACTCAAGTTGTTGTGCGATAGATCCAGCACAACAAGATTTGGTTCACAAATTGAAGATGGGATTTCTCCGGTTAGCATATTTCCGGATAAACTGAGATAAGCAGTTTGCTCCAAATAGAGTGTATAGTTGGATGGGATTTCTGAGAATTCATTGTTGGAATAGTCCAAAAAGAAAGCACCCGCAAGTGGGACTGCTCCTTTTAGCTTGTTAAAACTAAAATCAACGATGGTAATGGAAAACACCTGGAGGAACATCTTCTACACTAGTAAACATGTTGTGCGAAAGGTTAAGCACTGCGGTGTAATACATGGACCTCTCCCATATCCACCTTGGTATAACTCCGTGCAACTGGTTTTTTGAGAGATCAACAACGTCCATATTACGTACATATCTCAGTAATCGAGGTATTTGGCTGAGGTTGCACGATGCTAAACTAAAATAACTGATTTGTGGAAATGCTAATGGCAGCTGTTCATCTGATACATCTTCCACAGATAGCTGATTATTTGATAGAAACAAATAGGTGAGGTTGCTGAGGTGCCGAAGTAAGTTAAGGTCAAATGTTCCATTAAAATTGTTTGAGCTCAGGTCAAGATAACGTAGACTAGAGAGCCAAACTATTGAATTTGGAATTGGTCCACTAAACTGGTTCTCACTTAGAACAAGGGTTTCCAGATTTGAGAACTTAAATATTTGCCTGGGAATTGGGTCCATTCAATTGATTTTCATAAAGGTTCAAGCTCAATCAATGGAGAAATGAAACAGGGGACTCTTTTAGTCGAACTGACCTGAGAGCTTGTGTGTGAAGATATAGTCTTTCCAATTTGAAAGGGAAACAAAACTTGGGGTATTGAGCCAGAGTGTGAATTATAGGAAAGGTCCAATCTTGTTAATTTACGGAGTTTTTTCGATTGAAGAAGGTATTTGTCCTGAAAAGTTGCAACGTGAAAGACTGAATTCAGATAAATTTCTGAGTTGTTGCCAATTGAATC
>JAJGRW010001388.1:0-101668 GCA_025461045.1 Carex parvula | reverse complement strand
CTGATTTTAAGTATTTCTCAATTACGCAAAGATAAAGACATCTCTTTGCATGGTCGATAATTCAAGTAGTCCTTCTCGTGAAACATTCCTAATGTGTGACAATTAAAAGAAATTAACAACTCCTTTCAGAGAACTCATCAGAATTATTATTTCCCTCTTTCTTTCAAGAGATAAAAGGTGGACAATAACTGGCATTTGAAACATCAAATTAAAGACCTAGTAATGAGACATCCAGTATTGGTACAATTCACCTAGTTCACGGCACAAATCTTTTCAACATTGGATTATCTCCCTCTCTAAGGAATACTGCTGTCTAATGGACAGTTGAAGGTAAGTAAGAGAAACTCAACTTAATTGAGGATAATTGACTTGGCTCCGAAATGATTATTGCCTAGGTTATCAATCAAACGAGGTCACAAGTACAATAAAGCTAAAAAAAGTGATGGTGAAGGACAGTCAGCTCTTAGTTCTGTAATTAGGAGTACCTGGTCAAACGTTTGCCAAATCAGTGCCTCAACAGTCAATTGATGGTCCTTTGTTAATGGATGTGCCCAGTTTCAATAAGTAAAAACAAGCCGGAACTAATTGCACTGACTTGGGTTAATTGAGACTGGACAAGGTGAAATTGTGGCTTTTAATGCATTGTGGTGAGAGCTCGGAGATGAAAATTCAGTATCATGGTCAATTACAACAACATTCATAAAAATCACAAAGATGTCAGGTCATTTCACCTTTGGCATCTGGACCAAAATATCAGCACTAATATCTGGCTTCACGACTGCAACCGAACGAATAGCTCCTGCCACGTGTGCATTCACTGGCCTCCTAAAGGTGAACCGCACCTTATCATGCTCCACCGAAAGGTCTCGTACAAATCCAGAAGCAGCATCCGACAACACTTCTTGGTCAGGTATCGAGAGAATTGCATTAATAACAGAAGAAATGGCTCCTTCGACAATTTCTGACTCCCCGTCACTGAGCCGGACCTCCTTTATGAGCTCCGTCAATTTCAGATCCGTTGAATCGGATTCTAGCCCCATTCTGCTGGACAGACGGGTAAAATAGCGCGTGTGCGTGTGTTTTGGGGCTTATTCTTCAGGCGTGCACAAGGAAGGAGACCAAATGAGTGGCGCTAAGACAGCGGTTCAAGGCTTTGAGCTCCTCGCGCAAATAAGAGACGAGAGGTGAGAGGTTTAATTAGGGTTTTAGTGGTGCTGTTGCCTGTGGGGTTGTGGGGCTACTGCCTACTGGGCTGGTGGCGAGTCCATATCTCTGAGGTAACAGAATATTTCTGTTTAGATTCGGAACGTCTGATCAGAATCCAGGCCAGTCCGACCCGAGGGGAAAAGGTGGAATGCACTGATCCCTTTAATATTCTTGCGGATCCTAATCGGACGGTCAACATCTAAAAATAAATATTCTGTTACCGGACGTAGTAGGAATTCGGCTGCTGGCTGCACTGCTGCAGGGTAAATAACGAGAAACTTTCTCTAACTCCTGACAATTCTCTAATGTTAAGGGATTAAATCTGGACCGTTCATTGATCAAGAAAAAAAATCGTTCGATAAAAGACAACTTTTGTATCTTTCAAAAACTTTATAATTACATATTTTTCCTTAATTTCATAATATCACATTTATCATTCTTTACCATAAAAGCTCTCATTAGGGGTGGCAAAAAAGTTTCGTAGCTCGTGACTCGATCGAAAACTCTCGCATGTGACTCGCTCGCTAACAGCTTGTTCGTTATTGGACCGAGCTGTTAACGAGCTAGCTCGCCACTAGCTCGGCCCATAATAAATGAGTTTAAGCTGGGGCCTAACTCACTCGCCAGTTCGCTAGCTAGCTCGGCTAGGCATCAATTTGTCTGCATTTTATATTGTCCATCTCGGTCCAGCTCGATTCAGCTCAGTCCAAAAAGTTTATAAAATTATTTTCTTCTTAAAACAAGATCTAGCCAGACCCAGCTTGCCAGCTCGCGAGCTAGCTTGATCCAGCTCGTGACGATTTCAAACTAAAATTTCGTCAGTTTACTCGTGAATCGAACAAGCCAGCTCGTTGCCACTCAGCTCTCATACAAAGACCTATTTCGTCAGCTTTCGCGTTGTAACTAATTAACTTCTAAGCGAAAGCAGAAAAAAAATGTGATAAAAATAACTAGGACCAAGAGCAGTAATTTAGTCTATCATGAAAACATAGTCTATTCATTTAAAATTCAAATGATCCAAATTACTGCTCTTGTAATTATTTCTATTAAAAATCTGTCTTTTAAGGGTATATATGCACTGGGCATCCACAAATCCTGGATTGTTTGACGAAAAAAAAAAACATTGATTTAGCTACCTAATTCCAAATATGAGGAATGAAATAACAACTGGACAAGTAAAAATAAATGATTTACTACAACAGAATTGACATGCTGTGTTTCGAGACTAACCTTTCTTGCTAAAGAATTTCAACAACAACGGAAAAGAGATGAGAGAAAACATAAAATGATATTTTTTTTACGTGGTATCGTACTTTCCATTGTTATTTATTTTTTCATTGACTTATTAAACAAAAAATGACTTCTTCACATTATTCGTATTATTCGTATACTGGTCCTCAAATTACATCCTTTCCCGTACAGAAATTAAGATAATGCAGTTAATGTTTCGTAATTTTCTGTACACAAGTTGAACTACAAAATCAATGTTTTGGATATTTCATACATAAGTTACCCACAAGATATTTTCATTATAGCATTTTGCTGTTGAATTCATAGTAGGATGTCTATTGGATCTATTTTGATTTGATAGACTCAATCACCGTCCGATCTACATCAAGACGTGTGTGTCGCTTTAAAATCCTTGCATGTCTGCTTCAATTTTCTGTGCGCGCAAATTTTAATGCGGATCGGACAGTGATGGAAGTCATTGGACCCAAAAATAAATCCGATGGACATCGGACCTATTCCGTTCTGTTTGCTATGATCAATGATAAATCCATGACCAGATGGCCATCAGACCTACTCCGTTCTCTTTGCTACGATCAATGATAAATCCATGACTTGTGATTTTCTCATTTATTGGGTCGTAATTAGGCCGAACTTCACATGCCGAAGCACTTCATTTACAAGGTCCCAATGGACCCGAATTGGAGCTTATCGAGGATTCTAACGGGTCATAGTTGGGCCGCCTTTTGAATTCAACGAGATCTTATGTGGGTCGTAGTTGGGCAACCATTTTTAGGCTACAAGGAGTTGAATTTTGGGCATGCTATTGTCTTTTAACATGTAAACTCTCTTATATAGTCTTCTAAAATATCAAAATTACGTAAATTTTTTTTTTTTCAAAATTGTAAATACTATTTCTAACCTTGTAAAACATAAAGATTCAAGAGCAGAACTAGGGTGTGATGCGCTCACACCGTGAGCGCACCTCCTATAGAGCGCATTTTCAAAGTTCAAATAGTCGATTCGAACCTTCCAACGTGTTCTTCATATTAAAATGTGCTTGGAAACCAAATTTTACATTTTTTGAAATTTTTTTACTATTTTTTAAAAATCATTTGTTTTTCAAATTTCAAATTATTGTTTAGTTTAATCAATGATTTTTAAAAAATAGTAAAAAATTTCCAAAAAATGTAAAATTTGGTTTCCAAGCACATTTTAATATGAAGAACACGTTGGAAGATTCGAATCGACTATTTGAACTTTGAAAATGCGCTCTATAGGAGGTGCGCTCACGGTGTGAGCGCATCACACCCTAGTTCTGCTCAAGATTCAATACTAACCTGTTATTTTTTCCACCAAAATTAAGTCCACACACCCTAGTTACAACCAAAACTAAGTCCACACACCCGAGTTGCCTTTCCACTTTTGTTATAAAAAAAAAAAAATCTCACCTCCTCCCCCCCCTCGTTATCCTCAAAAGTTCTCATGTCCTTGAGAGTAGGTGCATTAAATAATACAAAGATAGAAGATAAGCAAGTTACAAGATATAATTCAAAATCTATCATTTTCGAATACAACAATCACAAATTCGCAACAGTGTAACTTTGGAGTTATATCTTTACTTTGTTTACACTTTAATTCAGAGACGAAGTTGAACTTTCAAACTATAAGAATTAAACACACATTAAAAATTAATCTTATACAAATTTTATGCTGATAATTGTGATTTATTTTACAATATTCATAATATTTTATTATAAATTATATAAAAAATTATACATAAATATTTTTCCTTAACAAAATTGAGGGTGAACTGAACCTCATTTATTCTACTTCAATCTGCCTATGCATCTAGCATTTTTCAAGGGCATCATACCACTAGACGGGGGAAGAGAATTAGAGGATTAGAGACTTTTAATTATGTATATCACAATTTTTTTTTATCTAAAACAGATAAGTATGATAATTAACGAAAAATTGTGGAATTTAAATTTTTGTTTACGAAATTCCCGACATTTTTATTAATATCCAAAGTTAATTACAAATTAATAAATATACTCAGAATTAGTGGGTATTTCTAAAAATGTCCAAACCGGCCAGATTCTGGCCGGTTTCCTCTTCCCCCAGAAGCCGGCCAAAATATGGCCGGTTTCCTCAATTTTTTTTAATATTTTCTGTTTAGATTTTATGTTGTACTACTATTGTTATTTTCGAAATTTGGATATTTTCGAAATTATTTTCTGTTTAGATTTCTGTTTAGAATCTGGCCGGTTTGGACATTTTTTAAAATTTTCACTAATTCTGGGTATATTTATTAATTTGTAATTAACTCTGGATATTAATAAAAATGTCGGTGATATGGTAGTACACTCCTAAGATTTACTGGCCAACTATGTTTCAATTTTTTTCTTATCTACTGTACATTTCCGTACAATATATATATATTTTTTTGGGTCCCTTTGTATATTATATACAGTCCTGACAATTAGTCAGTGCTTTTACATTATCATTTTTCCACTCTGATCCGTGACGGAGCCACATAACTTCCTCCTCTGGCTCAAAGTTTTTAAAAAAATATACTTCTATTTATATGCATTTATCAGAAAAAAAATATAATAATATACTTAAAATACAAAAGATTATAAATTTATGCTCACCCTACTAAACATCTTGGCTCACCGCCTACTAAACAAAAACACTGACTAATTGCCAAGATGTTTAGTACAGTGAGCATAAATTTATAATCTTTTGTATTTTAAGTATATTTTTATATTTTTTCTGATAAATGCATATAAATAGAAGTATATTTTTTAAATAACTTTGAGCCAGAGGAGGAAGTTATGTGGCTCCGTCATGGATCAGAGTGGAAAAATAATAATGTAAAAGCACTGACTAATTGCTAGGACTGTATATAATATACAAAGGGACCCAATATATATATATATATATATATATATATATATATATTGTACAGAAATGTACAGTAGATAAGAAAAAAAATTTAAACATAGTTGGCCAATAAATCTTAGGAGTGTACTACCATATCACCGATATTTTTATTAATATTCAAAGTTAATTATAAATTAATAAATATACCCATAATTAGTAGAAATTTCGAAAAATGTCCAAATCGGTCAGATTCTGAACAAAAATCTAAACAGAAAATAATTTTGAAAATATCCAAATTTCGAAAATAACAATAATAGTATAACATAAAATATAAACAGAAAATATTAAAAAAAAATTGAGAAAACCGGCCAGCATCTAGCTGGTTTGGACATTTTTCGAAATACCCACTGATTCTGGGTATATTTATTAATTTGTAATTAACTTTGGATATAATAAAAGAATAATTATTTTAGTACCCGCGCTACAGTACCCGCACTTCCATAACTGTAAGGTTGCGGTCCCCACAACTACCGATCTAACTAACAATGTTATCGGACCTTCCATTTTGAATTTCAAATGTTCATTTCTCTCCGTTTTTTTCTTTTTTGAAGGCTTCGGCGATTTGGAGGCGATTTTAGGTTGATTTGGAGGCGATTTTTGAGGCGATTTCGAAACTGGAAGCGATTTCGTGTGGTTCTCACAAGTTTAATCGGTGATTTTGAAATGTGATCAGCTAGATTAATATTGTTTTTCGATTTTGTTTTTGTTCTGGTGAATTAATAATGATATATCATTTCGTTTCTATTTCATATACACAATCGTGTTTCAGTGTTGCTGGATTTGAGATGTTTGTGACAATTTGATTTGAAAGATGATGTAATTGTCTATTATGTGTTCAGATATAAATACTTGGTAGTTCAGATATAAATACTTGATGTGTTCAGATATAAATACTTGGTAGTTTAGATATAAATACTTGATGTGTTCAGAAATAAATACTCGATGTGTTCAGATATAAATACTTGGTAGTTCAGATATAAATATTTGGTAGTTCAGATATAAATACTTGATGTGTTCAGATATAAATACTTGATCTGTTCAGATACAAAATTCATTTTAATAAAGTGGCAGTTATAATTTAAAGTTAAAAAAAATTAATAACAACAAATTATTAAAAATAACGTTAAATGGTTTAAATTATTTATATAAAAAAAATATACAATAAACTTCCGTTGGACCGATTATTATATATGAATTCATATAAAATCATAGAGAATACTAATAGATTACAATTAGTGCAACCCCATGTGATCCATATAGCATATACTCCTCGAGATTCAATACAATGTTTGTATAAAAGTTATGTCCTTACCACTTAGTAACCATGCGATCAAGGTTTGGCCCAAGTTTCGTAAAGTTGGGCTCATGTTGCCAAAACTCTTGATTATGATATAGTTTGGACCAAAATTTCATACAAACTAGTTGTATTAGATCCAATATATAAAAAAAAGAGTGCCCATGTGATCCATGACATGATGCTTCTTGGTTAAAGGTCTCCAACATTTCAACTGCAATAATTTTTTAAGATTCTTATTCATCCAACGTAATATAGATATAAATACTTTTGTTCGTAAGTATAAATACAACACCCTTATAGTTATAAATACTTTGTTTCGTAAGTATAAATACCACAAGAATAGAGATATAAATATTACCCGCACATAAGCTAAGTCAACATTTTTTTGTCAACATTTTTTGTTGACAATTTTAGTGGTCCCCACATGCCGTTTGAGTGGTCCCCAAATGCAGGTACGAAGTGAGGATTTTTGAAGAAAAGGTGCGGGTACGATTATTTTAGGAAATCATATATCATATATGTAGTTCATTGTATAAATATAAATACTTGTCTTGTATAAATATAAATACTTCACAATGTTACTATTAATACTTATAAAACAAAATTACAGTTTTAGAAATGGTTGCGGTCCCCACAAGCAGTTATGGCAGTTTAGGTGCGGGTACTCAACTGCGGGTACTCATATCAGCTTCCATAATAAAAATGTCGGCGAAATTCAGTATAAAATCTCTGGTCCATACATACATCACATGATGAAATGAATGTGCTCCACCAAACAACAACAAAAAAACTCCAATATTTCGCAACGCAAATGCATGCACCGTGTCTACTCGAATAAATAAAATATTTGCAGATTTACTTCCCAACCCAACGAGAAGCCCCAAGCCCCCATTATCTCTCTTTTTTTTTCGACCTCCGCTGTGTTTCTTCGAACAAAATAAACGCAACAGCTAAGATCTCAAACCAAGAAATAACAACGATTTCCTTGCTCTCATCCTCGAGACACGAGTGAAAATTAGGGTCGCGAGCCCAAAATCTGTGAAATCTCCCTTCATCCCCGGATCGCCGGTTCAACCTTACCTGGTCGACGGCGACCCGCGATTGGGAACGTCCGTACCAAATCGCGTGTTGCACCTGTCTGGGCTATTCCAGGTAACCCTGGTACGAACCCTAGATCTGCTGGATTTTGTGCTCCCGTACGCTACTGAGCTCTGAACATTCAATTGCATACCAGTTGGATCTTTTGATATTTCTGTCGTTTTCCCGATGAAAATTAGAATTGGACGGAGTAAGTAGTTTTCCTAATAGAAAGCCATAGATCTTACTGGTTTTCTACGGTTTGTGAACAGATCCAAGATAACGTCCCCTCAAATCAGCTCAATTTTACCTAACTCAGCCCGAAAATCAACTACCACCTTTGAAACAGATGGCTTCTCAATTCACAGCAGAGGATCAAACTGATGAAGATTTTTTCGACAAATTAGTTGAAGATGACTTTTCGGTCACTGAATCAACTTCAGCTTCTCAAAATTTGGTGAGAGAATCATCCAATTCAAATTTAAGTTTGGATTCAGATGCAATAGATACTGCCAGTACCAGTACTGAAGTGGCAAATCGCCTCTCAAATATCAGTTTGGATGATAAGGTTTCCACCATCCATGCGTCGGAGGTTGATTCTATAAACAAAGACGCCACCCCAGCTACACTCGAAAGTTCAAACTTTTTCGTGGATGAAAATAAAACAGTGGTTGATTCTTCAGGCAAAGACGCCACCAAGGAGATATTGGTCCCAACTGCTACTATTTCAAGCGATGCAACATCAGAGAAGAAAGGTGAAGACCTAGGTGCAGGGTTGCCTGGAGGTGGGTCTAAGGGAACAAGTGTAAAGCAGGTACAATGGAGTGCTTTTGGGTCAGATTCTGATGCCAGCAGAGGCATGCAACAGTTTGGGCATACTGGGTTTGAATCCTATACGGGTGTCTTTGGTGAGGCTGGTTCAGGAGATCTGAATCAAGACTTTTTACAGAACCCTGTCGGTGATCAATTTGGTGGTAGTTTTGTTCAGCAGGATGCAGAAATGTTTGCAAATCAGGGTTTCAGTGAACTTCAAGATTTGAACAATAGTTTCTATGCCGCTCCACTTAATCAAAATGGTTCGGAGTTCTTGAACAGTTCTAGTTTGGACCAGAGCCAGCACAAAGCAGTCGAAACTGCGGTTCAAACTGAACTGGTACAGGCTGATCCAAATGAAATACAGAACTGGGAGAATCAGTATCCTGGTTGGAAGTATGATTATGCAACTGGCACTTGGTACCAAGTGGATAATTTTGATCCAAATTTTAATTCAAACACCCAACAGGGTAACTTCAGTGACACGACCAAAACTTCACAGGAGAATTTAAATCTGCAGTCAGAGGTGCCTTACCTGCAGCAGCCAACCCAGCCTGTTTTGGAAACAATAGCAGAGGAGAATAGCAGCACAGTTAATACAGTTTCTGGTACAGAGTACCCACCTAACATGGTTTTTGACCCACAATACCCGGGCTGGTACTATGATACAAACACGCAACAGTGGTATGCTCTTGAGTCATATACACCAGCTGAACAGGCAACTGCTAGCAGTAGTACCGCTCAAGAGCAAATGAACCAAGGATTAAGCCATAACCAGAGTCACAATCAAACCCAGTTAGGTCAAGAATTGGGAGGGGACTGGAGCTCCTCTCATGCAAGCAATACTATAAACCATGACCCTAATCAGCTCGCAGAGAGTGTCTACAGTGATAATACTACTGTAAATAATACCTTAATGGGAAGTTTTTATGGCGAAGAGGCTTCAACAACTAGTGCGGTGACATCTAGTTACTATGGAACCAACACAAATGTAGAAAGTTTTCCAAAAAACGATCCTTCTGGGAGTTTCTATGGAAATAATTTAAATGGTAATCTTTCTGGAAGTTTCTTCAATTCAAATGAAGGTTTCAAGGCCTTTGAGCCAGTGACAAATAATGCGTTTGGAGTTGTGCATAGTAGGGCCCGGTCTCTGGGCCAGTTTGGTCAGACTAACATGGGAATGGGCCTTAAACAAGTAAACTCAGCAGACAACTTCTATGGAGAACAGAATGCAGTTAATTTTAAACCACAAAATTTTGGGAGCACAAATGTTGAATCCTTTTCTCAGTTTGGTTATAACCCTAAGGAAGAGAGGTCGTCTGCTGGACGGCCTGCACATGCTTTGGTCACATTTGGATTTGGGGGCAAGCTTGTCATTATGAAGGACTCCAGTTCCTATGCAACTGGTTTCGACTTCGGAAGCCAGGTAAAATGTCTAAAATTTTAAAAAAAAAATTCTTGTACTTCTCCTTATTTTTTTTTTTTTCATTTATTTCTGTAAACAATGTATAGCATTTTAGTATGTCTAGTAGGAGGTATATGATGAATTTGACCTCTTTTCATCAGATGTCTGAATGCTTAAAGAAGTGCCATCTTAACTTTTTTGTTAGTGTCCTAAGTCCACTTTAATGCTACGCGTTCAGATAGAATTTCTAAAGGGGTAGAAAAATTAGCAGATATTTCCAGGGCATAATTGTACAACGAGTAAATAAGATGAGAAGAAATAATGCAGAAATAATTTATATAGATGATCTCGGGATTCATGAGCAAGTATAAATCCAAACCCAAAAATATTGTTGTTTTGTCTGTGTATTTTCTTGATGTTAATAGTTTTTGTTTCTTTAACAAACAGGGTGCTACAGCTAGTAGCAGCATATCAATTCTGAACATCTCAGAAATTGTGAAGGAGAAAACTGAGAATCCAAACATAATAGATGAGGGTGCCTTGAGCTACTTTCGTGCCTTGTGTCACCAGTCCTTCCCGGGCCCACTTGTTGGTTCAAATGCTGCAACAAAAGATGTGAACAAATGGCTTGATGAGAGAATTGCTGGTTGTGAATCTTTGGTTGATTTCCAGAAAGGAGAGTATTTGAAACTGCTCCTCTCTCTCCTCAAAATAATGTGTCAGCATTATGGGAAGCTGAGGTCTCCTTTTGGATCCGACCCTTCTGTACAGGTGACCTTCCTCCCTCAACAAAAGGATGGTAATAGAAAAAGAGGCAACAACTAAATATAAAATAAAGGAACTAACAACACGAGTCTCAAAAGTATGGTTAATAGTGAAAATTCGGAACTATAAGGCAGTTTTTTAGCTTTATCTGACCTGTAAGATGTACCTACCATGAACCACCTTTTAATTTAAATTGTTCCTACATTGTTAGTATGCTTGTTGAATCTGTAACTTCAGTGTGCAAATTCTAATTACAGGACGTTGATGGTCCTGAAATGGCAGTCACAAAGCTCTTTTCATCTGCTAAAAAGGACAGATATGGCTCTTTTCCACATTGCATTCAGAATTTTCCATCTGAAAGCCAGATAAGGGTATCTATAAGCTCTTATTTGCTACCCCTTCCCCTTTTTTCCATTGATATAACATGACATTAGTGAATCTTCTAAATGTTTTGATAGGCAACTGCGCTTGAGGTACAAAACCTTCTTGTATCTGGGAAGAGAAAAGAGGCACTGCATCTTGCACAAGAAGGTCAGCTCTGGGGGCCTGCACTTGTACTTGCAGCACAACTGGGTGATCAGGTTAATTCAGTACCGGATACGCACAATAACTTTGTTATACTTAACTTCCCCTAATGGATTTTTCTTTAAAATATGTTGCAGTTTTATGTAGAAACGGTGAAAAAGATGGCGCAGAGGCAGTTTGTATCGGGGTCACCATTAAGGACGCTCTGCCTTTTAATTGCAGGCCAGCCAGCTGATGTTTTCTCTACCGATACTTCTGCTATTCCCATGATGGTTACTCCATATGGTGCTCCCAATGCCCCACAAACCATGGAGGTATCTTTCAATATTATTTTTATCATATAAGTGATAATGTTCATGGAGTGTTTTGGCTTCATTTGTAAAACTAGAAATATAGCTAATCAAGAGAACCAATTATAATTCCCTTATTCATTTAAACCAAACAATTTTTTTAAGAAAAATTAAGTCACACACAAGATGATATTGTTAGCTAGCTTAATAGAGTTATCTCGTCTGTACAATTCCAATATTGTATATTGTAATATTTGTTTATTTGTTAGTTTCCTAGACCTGAACATTAAAACAAGTCAAAACAGTAATTTTCTTCAACCAAACGGTAGTTTTTTCCACTGAGCTGAACCGAATAGCACAGTACTATCATTTGACCAAATCGCAGTTTCATTCATGACTGAAAAAAACTACACCACATTGGCAACCTAAATACCTTACTGTTTAAGTATGATTTCTTTACTTTTCATTATTGGTCGGACTTGTAGGTTCAAGGAGGCGGGATGTTAGATGATTGGGAAGAGAATCTTGCTATTATCACTGCTAACAGAACCAATGATGATGGCTTGGTAATGATCCATCTCGGTGATTGCCTCTGGAAAGAGAAAGGGGAGGTGGGTATTTCTACACTTTCTGGTCTTTTACATATAACTTCTGTAAAAGCTGAAATAGTGAATATACATTTACTAATAAGCAGGTGACTGCGGCACATACATGTTATCTAGTAGCTGATGCCAATTTTGAGACCTTCTCAGATACGTCAAGGTTATGCCTAGTTGGTGCTGATCATTGGAAATGCCCTAGAACTTTTGTTAGCCCTGAGGCCATACAGGTCATTTCCCCTTTCACCCCCCCCCCCTCTCTCTCTCTCTCTCTGTGTCTATCTATCTATCTGTCTATCTGATATCTATCTATCTATCTCTCTGTATCTAGCTTTGTTATGTTGTATATAACTAAAGTTGCTATATTTGTTTAGAGGACGGAGTTGTATGAATATGCGAAGGTGCTCGGCAATTCTCAGTATGTGCTTCTACCTTTTCAGCCTTACAAGCTTATCTATGCACACATGCTTGCCGAAGTTGGCAAGGTTTCTGATTCACTGAAGTATGTTCTTGTTTAGTTTCCTTTTTTTTATAAATTAATTATCTGCAAGTATTAAATGAGCATGTATTTACTCACAGTTGCATAATACAGATATTGTCAGGCTTCTCTCAAATTGTTAAAGTCCTCTGGCCGGGCACCTGAATTGGAGATGTGGAAGCAACTCTTCTCTTCGTTAGAAGAGCGGATACGTACTCACCAGCAAGTAAGAAGGCCAACAACACATTTTCACTCTAGCTTTAAATGTAAACGATGTCATTTATGTGAATACACTATTCTGACCTTGTGTCTTCATGTCCTTTCAGGGAGGTTATAGCTCGAATGCTCCAACCAAGCTTGTGAAGAACATATTTAGCTCACTTGATCGGTCGTTACAGCGTGTAATGGGTGCACCGGCCCCAACACAAGCTGTACCCTCTTTACCCCCAATGCCACCAACTAGTGGTGTTGCTGCTGGTGCTGCTGGTGCCAGTGGTGGCACTATTCAGAGAGACATGACCAGTCAGTCTGTACCAAAATTTGTGAATAGCCAGTCGGCAATGACCATGTCTACTCTCATGCCATCTGCCTCGGTTGAGTCAATCAGTCAATGGGCCAATGATGGCAATATCAGTGGCAAGAAGTCGATGCATAACCGCAGTGTTTCAGAGCCTGATTTCACCAGAAGTCCAAAACAAGTCTCTCCCTCCCTCCCTCCCTTCTCCTCTCCTGTTTCTCTCAGTCTCTCTCTCTCTCACACACACTGCGCTCGTGCGCACACAAACACACACAATCTGTCTTTGAAAGTTACTTAGATTTTGTAATTTTGCAGAGTGGCAACCCAGATGGTGCAAAAGGCAATGGACCTGGTAGTTCACGATTAGGATGGATTGGTGGGGCCCTTTCAAAGACTGTAGGATGGATGTCTAAGTCTCATCGTGAGGTAATATTTGACTTCTGTTATCTTTTTTAACATTTAAATTTATATTTATGTGATAAATATTCTCGTCGTAATTAATTATTGAAGGCAAAGCTTGGGGATGAGAACAAATTCTACTATGATGAGAATTTGAAGACATGGGTTGAGAAGGGGGCAAAGGTGGCTCCTGCTGAGGTGGGCCCACTTGCCCCTCCACCTACCACCACTTCTTTCCAAACCGGATTGCCTGATTATGGATTAAACAATTCTGGTATTAAAATGGAGAGTAATATGACAATGAATGGCTTGTCTGAATCAAAACCGGCTACCAGTAGTAATAGCTTGTCAGAGCCTGGCATGGTTGGGGGGATGCCACCAATGCCCCCTACGCATAACCAGTTCTCTGCCCGTGGTAGGATGGGTGTTCGATCCAGGTAACTTTTAGTACTTCACTTTTTAATCATTCTTTGTATTATATTTCATTTTTTGGGTCTCTTTTGTACTTGTCTGTTCTATAAGGTTTGCAGAGTGGCATGTGCCAAGTATATTTAGTCTGAGCAACTGAACCAGCCAAATCCAGTATTTACTAGTCTGTTTAGGAATTGTATCTGTACTAAGCTTCTCCATCTTATTGATACTTCATTCTTTTTAGTTTTTTTATTAGTTTCAGTGGCTTACTAGAGTTGGGTCAGGTTTTCAAGCATGAAATTCATTCTTTTTCCTTTTAACCGTATTTATAGTCAGAATATAGCATAAAGGAGAAATAGCTTGAAACCTATTATTTTCTCATAGGTATGTCGATACATTCAACAAAGGCGGCTCTGCGTCAGCTGCACCTACAAATCTCTTCAACTCACCAGCTGCATCCACCGTAAAACCTCCTGTTGGTGCCAAATTCTTTGTACCAACAGCCGCCCCTGCTGCCTCCACCGACTCCACGGAAACGTCCCAAATTCCATCAGTCTACAATTCACCCCCTCGTTCAACTGAGGAAATTGACCCACTTACCTCTCTCACAAAACAGCAATCCTTCTCTTCTTCTACAAGCACTTCACCGCCACCCCTACAAAATTTGCAATCTACCCCTTCTACCTCTTCTTCCATCCAACGTTTCCCGAGCATGGACAATATTACCCCTCATGGGAACAAGGCCACTTTTGGATCAAACCCAGGAAGTGGGAGTAAAGGTCCAGTTTCTCGGACCCGAGCTGCCTCCTGGAGTGGGTCATTTAATGACCCATTTTCTGTGAAATCAACCCAGATGAGCCCACCTAGTGTTCATATGCATTTCATGCCTAATGCTTCTTCCTCAGAAGAACTGCAGGACATCCAGCTGTGATTTTGAAACCTAAATGGATGCAATGCTGGTGGGTGGGGTGCTGTTTTTTTCTTTTTTTTTTGTTCCTTTTTTTTTTTACATTATTGTTGTGAGGAAAAAAAAATTTACTTTTTCTGTATTACAAGTTTAGATTTTGGATATCAATGTAGTTAAAATGATGGTTTGAAATGATGAAGTGGTGTCCATTTACATGGCGAGAAAAAGAACAGCATGTGGATACCCAACCTGTACAGATAATTTGTTCCAAATTTATTCTTGATGCAGATTTCCTCAATTTTTATGTTGTTTTTCCAATCGAAGGAAGGCAACAGAGGGGTCTGTTTTTTTTTTCCTAAGTTGCTTTGTAGGACGAACTGTAATGGATTCTTAAATTCTTTTAAAGTTATTAAATTCAGATTAATTTATTCCGTATTTCCAACTTGTGCATATTTCTCAAATAGATGAATTTTGTATGGTATCTTGACAGGAGGAATGCTAGTACAAATGAAATATTTTCAAGGAAAAACCTGGTCGGAATCTTCGTCTCACATAAAATTTTTATTGAAGGAAATGCTTTAGTCACGGTTTGGCCCATTTATTTAATTATTTTGTAATTATATATAAAACCAACCATATGAGGGGACATTTTTTTTCCAAGATAGTGAATTGAAGAGAAAATTACAACACATGTAACGCACGTGGGAGTATATTAATTATTTTTCTAAATCGTTTAGTTAATATAAAGCAGGTCGAAACAATATTATTTCTATGAGAACTTTTAAGTTCGTAAATATTGAGAAACATATACAATTATCTTTTTATATTGTGTGATGAATATTAAGTTTTAGGAAAAATGAATTATTTTTGAGTTCAAGATCTAAGGACAAAAAAGATATATATATTTTTAATTTTGTAGATTGTCTGATAATTAGAACTTTAGATTTTACAAAATTTGAAGAAAGAAAAGCTTTGAATAAATAAACCATGTAGGTAAAATGACATGGATAAAAATTAAAAATTAATTTCGCATCAAGCAAATACAAATTTTATTTTATTATTTTATAATCTATAGAGAAATGTATATGGCTATATTATTTATTTAATGTCAATATCAATATTGAGGTGCAACCAACATCAATTATGTTAATTTTTCTCGTATAATACGATAAAATATTAAAGAATTCAAAGTAAGCAAAATGTATATCTTCCTTGTGTAATTTGAACAAAGTATTTTATAGTTTTTGGCCTAATTTGCAAAAAAAATTATATATGGACACTAAATTTTTTGCGAAACACATAAAAATATATTTAATATCGAGCTCATTTTATTCACAAAACTAAGATGAGGATTTTGAAATAAAAAATCATCCTACGCGTTCAAAATATAGAAAAAATAATAATTTTTGAAATTAAGTTTATTTACAGGGGCTCATAAGTAAGCTTGCAACATCTTCTGCAGTTCTGCTGACTGTCACTTTTCACAGGAGTGTCGACTGTGCAATCTTCTGTGTTGCGGACAAGTTATTCTATATTTTAAGGCTTTGAGACGAAATGCTACGTAGACTCTTTCACAGATAATAAAAAAGAAGAAAAAGGCCAAATCTCCGGGACGGATGCAGAATTTGAGCGGCAGAAATCGCGTTCAAATAGTTTATTGGATTTAAACTCATTAACTAATTGAGTACTAGAAAAAAAATAATAAAAATAATATACTCTTATATAATAAAAATAATAAAATAATATTATTTTACATATTAAAAAACAACAAAGTTAGTTCGGATCCGTAAATTTTTATAAAATTTCTATAAAAATAACAATTTTTTTCATTAACAGTGCACTTTCGAATTGGTCTAGCGGGTTTTTCAGTTTCAGAGAAGCAAAACAATTTTCAGAGAGAAACAAAGTAATACCGAACCTGTATTTTTCTACTAAATTTCGCCTCACCTTTTCACCACCATTTACTCTTTCACTGCCTCTAAATTATATATTACCGCATTAAATCTTTAGATTTGACCTCCTTACTTCATAATTGAGTCTTTTTGAGTTGTATATCTACCTCTAAAATTAATACACTCAAACTTTAGGTAGAATTGGGCGGGAGGCCGTGATCCACACTGGCCACCCTTATTCTAGCGTAAAAATAAAAAATGATGATGTCTTAGATGTCTTCTTTCTCATGTTACTAGTGAGTCGACGCAACTAGTGTATTGATTAAACCCGTCCGGTCCAACCCGTGACCCGAATCCGGACCGGCCCGAGCCCGTGCCTAAATTCGGACCGGACCGTCTAAACGGGTGGGCCGGGTTAACCAAGGCGCGGACCCGGTTTTTTGGACCCAACTTGTCCAGACCCGACCCGTTTGAATCCAGATCGGACCGTCCGAACCCGTGCCTAAACCCCCGTATCCGGATCTAACCCGTCCGAACCCGAGCCAACCCGGACCTAACCCGCCCGAACCCCCACCAACCCGGGCCCGAAACTGTCCAAACCCGGCGGGACCCTAGCCAACCCGCCCCAATTCAAATTTAAAAAAAAAAATGGTAAAATTTCCCCCCCAAAAAACCTCCATAAATACACCTCCATTCTTCATACATTTTCACATCTCATACTCTTATTATTTTCAATCTCATATTCTCATACTCTCAATATTTTCATTATTCTCAAATTTTAATTTTATTGTTAAAAAAAAATATAGTTGCAAATTTATTTCATTCTACAAATACGCAAACAGAATTACGAAAGTAGAGGAATTACAAAGTTCGGCACCTCTTGCAAGATTTTTCCGCGAGATTAAAATGTTAGATTTATTTTAGATTTAGTTATATTTATTTTTAGTAATTGTTAGATAATTAGAATTATTTTAAATAGGTTACTTTTAGTAATTGTTAGATAATTTTTAGTAATTGTTAGTAATTGTTAGTAATTTTTAGTAATTTTTAGTAATTGTTAGTAATTGTTAGATAATTAGAATATTTAGTAATTGTTAGATAATTAGAATTATTTTTAGTAATTGTTAGATAATTGTTAGATAATTAATTTTGAAATTCGGATTTATTTTTAAATAGGTTAGATTTTATTTTTTAAAATTCGGATTTATTTTAAATAGGTTAGATTAATAAGTTATATTTTATTTTTGAATATGTTGGATAGTTAGATTTATTTTTAAACATGTTAAATTTATTTTTAATAGGTTACATTTGAATATTTTGAAATATGTTAGATTTTAGATTTATTTTAAATAGGTTAGATTTTATTTTGAAATAGGTTAGATTTTATTTTTTAAAATTCGGATTTATTTTTAATAGGTTAGATTTTAATTTTTAAATTCGGATTTATTTTTAAATATGTTAGATAAATAAGTTAGATTTACTTTCGAATATGTTAGATAAATAGATTTAATTTTTAAATAGGTTATATTTTATTTTTTAAATTCGGATTTATTTTTAATAGGTTTTAAAAAATAAGTTATATTTTATTTTTGAATATGTTGGATAGTTAGATTTATTTTTAAATAGGTTATATTTATTTTTAATAGGTTAGATTTGAATATTTTTAAATTCGTATTTATTTTTGAAATAGGTTATATTTTATTTTTATATTAGGATTTATTTTCAATAGGTTAGATACATAAGTTATATTTTATTTTTGAATATGTTAGATAATTAGAATTATTTTTTAAATTCGGTTTATTTTAAAGTAGATTTAATTTTCAAATTCGGATTTTTTTTAAATTTGGGTTTATTTTTTGAATATGTAGAGTAATTTAAAATTTAGATTGAATGTTAGATTTTAAATAGGTTAGATTTATTTTTTGGTAGATTTAATTTTTAGTAATTATTAGATAATTGTTAGATAATTTTTGGTAGATTTTGTTAGATTTAATTTTTTGTAATTGTTAGTAATTGTTAGATAACTTTTAGTAATTGTTAGTAATTGTTAGTATTTTTTAGTAATTGTTAGTAGTTGTTAGATAATTTTTAGTAATTGTTAGATAATTAGAATTAATTTTAGTAATTGTTAGATAATTAATTTTGAATATTTTTGAACATGTTATATTTCTTGCTTGCTAGCTTTGCCTCTGTGTTGTTTGCCGCTGGTTCTGGCTTGTTTGCCTCTGTTGCTTTCGGTGCTGTTGCTTGCGTTGACCTTGTACCGGCCTTGTTGCTTGTGTTGACCTCTGTTACTTGGTTGCCCTTGTACCGGCCTTGTTGCTTGTGTTGACCTCTGTTACTTGTTGCTTTCGGTGCTGGTTTGTTATTTTTTAAATTCGATTATTGTATTTTATGTTGGAATATGTTGGATATATTATTGGATAAATAGATTTATTTTTAAATAGGTTAGATAAATAGATTTATTTTTAAATAGGTTGGATTTAATCTTTTAAATTCAGATTTATTTTTAATATTGTTAATTTAATATGTAGAACAAATGGCACATAATGATGCAAATCGCAAATTGATTGACGAAATGGCGCAAAGAATGTCCGTCGAGTTATTTGACAGCCCAATGCCATTACCGTACCAGCAAAATATGTCCCAAATAGAAAGTAGGCTTCCACAATGACCACAATATTATCCACAAAATCCCCCCCAAATGCCACCGCCGTATCCACAAAATACCTCCCAAATACCAGCACCGTATTATCATCAAGATCCTAATTATTGTCCACAAAACCCCCCCAAATGCCGGCACCGTATTATTCACCATATCCCAACCCTTCATATGGAGGTACTGCTTCTATAGGATCGAGTCAATACACCGCCCATATAGGAGGTACTGCTTCGGGTGGATCGAGTCAATACACCGCCCCTATAGGAGGTACGCCCTCGACAAGTGTCCCTGAAATTCAAGCCGAAGGTGTCCCCGAAATTCAAGCCAAAGATGTTGCTCCCATTGAACCAAAGAATAGGAGGAAAACCACAAAACCCGAATACAAGGCTGGTTTTTGGCGGTATTATCAAATGACCTTTCATCCGAATGGCACTGTGCATACTCTAAAATGTAAGGTACGCGGTTGCAAGACCTTTTACGAGTATAAAATAAGTAATGGTATGTCTACATTTAAGAAACATGCCGAAGGTCATGAGAAAAAGGGTGAGCTACCACAAGAAAATACGGACCCCCGCTTAGTTCAAACCCTTATGAACCCGGATGATACTAGAATCCACAAAAAATATGATGAAAAAAGAATGCTTAGTGAATTTGCCCGATATATTGCCCACAAAGAACAACCAATTAGTATGGGTAATTGTTTTAGTTTTGCTCAGTTGATAATTTGGGAGTGTGGTGAACCATTGTATAGGAGGTTACATCATAGAAAAATGGTGCGGTGAAATTAAAAAACAGTTTATCGAACGAAAAAACAACCTACGGGCTATATTTGCATATGCAAATTATAATGTCTCCATTACCTCCGATATATGGACTGCCGGTAAACATGGCCTTGGGTACTCTTGTGTTACCGGGCATTGGATCAATGATAGTTGGATTTTACAAAAAAGGGTTTAAAGTTTTCGGGTGTTAGAATCTCCGCACACTGCACAAATAATTTACCTATCAATTATGGAGGTTTTACAAGAATATAATCTCAAAAGGGATTTAGAGAACAAGATTTTTCTATCTCATTCGATAATGCTAGCAACAATATAGCGTCCATCGATCATTTCACCCGGTCCCTAAACCCAATCATGAATGGTGCAATGTTTTACCAAAAGTGTGCTTGCCACATACTTAACCTTACCGTAAAAGAGGGTCTTAAAACACAAGCCATAAAGGCATTAATAATTAAATTTAAGAGATGTCTTGCCCATATTTATTCAAACGGGGAAAGAAAACAACGTTTCGCGGCTTTGTGTGAAAGGTTGGGTTTGGGCAAAATGAGGGTACCTTGGGATATAGATACCCGTTGGAATTCCACCTATAGGATGCTGCACCGATGCATTTCTTACAAGAAGCTATAGAGGAGATGTTGAGATCGACGACCGAAGGAACCGATTTGGAACTCACCGAACCCGAATGGCAGCAAATAACAATGCTTGCACAATTCCTTGGAACCTTTTTCACCGCAACCGTCAAACTATCCTGCTCGTACACACCGACAGCACATGAGTTGCTTCACCATCTCTACTATATTTCCAAGGTGTACTGATGTCTCCTTATTTGATCTATTGTTTCAACCTATTTTCAGACCAGACATCATGTTTTTAACCACTAAATTACATTGTTTACATTGAATATCAATAGAATATGGTACTGCTGCATTTTGGTTGATTTTGTAGGAAATAGGCGAAAACAAGCAGAATTCTGACATCCTCCATGCGAGTCGCGTCCCACCTGACGCGGGTCGCATCACAGTTCAGACGCGACCCTCATTGCTCACACCAGTTCCACCTGACGCGGGTCGCATCCCATCTGATGCGGGTCGCATAGAATTAATTGCGCCAGGGCCTAATTTAAGCCCATTAAGATGCCTATATAAGCAGAGGGCCTGGCGCAAATCAAGGAATCCATGATTTTTCACCAAAAATAGATCTGATCGGGATTTTGAAGAGAGAGCTTAGCGCGCGACAGAGGAAGCGATCTGGAGCCAAGAAGGATTCGACTTGGAGAAGAAGATTCGGCCAGAAGCTTCGATCCTCTTCAATCCTTCATCTCTCCATCATGATTTGCACTCTCTTTCTCTCTTTTATTTTGTCTTTGATCATGATTGAGTAGTTTTGTAGTTTCAGGGGTTTGGATGTAGTCTTAGACTTTGTTTGATAATGCACATTGATTGAATCTGAATGTTATTCGTGTTTCTTTGATTCTTGTATTATTGTGATTGCTTGATCTAAGTTGCTTGATTGATTCTTGTTTGTCTACTGTTGAATGCCTATGGTATTTCTTCTTGTAATTTGGCCTTGATGTTTCTTGCAAATTAGGTTAAGTATTTGAGGTAGATCTGAGATCCGAAAGGTGAGGTCAATAGTAGCCGAGAGGTGAAATTTCCACCTGTGGATACCTTTAGTAAACAGAACTGAGAACTTAGGTTTAATTAAACCTAGGAAGGTGAAATTGCATTTCCGTACCAGGTCTGTTAAGTCAACACACGAGAGTTGAGGTTTAGTAACATTAGGTACAGTCAATCGAGCCTTACACGACTTAAACCATCCAGAAACAGACATGTGCAGGTTCATCTCAAAGGGCCATGCGGGTCGCGTGCGAGAGCACACGGGTGGTGTCACAAGGGTCGCATACGAGAGTATGCGAGTCGCGTGGCAGGTTCAGAGCAGCAAAGTTGAGGATGAAATATGAAACCCTTGTGTTTGACCCTAAAAAGTTGCTACTTAAAGCCTGACATAATCAGTGGCTATCTTTTATTGGGGAAACGCCAAAATCACACATGGATACCTAAAAGGAATTGAGTGCAGCATATTAAAATTCCTGGTTATATTCTACACATGAAACCATGAATTTTGATGTATCTCACACTCAAAATCACAAAGGAAATAATTTCCTACAATTTAAACAATGTCTGGATAGTTTTCTGGGTACAATTTGGAGACCCCAAACACATCTAACAACACCAGGGGCCCACAAGTCGATGACTAGAAGCCAATTTCGCTGGATAGTCGATTTGGGTGAACATGATTCACCAGATCATGACGCGTGCACCTAGCGGTCAGCGGTTCGGTTCATGATGCACCGAGTTCATTCAAGAACTGAGCGGGCTCAAGTTAAAATTGCACCGAGCACTTTCGACCCCTTCAGCTTGGGTACACCGGTTGTTTATGCACCGATATTATAATCCTATGCGGTCTACAAAGAGCCGAGTGCAGCCCGCTATAACATGAAATTTAAAGAGCACAATGCTCCGGGTCAGTGAGACTAACAGTGGGCCCGCCCCGTCAGCTCTTTCTTCTTCCTCCTCTAACCCGCGCATAAGTAAATTTTCAAACTCTGAATTCGGGACAATTGTTAAGCTTCAATTCGAGAGCTTACTCGAACTCAATGAATGCCTTTTGCCCCTCTTCTCTGCCTAAGCTCCCAATCATTCCCTTCTCCCAAAGTGTTAATTTTAACCGAAAAAGGAACAATGGAGAAAATAGAAAGCTTGAGATTAAATGAAAATTGGGCTTCGGGGCTTTGGATGCATATTAAATAGCCCTTTACGATGCTATATAGGCTATCAATTTGATCTGAAGGGGCCCGGAAGAGTGTATGGCCGGCATGGCACAAGCCCGGCTTTTACCTTGAATGGAAAATATCAAATCGATTGCTCAAATGGTCGATTGACCTCTGGAGCAACTTAAGCAAACATAGGCTACACTAGAGGCCATGTTTCAACTGACAAAGGTGCAGAAATCATAGAGGATGCATTTTTTTCTCTCGATGTACCGCCAATGCACCATACCTCATACTCTACAGCTGTAATTTGCTCAGTGGTCCATACCTACACGTGTTACACTCTCCCTGGAAGAAGCCAAGAGTGGAATATTCCCCTCCCAGGGTGCAGGAGCACGTTTATCAAGTTTACCATAATAGGTCGGTTTGTGAAAGGCTAAGATGCATTCTTGATGATTAAACGAAATCCAAAGGCTACGAATGCTACAGCAAATCATAGATGAAGTGTATGAGTATGATTGGTCAAGCCCATGCCATGTATGCACCTCTAAGTGAAGCAAATGATCCAGACCTTGATCAAGCACCTGGTGTGCATAGCAAAAGACACATCAGCAGCTCCAAATCCGAAAACCCTAATATTGCCTTATATAAGGCACCCCAAATGCATACTTCAGATATACTCCTTCTTCTCCAGAGAGCCCTGTGCAAGAAACAATCTAGAATACCCCATTTTCATACAAAAGTTAGGTTAAAAGCTCAAAGCTTGAAGCTTTCTTAAGCAAGTTTAATAGGTAATCAGTACCTATATGATGTAAGGCTCTTGATGAGCAATGATATGTATATATTTCAGTTTTAATCGAAATAAAGAAGTTTTCTTTTTGGTGAATCTCTTCTCTTTTCTTTATTTTCTTGAGCATTGATCTTTTATCTTCTTTTCATTCTAAACTTTCAAAAATGATAAATGTGAAGGCTATATGGTTTCTAGTTCATCATATGATGAACAAAATGAAATATGTAGCTTGAGGATCAAATAAAAAGATTTTTTACTTCCTTTTTGCATCTTTTATGAACTAATGATAAAACAAAAAATATTAAATATGATTTCTTCCTCCTTTTCTTGCATCTTTCATAGAATAATAATAAAATATTAAAAATATGATTTTTCTCTTGCCTTTTTGCTTTACCTTCTAAAAAAATATATATACATAAATATTAATATAAATACACATGTTAATATTTTATCATCTCTTTTGCTTGGAGCTTATGAAATAAAAATAATAGAGTTTTAATCTTTGATACTTCTTTCTTTTTCTAATTCTTTTTAGCTTCTTCTAAAAATAATTAAGTAGTAGAAGTATGAGGGTTGAGCCATGAGGTCTCCCTTCATATGGAAACTATATTAATTATTCTGTGAAGAGGTTAAAAGAATAATAAAGTGACAATAAAAAAAAATTAAACACAAGAGGTAGTAGGGTTGAGCCATGAGGTCTCCCCTATTATTCTCTCAACCTAAATGATCAAAGGGCCTATTTGCACAAAAGGATTGATTTAGTCAATAATTAGTGCCTTTGTATGCATAAATATTGGCAAAATTAAAAAACTATGTGCAAATAGTGAGAAATTGAGGTCTAAAGTATAAAATGACATTAGCATTCGCTACCGAAATTTTTATTTATAACATTTTAAAAAAATAAATTAACCAAATAACCATCGTTTCTGGTCAATTCTAAATCTAACACGGCCGCAGAACACCGGAGCGGACCCATTTGGGGGCCGCCGCAGAATGCCGGAGCGGACCCCCATATGGGTCCGCCGAATGCCGGAGCGGACCCGGGTCCGCAGTATGCCGGAGCGGCCCCTGTTCTTTATATTCCGAAAATGACAGCGAAATTTCATTCCACACTCTCACACTTTCTCTCTCCTGAGTTAGCTCTCTGATCTGTAAGTTTTTTCTTTCTTCTTTTAAATTTTTTATTTTTATTTCAGTAGATTAATAATTTAATTAGAATAATTAATTTAGCAATAATTAAATTAGAATAATTAATTTAGTTAATTTTTAATTGTAGGTTTCTTCTGTATTGAATTGAAAAAATGGCTCTTATGGTATCCATCTACACTAGTGGGGATGTTTTAACAGGTCCTAATGGGGTTTACTATAGTACTGGACCTGTTACTGTGATCCCGGTATTGCCGGGTACTGATTATTTGGGACTTAAATCAAGTATATGTCAGAATTTGGGGTTGGATCAGGGTCAGTATGACCTTAAAATTGATGCCAAAATTAGCATGCGGACTAGTTCGGCACAAACCTGGTTCCAACTATTTCCAATTCAGAATGAGGGAGTCTGGCAGGTATTGTATAACCAAACCATGAGTTTTTCTGGGGGTGCATACAAGATAATTGACCTATATGTGGAGGTTACTAGAGCCCGACGTTCCAACCCAGCAATGAGGTTAATCCAGGGTCGTAGTCGGGGTAACTCATTCGGCTCTAGTCCATCCCCTGTCCAAATTGACCAACCGTCCAGTAGTCGGGCCCCAGTTTAGAGGGACCGACCCTCCCGTCGGGCCCCATCCCAGACTGACCAGCCTTCATCTAGTCGGACCGCTCATTGGGGTCAAACTTGTAATCCGGATGAATCCGATGAAGAAGTGGATCCGGAAATACTAGAGGCAGAGGAAAATTGGGGTCATATTGATCCTGAGGGTATGAGCGATTATTCTGACCAGGAAGATACCGGGCCTGTGCTCGGACTATCAAGGAAATTCAAGATGGATCGCGGGTTTCAGCACCCGATTCATGCTTTCAACGACACATCAGGATTTATGGAAGCCAATTCGGGTTTGTTTGGAAGTAGGGCAGAGTATGAGAATGAATTGTCCGAGGGACAAACATATGACTCAAAAGAGGCAATGAAGAGCGCAATTGCCAGGTTTCACATCCTTTGCAACAAAGAGGTAAAACCTACGCACAGTGACCGCACAAGAATGAGGTTCAAGTGCAAGGACAGTTACTGTGGGTGGTACATACTCGCAAGGGCCACCGGTTATGGAACACAATGGCGTGTCTCCAAGTGCCCAACACAACGATGCGACAAGAACAGATCACGCCCAGTTGTCAGCTACTATGGTTGCCGAGTGTATATCCGCTCACATGAGGAACGATGTCGACTTGAGTATTCAGGCTGTCCGAATTGCTGTTGCTGAAAGATACAACGGTCAGATACCGGCGTACAACAAACTATGGCGTGGCCGTGAGTTGGCAATAGCCCGTCAATTTGGCAGTTGGGAGGGGTCATACGCTCTTGTAGTTCCATTGTTGGAGGCAATCAAAAGAAGCAACCCAGGTACTACATTGTTCCTTCAATTTTTACGTCATTTAATTATCAATCAAAAATTGAACTTATTTTTTTAAATTTATTGACAGAAACATTGTTTGAGGTGACCTCATATTCCACTGGTGAAACCATGGAGGTATTTTCATAGGGCGGCTTGGGCAGTTGGACCGTGCATAGCTGCTTTTCAACATATCAGACCGGTCATCACAGTTGATGCATGTTTCCTGTCAGGCCGGTATAAATGTAACTAATTTGATTGTTTTCACTTTATTTATTTTAGTTGATTTCGGCTCTTACAAAATTTATTTTACCACAGGCAAGCTGTTGATTGCAACCGGGTACGATGCTGAAAACCAGCTCCTCCCGTTGGCTTTTTCACTGGTAGAATCAGAGAGTTATGACAATTGTGCGTGGTTCATGAAATGGTTGCGCCGTAATGTAATCCGCTCCAGATTCATGTGTGTCATCACTGATAGGGGAAAGGGTATCAAGAAGGTGTTCAGACAAGATGATATGGGGTGGAACGAGGAGGATGAGGATCAATGTGTTCACCGTCTTTGTGCTACTCACATAGCCGAGAACATGAAGAAGAACGGTTGCAGTGATAAGGCAATCCGTTTTTTTAGAATATGTGTGGCTAAGAGGAAGATGAGGAGGTACGAGCAAGGAATGCAAGCAATGGGGCAGGCATGTGACATTGCCCTCAATTGGCTGGACGGTGTGGGTAAATATTTGGATCAAGATGAGAACGAGTGCCCCAAACCATGGAAGATATTCCAAGCACTGGACGGTGGTTACCGTTGGATCATCATGACTACAAACGGGTCCGAGTCGCTTAATAATGTCTTCAGGTCCTCTCGTAGGCTACCGGTTGCAGCAATAATTGAAGACACATTTTACAAATGCATGACATGGTTTGCGCAAAGGAGGGCCAAAGCGAAATGGGAAGTCAGTCAAGGACAACAATTCTCGTGTCGTGTGCATCAGGTACTTTTATTTGTAGTTCTTTCTTCATAATTTTTAATGAACTTTGTTAAAAAAAAAATCTGACTTCTTCATTATTTTTTAATTTTTCATAGCTGATCAACAAACGGTTCGAGAGGTAAGATAAAATGAAGACGCTGGGGGGCTTTGGAAACAATAACGAGTTCGAGGTAACCTCCACACAGGAGAGAGTTCACGCTTTCATACCTGACGATTCTGGTCGGTTTACCAAGGCCAATTACAAATACACGGTGATAATCGGGGATGATCACACGGTAACTTGCACGTGCCAGAAGCCTCAATTGGAGAGAATACCGTGCTCTCATGTTCTGTCCGTGTGTCGTCTCCGAGGCATCGACCCTGGTGTCTTTGTAAGTCACTACTATCACATACATACATTGATCAACACATGGAGGGCACAATGGCATGTCTATGGAAATCAGTCGGAATGGCCTCAACACGATGGCCCGGTCCTTGTTCCAGAGAAAAAATATATTTCTGTGGGCAGAAGACAGCACGACAGAATTTCGATGTGGATGGACGTTCTACATAATAGGAGAAGAGGACACCAAGCCGGCCGAGATACACAAGAAAGACAAAACAGAGCTGCTCGAGCTGCACGAGATTGAGAGTTAATGTTGCGTTTTTAATTGTACTCGTAAAAATGTTGTTTATTTTCGATTAATTAGACATATTTGTAATTTCCGATAACATTAGCATTGTTCTATTGTATGCTTCTTTATATGGCTCCTTGTTCTATTGTAATGTTTCTTTTGATCAAACAAACGACGAACAACAATTTCAGATTAAACGACATTTCAAACATAAGTAATTACACACAACTTCCAGTACAAACTTTACATTTTGATAAAAATTTCCAAAACAAAATCATAATCAACTTCAGAATCAGATAAAAAAAAAAAAAAACAGGGGCCGCTTCGGCATAGTGCGGACCCTGGTCCGCTCCGGCATTCTGCGGCGGCACCCAAATGGGTCCGCTCCGGTGTTCTGCGGCCGTGTTAGATTTAGAATTGACAATAAACGATGGTTATTTGGTTAATTTATTTTTTTAAAATGTTATAAATAAAAATTTTGGCATTTGCTATGATATGTCACTTGTGCTTTAAACCTATGATATTTCAATGATTTGCCCATTTTGGACCCATTTGTGTATGAAAGAATATTTAATTTTCTTAAGCAAATATGCTAAAAAGAAATTAAATATCTCAAATATATGAATGGTGAGAGATGGAAGGTTTAAAATACAAATAAATAACAAGTTATGCTTGTTCATGATTTTTGCATCTTTAAATCTAAGGAAATCTCAATGACATGTCCCTCCAAATATCAAAAAACATGATTTTAAATAAAATCAGGGGCTTCCCTGCATAAAACCACACTTTGGCTGATTTTTGACATCTAAATAAATATTACTTTGGAATTTTGGATTTCCTCCTTTCTTCTTTTGTTTATTGGTACCAAAGGTATAGCAAAAAGGCCATGAAAGTTCATTAAAATAGTGTTTAATTCATGGAATCAGTTGTAAATACTTTAAACCAGTCCCTAATGCCCTCTGGAACAGTGGACCAACATCAAATCACAAAGCATGCATCAATGACACAAGAAAAAGCACTCAGAAGCGCCAAAATGACATTCTCTGGTAAACAGAACCTTCTGGACTGGTACAATGACCAAACTGAAAAATGGACTTCACCATCAGATAGAGGACATTAAAACACACAAAATTGACATAAATTTCACATTTTTCTGATTTTATTTCGATTTTATATGAATTTCCAAAGTTCAGGTTCAAAAACAGAAAATTCAGCATTTAAATAAAAAAGGGGCTGCTGCTGGTAAATGGGCAGTATCGAATGACTGAAAAATCAAATAAAAAAAACAAACATCATGATCAGATAGAGAATTTAAAAATACACAAAATGGACACAAATTTCATATTTTTCTGATTTTATTTCAATTTGATATGAATTTTTAAAGATTCAGATGTTAAATACAAGTGGAAATCAATTAAAACATATTTCATCTGCACGGATCTTAAAGCAATGGAGACCTTTGATTCTGGCGCCAGAATGGAGTTTGAATGGAAACACGGATCTTAAAGTCTAAAATATAAATCAAACAACCAGCACAAATCCTGAAGCCCAGCCCATATCTTAAAGCCCAATACACCAATCTAAAGACCCAAAAATCCAAATCTCAAAACCCAGATAATAAATAAAATTATAAATCAATATCCTTTTCATAAAGAGGCCCCTCTGATTTTTAATATTCGCAGCGAAGCCCCTGTAAATTTACAAATAGGTCCCTGCCAGCATAAAACTCTCTCAAATAAGCCCTTAAATGCCCAATTTTCACATAAAACCTTGTCTAAGACCCAAATCACAAATCCACATCTTTCCAGCTTTGTAAATAGGCCCCTGGAAAAACATAAATGTTTACAAATAAGCCCTTTTTGGCCATAACTTCTTCATTTTATGTCCAAATTGACTCAAACCACCTCCAAATGAACCCAAATCAAATTCTCTATGTTTCTAAATCAAAATTGAATATGTTCAAGCATCAGCCAAATTCTGAAATGACCAAAATACCCTTTCTTCAAAGTTATATTATCTTTTAATGGAATGTAAATAATTAATAAAAAAATATATATATATAAGCAAATATGTCATAAATCAAATATAAATAAATGGCGTACGTACACTTCTCAAATATCCAAGTTCCTATTTTAAAATGCAATAAATATTATTTTAACGTAAAAATCGCATGTGTATACATGCCCAAACAAATAGAAAATCAAATTAGAACCAAAGTCAATACATGAGTCCCTTTTTTTTTAGCCCCTTTATTCAATTCACTTAAATAGGCACAAATCCCGGAATGGACGAGGTGTTCAGTATGGCTTGGAAGGGTCATATGATGTAATTAACAGCGGGGGCTTGCGCCCGCTGGGAGTTAAACGTCCCCACAATCAATAAACTCTCTCGATAGACTGATTATGAACAGTAGGTCTGTCGAGGGTGAACCGAAGGAATTGTAGAAAGAAATGAATGTTTCAGATTCGATGTTCTCCCCCATGTCTTAAAAATTTGAGAGCATTGAACGCTGAGACATTTAACGCATGCACACACCTTCCATTCCGCTGTGCAACTTTCTGCGCCCTACACCTTGAAACACCTTTTATACAATAGTCCAAAACCAAACATTTAATTGCTTTTACTTTCTGTCATTGAATTTGTTATTGAATTTGTTACTGAACTTAGAAAACATGAACAAACACAAACAACCATTTCAAACTTCTAGTACTTAGCTAAGTAAAGTGGGAATTCAGAAATTGAGTCGTCCCTGTGGATCGATACCCGACTATACTGTACGAGTAGGGCTGTGCACTTGCAGTCTTAAGCGAGAGTATACAAAGGTTTTAAAAGGTACAGTTCGTCTGTACTGAAACTTTGTCTTACCACACGAAGAACAAGTTTTTGGCACCGTTGCCGGGGACGCCAATCATTTTCTGAATTTTTGCTTTTCGTAGTTAATCTAGATTTTAATCTGTATCTTTTCTTTTATTTTTTATTTTTTATTTCTTTTCTTTTCTCTTTTTCAGGAACACTCTGGCTTTCAAACTCAAGGGCGATTACCATCTGAGGAGCTCGAGACACCATGGATCTAATGTACAACATGGCGACAGACCAACATTGGTTTGGCTGCGACAGTTCTCAAGCTGGAGGAGGCGACCGATCCAAAGCTGATCAGATCGCAGCTCTATATGCTAGAGCTGCCGAGCTAGAGGAGGCCATGGAGAAGAATTTAATCAAAATGAGCGTGAAGGCAGCCAGTAACCATCAACCACAGCCATGTGTCATGTGTGGGGACAGGAGACACTCTTACGAGTATTGCCCACTGGCGGAATGGGATGAGGAACTGGAGCAGGACGGCTATCTCAGCAACAACAATTGCAATTTCTACAACATTGCACCATTCAATAACTCGAACAATCACGCATTTCAATCTGACCCACCCGAGCCGTACATTGATCCCGCTGTGAGCAACTTCACACACGAGCAAGAGAAGATGAACCAGATGCTGTGGGAACACATGCAGAGCATGTCCACTCAAATGGCTGCTCAAAACAAGTTGTTGGAGCAGTTGAGTCACATCGTCGCCTCAAGCCAATCTCAACCTGGAAAGCTGCCAGCTCAGCCAGAACCCAACCCCAGAGGAGAAGCTAAGGCGATCACACTGCGAAGTGGAACCCAATACGAAGAACCAGCCTTCTCACCAGATCAGACTCCATCAGACGCGACCCGCATCATTGAGACGCGACCCGCGTCACCCACGGAAGAACATGTGGACCCAGGTCGCATCAAGCCAAATCGACCCACGTCACCACCTGAAGAAGAGAACCCTAGCTGCGTCGAACCGACTCGACCGGCAGTCATTGCCGAAGAACATGTGAACGCGGGCTGCATAACTGACACGCGGGCCGCGTCGAAGGAGGCTGACAACCTGGAACGACTGACACACGGACCGCATGCATCTTGCATAGACCGCGTGCCACAGTCAGAGAACCTGGAGAATAGAAGAAGCGGGTCGGATGAAACTGACGCGAGGTCCGCACGCGAGCCGAGTGCACCAGACGCGAGACGCGTCAAGGCCCAGACAGAGCTGCTGACTCTTGAGCTCAAGCCTCTGCCAGCTAACCTCAGGTATGAGTTCCTGGACCCAGATAGATATTGTCCTATGATCATAAGTGCAGATCTTAAATCCGATCGGACTGCTACGCTCTTGGAGAAATTGGAAGCTCACAAAAGCGCGATCGGGTACTCGATCAAGGGCTTGAAAGAAATCTTGTGGATTCTTCTGATGCAAGAGTTTGATCGCGTGGTCCGTGTACCTCAGAAGTGGGTGCTCCCCTCAGTGCCACCCGATCCACCTCCCACCAACCAATGAGGCAACCCAAGCCCTTTTTAATTTTCCTGCACTTAGAATAATTTCCTCTTCCTTTCTGCATAATTTTCGTTTCTGTTGTTTGCATGCATATTTGTTTTTAGTTATTTTTGCACTTAGGAAAGTCGAAAGAGAGAACTGCAGATTCAGTAAACTACACGACCCGCGTGATAAATCGACGCGATCTGCGTGAGCGACGTGACCTGTTTAAGAGCAATGCGACCCGCTTGAGAGACGCGACCCGCGTTACATACGACGCGACCGGCGTCATCGCCAACCGTCGCAGCATTAACAATGCGCATCCATTGCGGGTCGAAACGGAGCAAAACTTTCTTCTTAAACTCACCCTGCTTCGCCCCTTCTCCTTCCACAGTGTATCCGACCCCTCTTCTTAACACGACCGCATCACCTCCTTCTCCTTCTACAGTATATCCGACCCCCTCCGATCCGACCACTCGGCCCATCCTGTAGCTCCCTCCTCTCCACTTGCTCTCTCTCTCGGCCGCCAGCACCAACTTGCAAACTCTCTCCCTATGGCGAACCTCAGGTAAGTCCCTTCACTCCTCTCCTTATTCACTCTGTTGCTACCATTATCTCTTCCATCTTAGGTGAGTCAGCCATGTCATCTCCGCCGAAACCCTAACCAATCCACGTGACCTGTATTCGATCTACGCGACCCGCGTCGACCTTGTCCAACCCGCGTCAAAACACACTCGACCAGTGTCCTGAGCCGAACAATGAACCGTGAGCGTCGCTCTAAACAAGTCCAAGACCGTAGGCAACTGCGTTGCCGTGCCCAGCCACCACCTGCACGAGCTCCTTTTCCACCTGCGTCTAGCTCACACCACTCTGAGCGCTATGACTCTGAGGACTCCCACCATCTCTCTGGGGACTACACTGATAGGGCAGACGACCATCAGACCGCATCCTTCCGCATCCCCACCCGCCGCATGTTCGAGCACTTCGAGTCCTTGCGCTTAAAGAAGTTCGAAAACACGCGCCAAGTTGACATGACCACCCTCCGTGCATTCGGAGTTGAGGAGGACTTCCTGCTTCTCACTGGTAGGATCGGCTTCACCCCCGCTTTCTGGGCCATCGACCACCCTGCCTACGAGAGACTCACACTTGAGTTCCTCTCCTCTCTCCAGCTCAAGGAAAATAAATAGGGCGTTCACTCCTGCCACTACATCAAGTTCCTCCTCCGTGGTCAGCTTCACCGCGTCACACTCATTCAGCTCCGCGAGTGGTTCGGTTTCCAGCCGGATCCCCAGACCTCATCTCTTGAGTTTCGCATGGGCCTAGACAAACACCATTTCTGGAGCTTAATCTCCGGCTCAGTACCAGGGGCCGTTCACAACAAGGACTTCAAGGGCCTCAACATTCCTCACCTTTCTCTTCGCTGCATCCAGCGCGCCCTTGCTGTCACTATCTTTGCACGTGGCAAGACAGTCTCCCGTGCCAATGTTGAGGATCTCAAGCTTCTGGATCACATGCTCCGGCCAGACGGAGAGATAGAGCGGCCCGACCTGATGCTCATCATGATCCACCACTGGCTTGATCTTCAGCGCTCCACGAGGACCGGAGGCACCATCCCCATCGGTGCCTATGTTATGCACATTGCTGAGCACTTAGAGGTACTGACCGCAGGTGATACGCTCTGCAGAGGTCCACGCTTCCTGGATGTCGAGGCCTTCTGTTCGGCGAACTTTATCACGATCAAGACACACTGTGGCCGCCGCATTGGTTACCTTTGGCGCATGCCGGACGGCTCCCCTCGGTACAGGCTGCCCGTCCACGCGCCTCTCTCCTTTGAGGACCGGTCTACTTGGCTTTTCACTGGACCATTACCAGATGTGCCTCCACCCCCTCCTCCTGTTGTTGACGATGCGCCTATGCCTGAGGCTCCTTCCTCCACTCCGCCGAGTACCTCTCACCCCACAGAGCCCACCATGCAGGACCTCCACCACCTCATCTCAGCCATGCAGTCCACTTAGCGTGACATGCGCTCCCTCCAGCTTGACATGAGGGCGACTCAGCTCCAGTATGATGACACACTTTACGATATTCAGTGTCAGCTGGCGGACTATCACGACCGCCTCAGCGGTGTTGAGGATGAGTTGCGTGACTGGCGCTACTATGATGAGCACGGGTACTATTCCGAGCCATCCTCTTCGCAGGACTGACCAGGTATGTTCTTCTCTTTCCCTTGCTTATTTACTTTTCTTTATCTTTCAGTCTTGAAGCATTGAGGACAATGCTCAGGCTAGGATTGGGGGGGAGACTTTTGTGTTTTAGGATTTATTTTGATTTTACTTAGGTCATGTTTACTTTTCTTCGCATCTTTAGGTGAAAAATTTGCTTGATTGTTTCAATTAGGGACCTATTTGAAAATTTTTATATGATTGGAATGACTTTGGGAAATTAGAACTAACCTCATAATTGACCAAACAAAACTGATTAGGAACAAATGTTTGGAGATTTGTAAAAATGAAAACTTGAATGTCGAGATAGCATTTAGAAACCGAACTGTGCCTTTCACATAAGAAAATAGGGATTTCAAATAAAGAAAGGTTGGGATATCCGTTGGTGTGAATGAACACTAGTGGATGTGTGTATTCATGGTACGTGAAAAAAAAAATAATAAAAAAAAATTTTTGAAAAGACGGAGAAAATAAGAGTACTGGCAATAAGTCTTAAAAGGGCGCCTTTGAGCTCGTCTCTCAAATTAGAAAAGAAAAACATAAAACTTTTGCACATATCAACACACGAAGTCCGCAACTTTCTGACCTAAGCTTGTTCCAAGCTTGGGGGTGCCAAAAGGGAAAATCTCCTACAAACGAAGGCATAAGTTCAGTGAAAGAATGAGAAATTGATAAATTCGAGTAATCAGCTTTGCAAGTATTAAAACATTTAGAGTTTGAAGTTTTGTTAATCAATTTGTGAGGTGAATCAAAATTGACCAATGAAAGTTCGAATCATAGCAAAAAGATTCTTGAGTTTCTTTATTGAAGCAATCATGTAAGTTTTCACATTTAGGCATCTAACTTGCATTTAGAATGCAAACCCGGTATGAAAGTATAGATCTGCTTGAGGACAAGCAAAGGATAAGCTTGGGGGAATTTGATGTCTCCTTATTTGATCTATTGTTTCGACCTATTTTCAGACCAGACATCATGTTTTTAACCACTAAATTGCATTGTTTACATTGAATATCAATAGAATATGGTACTGCTGCATTTTGGTTGATTTTGCAGGAAATAGGCGAAAACAAGCAGAATTCTGACATCCTCCATGCGAGTCGCGTCCCACCTGACGCGGGTCGCATCACAGTTCAGACGCGACCCTCATTGCTCACACCAGTTCCACCTGACGCGGGTCGCATCCCATCTGATGCGGGTCGCGTCGAATTAATTGCGCCAGGGCCCAATTGAAGGCCATTAAGATGCCTATATAAGCAGAGGGCCTGGCGCAAATCAAGGAATCCACGATTTTTCACCAAAAATAGATCTGATCGGGATTTTGAAGAGAGAGCTTGGCGCGCGACAGAGGAAGCGATCTGGATCCAAGAAGGATTCGACTTGGAGAAGAAGATTCAGCCAGAAGCTTCGATCCTCTTCAATCCTTCATCTCTCCATCATGATTTGCACTCTCTTTCTCTCTTTTATTTTGTCTTTGATCATGATTGAGTAGTTTGTAGTTTCAGGGTTTTGGATGTAGTCTTAGACTTTGTTTGATAATGCACATTGATTGAATCTGAATGTTATTCGTGTTTCTTTGATTCTTGTATTATTGTGATTGCTTGATCTAAGTTGCTTGATTGATTCTTGTTTGTCTACTGTTGAATGCCTATGGTATTTCTTCTTGTAATTTGGCCTTGATGTTTCTTGCAAATTAGGTTAAGTATTTGAGGTAGATCTGAGATCCGAAAGGTGAGGTCAATAGTAGCCGAGAGGTGAAATTTCCACCTGTGGATACCTTTAGTAAACAGAACTGAGAACTTAGGTTTAATTAAACCTAGGAAGGTGAAATTGCATTTCCGTACCAGGTCTGTTAAGCCAACACACGAGAGTTGAGGTTTAGTAACATTAGGTACGGTCAATCGAGCCTTACACGACTTAAACCATCCAGAAACAGACATGTGCAGGTTCAGCTCAAAGGGCCATGCGGGTCGCGTGTGAGAGCACGCGGGTCGCATCACAAGGGTCGCATACGAGAGTATGCGAGTCGCGTGGCAGGTCCAGAGTCGCTTGAGGGCCATGCGGGTCGCGTGCGAGAGCACGCGGGTCGTGTCACAAGGGTCGCATACGAGAGTATGCGAGTCGCGTGGCAGGTTCAGAGCAGCAAAGTTGAGGATGAAATCTGAAACCCTTGAAACACCTTTTATACAATAGTCCAAAACCAAACATTTAATTGCTTTTACTTTCTGTCATTGAATTTGTTATTGAATTTGTTACTGAACTTAGAAAACATAAACAAACACAAACAACCATTTCAAACTTCTAGTACTTAGCTAAGTAAAGTGGGAATTCAGAAATTGAGTCGTCCCTGTGGATCGATACCCGACTATACTGTACGAGTAGGGCTGTGCACTTGCAGTCTTAAGCGAGAGTATACAAAGGTTATAAAAGGTACAGTTCGTCTATACTGAAACTTTGTCTTACCACACGAAGAACATGTACCGTGAGATGGAAGATAATGCTAGCTCCGATCACCCTCTCTAACCGATCGTAACAGCCATGAAAGGAAAATTTCTTAAATATTGGGAAGAGATATCCCTCGTGACCGTTCTCGCAAACTGCCTCCATCCGGCATACAAGAAGAGGTTCACGGTAAAAATACTTCAACAATACAAGAGAAATCTAAAATTAGACCCAAGGAACGAGGAGCCCCACGTAACATTAGCATTGGAGGACATGTTTGCCATATACAGCAAAAGAAGAAATGTCAACCAACCGCCTTCGACCCGTGGCGTGAGGTATGAATATAAATATACATATGTTTTTAATATTTATTATTTATAATATCTACATTATTTGTCCACTAATGTTTTCTAATATTTTAATAGTTTAAGGAACGACAACAGTAGTGGATTGTTAGGCAATTTTCAGGATGATGACGACCCGTACACATCCCAAGATAACACAAACGAGTTAATGAGCTACTGTTTGGGGACCAACGAACATGAATCCGTTGACTTCATGGATTGGTGGAGGAGGAATGCAAGTGCCTATCCAATGCTGGCGATGATGGCCCGCGACATATTTGCCGTGCCCGTGTCAACCGTCC
This sequence comes from Carex parvula, assembly GCA_025461045.1. Lineage (NCBI taxonomy): Eukaryota > Viridiplantae > Streptophyta > Magnoliopsida > Poales > Cyperaceae > Carex > Carex parvula. Next base: position 64,124 of record JAJGRW010001388.1, on the reverse strand, counting down.
CTTCCGAATGTTATTTTAGTTCGGCGAACAGGATCCTCACCGATAAACGCAGTAAGCTGGATGCACATGTTTTCGAGAGACTTGTGTGCTTGAAAGACTAGATTGATGCTGAAACTCGCACCCAACATGCCATGGAATCGACATCATCCGGTGTCGAAACTCAAGAAAGCGGTACCGAGGAGCCTGAGCCTAACGAAGATTCAGACAGTGAGCAAGAGAGTGACCTATGGTATATGCACAACAACTACTAGATAGGTAATGTCGGTATAAATTTCTACATCTTTTAATCTTTATTGTTATTTTTTTAAATTATATTTCTTAAATATTTCAATTGTTTCATTTAAAAGAAGAATTACTAACAAAAAAAAAAGTTAGAACTCCACCTATGTTATTTTACATAGCCGGTCCCAAGCCCGGAATAAAGGAGGAGGGTAACTTTTATTTTTAAATCTATTATTTTAAAATAATCTGGTTTTAAAATATTTCGATTTTAGAATAATTCGGTTTTAGAATAATTCAGTTTTAACATAATTCGGTTTTAACATAATTCGGTTTGTTATAACAAAAAATATCGAGTTCAAATAAAACAAAAACAAAAACAAAAACCAGAAAAAAAACAGAAAAAAACCCGGCCCGGATCGTGGAACCGACCCGACCCGCCGGGTTTAGGCCGGATTTGGGTTGGCCGAACCAAACCCAACCCGCCGGACCCGAGCTAACCCGTGGACCGGGCGGGTTTGGATCGGACTGACCCGACACAGACCGTTTTCAATTGCCTAAACGCAACCAAGGACAAGAATGTAAGAAAAGAGATTGACGTTCGTCAATTTGCTAGATGTTATATTATTAAATATTATGTTATTTTAGATGTTTGAGTTATTAAATATATTAATAAAAAAAAATTATTTACAAAATTCTAAATTCTATCTTCTCATGTAACATAAAAATAAATATTTACATTCATACTCAACAATTCTAGAATTTAATCTCCATCTCACTCCACGATTGGATCCGTTTCTTCGACCACCGTTGCGTTTCAATAACGATCGGATCTATTCACGTTGTGCTCCGATCAAGAAGGAAACTCCACGCTCCAGGCTCCGATTATACTGCACTCTCAGCTCCAATAGGCTCCGCTCGGTTCCAATCCCTCCCCTCTCACTCCATAACCGGATCCGCTTTTTCGACCGTCGCCGTGCACCGATGATGGCCGGATCTACTCACCATCGCGCTCCTATCGAGATGGAACTTAACGCTCTGAGTTATGATGATACCACACTCTCAGCTCCGGTCCCTCTCCCTCTCTCATTCTCCTCTTCATTCAAAGAGGTAGTACCGAGAGAAAAGAGAGATGTTGTGTTGAGAATGAGGTCTACAAGAAGTAAAAGAATCAAGTTGGATGGAGGGGTGAGGTGGGATGAGGTGGGGTGGGGTAGGGATGTGGCGGCTGACCTAGATCGCCTAAAGAGAAAAAAAAATGCTCATTTTGAAATATTGCTCCGGGCCTTGTGAGTTTCTATGTTTAAGTCAGCCTTTTTGAATTGTATATCTACCTCTAAAGTCAATACACCGAAACTTTAGATAGGATTGGGGGAGGCCGTGATCCATACCGGCCACCCTTATCCCAACGTAAAAATAAAAAAAATGATGATGTTTTAGATTATCTTTTTCTCATGTTGTTAGTCAGTCGATGCAACCAAGGACAAGAATGTGAGAGAAGAGTTACTATCGTTCGTCGATTTGTTAAATGTTATATTATTTAATGTTTATGTTGTTTTAGTATTAAATGTTATGTTGTTTTAGATGTTTGTGTTATTAGATGATGTTATGAGTTTGAATTGTTGATGTGTCATTTAGATGTTGATGTTGTATTGTTTTTAATGTGGATGTTGTTGACATGTGAAATGGTGGACAATGTAAAATGTTAGATCAATGTAATTTTATTTTTATTTAATAATAATTATACTTGATAGCTACCGCTATGATTTTTTCTTTTTTGCTTTCAGATTTTGAGATTTCGAAAGGGAGAAAGAGGAGACGCTACAGATTTATTTAGTGAAATTATACTCTGCAGCCGGTTGCTAAAGTTTCAGAAAAAGAAAAATTGCATAATAGAGCAATTCGGATCGCGTGGACTGATCACTTACCCCGTGCAATACCTGCAATACCATGCCAAAGAAGATATGAACTCCAAAGAGGGAGGAAGAGAATAAAACCAGTATATGATGCATTCATTAGAAATACCAGAGTCTTTCCCCTATGTACTTTCCTATACACATAAAAGTAGAGATATATGTACATCTACAGCGCGCCTCCCTTTGATAAAATTGGAGGCCATCAAAATTCTCTAAGAAAGAAGGGGCTTTTCAACATCGCCAACAGAGGACACCAAGATGCCATCTTCTATTGAAACATCATGGGTTTCATTGTTCTTCGCCCAGAGTACTACGTAAAGACCGCAAAACATGAGCACAATTCCTACAAAGCTGCATTCAACAACAACAATTAGATGATTAGTTTGCCAATGACCAATAATTAGGCCCCTGACAACTTTTGATTTCACAGGGAAAGGAAAATCAAGATGGTTAAAACACATTTCCAGGAGAAATGGAAATGTGGTTTGCTCACCTTCCTAGACTGATCATCTGATGGTAGAAAACAGCTGAGAGGATGGTGGAGCAAACAGTCTGAACAGGGCTGAAAATTGAGACAAGCACGGGCCCCTTCTTACGAACACACCAAACCTGAAAGGCGATACATGCGCCGATAACCACCCCTCCCTTGATGCAATAAAAAAAATTTAGCAAAACATCATACATAGCAGCTATAGCTTAATTAAAAGATAGCAGATAACCCTTTTAAGTTGTGTATAAATTTCTGATCTTAGAGGGCCTATTTTTATAAGATTTTTGAGTGTAAAGAAAGAGATGTCATTGTAAAGCCATTTCATAGGTGTAAAGAAAATAACATAAACCCTACACAAAAATTCTAGCTATAAAAAAATTTAGACATGTTCTCATCTCAAATTATCAATACATACGAGGGAAAAGATATGAGGTGTGGTAAATTCATACCAGTAGGCAGATCTCTCCAATTAGCGTGATACCAATGTCTGGTGACCCGATATCTATGTTGCCTTTCATGATAAATAGTACGATTGCGGTAAACATTGTGCCCATCATAGATGTTAATGTGCATATTGATAAAGGTGCTGGGAAGTTGACCAAAGTTGCCGCCTAAAGAAAATTTTATTATTCAACAACTGTAAAAGGCTTGTTAATAAAATACTTGATTAAAATTTTTTTTTTGAAGAAAAGCACTGATTTAAAATTAATTGGGGTCTCATTCAAAAAAAGGAAAAATTAATTGGTGAAAGGGGTCTACCTGCAAAACTGAATTACAAGAGAGAATCACCACTCCAGCAAAAAGATAGAAGCAGCCTAACATCCAGTCATAGTATCCATAACTATTTGTGTTCTCACCCAAGTGGGGTTTGTTGAATTGCGGAGAAGCAGGAGGGGGACTATGCAAAAAGCTCATTACCATGATACCACCCAGGCATACCAAGGTTCCTAGTATCTTGGCCTTGCTATACTTGCACTGTTTTTCAAACTTCTCAAACCTATTACAAGTCATTTATACATCATATATGTTGCGAAAAAGTATTACAAAAAAGGAGTAAAATTTCAAAGGATCTATGCTGACATTTTGGATTTGAGGGAGTTAAAATGAACTTCGCCGGGTTAAAGCAGGTAATTTAGCAGGTTGATATAACCTCAAACCCACACAAATTGAAAACGGTTGGTTTAAATCGGACTATTCAGATCATTTCAGCTAACCAGAGTAGCTCAAGTTGTCTTTATTTTGAAAAGCGATATGATTGAAATTATCCAATATGAAACTGTGGGTCCTCTCCATTCCTGTTAAATTGAAATGAAGTACAAGTCATAACCAACAAAAAAATATATATCATACCCGAGACAGGCAGCAATTATGAAGATTAGACCAGGTGATAAATTGGGCATGGCAGAAGCAATTGTTGGTGAAGTCTTCTCTATCCCTAGCAGCATCAACATTTGAAACATAGTCATTCTACACAAAAAAAATCATTATCACTTAACTCATTAATGCATTTTTAAAAAAAAAATTATAATAGAGTACCTGAAACATAGACCGCTCAAAAATGAGAGGTGATTAGGCACAAAACAAACAAACAAAATTAGATGGGGAAAATTTCCAAATTATGATGAGCAGAAAATTGTCCCTTTTGAGATTTTAAAGCAATTAATTGGGTTCCTACTTGAGCACTTCTTAACATTCTAAATCATTTGACTAAGCACACTTAAATTAATAGCTCATGTTAAAATTTATCAAAAAATTTGGGCCATGGTAACAACCAGAAACATCAAGTTGTGACACATCTGCTGGAAATTTTTTCTTGCTATTGTCAATTTTGTTTGCTCGATCCATGTTTACAAACTATTCACTTTTGTACGCATCAAAGATAGTTAAGGATATGTCAACATCATGTCAATTTTCTATTTTAGAAAAATAATAATAATAACTAGGTAATAGAAGTTGGGGTTGTTTAAATGCCCTTTTTCTTGTCGGTTCCTTTATATTCATTTCCCTTCTCTTGACGCGTTTTTTAACAAAGGACTTGCAACCTAAATCAACCAACTTTAAACTGAAATTTAGACTATAAAACTGCAACTTTATTTAATTTTCTTTCCTTGAACCCTGATTTTCTATGTCAGTATCTCTTCATCCAGTCCTATCACTTGAAGCCTCTTTCAAATCTGGCAATTGTTATTTGCTAAAGACCAAGTGCACATAATGTGCCAGTAAATAACTGGAGGCTTAAGTTTCCTTTTAAACTGGAGAATTCAGACGCTCCCATGAAAGCAACCCTTCCAAATTACCCCACTACTAGGCCACTACCGAAAGTAGTGACCCAGTTTTTTTTTTTTAATCATCAAATTGATGGAAAAGAAGGTAGGTTCCACCTGCTGTTGTTTCAAAATTGTACAAAAGTTTCGCCAATTACCTGCTGATCACAGGGTCGCTGGTACGGTCGATTTTGGGAAATAAAAATAAACAAACATGTAGAGAGAAAATTTACAACCTAACCAGAGAAAGAAGGGAAAGAGAAAAAAGAAAAACCACACCATTTCAATAATATATGGAAGATGAGAAATAGATTTGGGACAGCCTTAGTTATAATCAACAAAGTAATATGTTGATATAAATTTGAAATGCTAAAAGAACTTACCCTCCAAGAGAGAGCGTCACCATCTGAGCAACCAAGACTGGCGTTATCTTTACATTCCATTTTTTCCTACATGAACATATATATACGAACTCAAATTAATAAAATAAAATAAAAACATAACAAAATCTTTCCTTAATTAACAAATAAAGAGGGACCAAAACGCAAAAGAACATCACTTTACATTACACACCTCTCAAGTGCAACCGAGAAAGGAAGCAACGCCACAGCCGAGGTTGAACCAGTAAGAGCGACCAGAAACAGAGGATTCACTCCGAGCGCAAGCACACGGTTTACAAATACCACGTAGAAACCCATTATGCATTGCACAGCCAATAACCCGGAGATGATTAGCATTTCTTCAACCCAATTTCCAGTTGCTCGACCCAACATCCTGCGGTTAATTTAGAGAAAGAGGGGAGGTATGAGTGTGGTTTTTTAAGCGGCACTTTAACTAAGCCTTTTTCTTTGAAAGGTATAGGAGGCCTCGCTCTTCTCTCTCTTCTTTAAAGGGTTTGGGGTTTCTCTTTCTTTCTTTCGAAGAGGAAAGGTGGTTGTACCACTTACTATAGTGGAGATTGTGTGCGTGTGAAGTAGATTGTGACTATATATCAATTGTCTTGAATGATGATGCATTGGTGCTTCTGCAAAGGTTTAAAAAAAGAAAAGAATGATAATGCATTGGCCCGATTAATTGACAATAGATGCAATGCAACATCATCCGGTCCAGGCACTACCATTGCGTCTTATTTTAGACACTACTTCAGATATTTTGCATGTCCTAATTTCCTATTATAACATCATGATATTTTGCTATATATGAACTTATGAAAAGTTGGTATGATTTGTTATGCTAATATGTTCGACCATACCTCCTCTTGCATGGACAACGTCACAACAGCGAGGCATTAATTATTAAACGGTAAACGGGTCGACCATACCTCTTAAGTCCTGAACACATGCATATTAATCATTGTTTTACAATTAATTTGTAAGTTAATTAATTGTCTCAATACGACACATTTATGTCACCATATGTCGTTATTGACATGTGAAAATAATTTATTTTGGTTTGATTCGATTCGATTCGATTCGATTATAAAATTGGAGTTGTTTCGGGTATTAAGTTTGGTTTTTCTTTTCTACAACTATGTAAACCGATTACTTATTTTGTTCTCTTATATTCATTTTTAAGACAAAATTAGTGATTTGTTAGTTTCGTTCAACTATTTGGATAAACAAAATGATTGGAGGATAAACGATTTTACTAAGTTGTGTTTTTTTTCCTCTTATTATATAGAGTATGGTTAAAATGCCCTATTGGTTTTGTGCCCCATCATGTCCCAACATCATTATCTCTATTTTCAAAGTCTAAATAATAGATCCGAACCGTTCAATAATTTTGAATTTTTAGAATTTTTTGTTCATGGATAACAAATTTAGAATTTTTAGAATTTTTTTACTAATTGTCTAAAGAGTTACAAAATCACTACTTTTCAATGGTCCAGAATCTTCTAAAAACAATAATTTTGTACCTATCTTAAAACATAGCAAAAAAAATTCAAAAAATATAAAATTTTGTATCAAACACATTTTAATATGAAGATCATATTGAGCGGTTTGGATCGACTGCATAAACTTTGAAAATAGAGATAAACAATTTTGGGGCATGATGGGGCACAAAACCAATGGGGCATTTTAACCCTACTCTTATATATATTTGCTTTGAGTTTAATTCTAATATCGTTTAAATCAACTAAATTAAGCATCTGAAACGTTTAAACCAATTATTTTTTTATTGTTGCATTTGCATGATTTAATAACTACAAAACAAGCGATAACAATTAATAAAAAAAGTATTGAAGTAATCTTGAAAACATTTATTATTTAATTGTTTGGCTTTATAAAAATTCAGTTAACAAGTTTAATTTCTTAAGAAAATTAATCATTCATAAAAAGATTGGTGACAATAATACCAAATTATCATTGAAAATTAATCCAATAAATTTTCAAATCAAAGTCACCACCCATTTCGATGATACCAGTACGGATCTTTATCCATACACATAATTTTTCATTAAACATGTGAATTTTAACTTTGCATAACGAATAAATATAAAATTTAATATAATTTTGTTAGTACACATAATTATATAATTTATCATGATGATGAGATCGATTTAAACAAGAGGAGAGTCTAAATGCCTCCATTTTCTTTTTGCCTGCATCATGCTTTCATTTTAGAATTACAATAACTTAACATTTATACCTTAAATGTCAAAATAAAAATGCTAGATATGATCTATATCATTTCTCTATGCATCTGTAAAAGATGATGACATTTTGATTTTGTTTTGATAATATTATTAGCTTGCAAAAAAAACACCGACGTGGATAAATTATAGATATTTTTTTTTCACTTATTGTGTCATATAAAACCAAAATTGAAAAGTGATAATTTTTTATGTGCACGTCGAGAAAATATAATATAGACCACATCTAATTCTTATATTTTGACATCTAAATTTTAGAATTTTTGTTGCTAGAAATTAAAAAGTGGACGTATAATGGTGATATACAAAATAGTGGCATTTGAACCCTCCTCTCTATTGTATAAATTTAGTTAAAAAGTTTATAAATCTTAAAAATAATAGGACCAATAATTATATTTTTTTACAATTTATGATATTATCTACATTATGTGTATTTAAAGTAATATATTTATTTTTTGTTATATTTTTAAGTTAGAGACTTGGATTGTATCTCTTAATTTAATTAATCAATAATTATTTATTATTTTCTCTAAAAGAATTTATTATTTATTAGTTATCTATCAACCTTAAAGATAATAATAAATAAAATATATGTTTAATAAATAATAATAAAATACATATAAAACTAAATTTAGATGAATAAAATTATAAAATTATCTTTATAAAATTTATATCGTATTCATTGACAATCTCTAATAACGACCAACAAAACATCCCGCAAAGTGTTTAGAAGATAGCAATCAAATTAGCAAGCAGCAAAAATAAATTTTTACTGAAAAATTATCCAGAAACCATACATATCCACCTTGGAGCAAAGGTAGCACCAACCCCAGTTAAGTATTTAGCGGTTCAAGCCCATAGGCGGTTTAGTTACACCTGGCAACTCCTTGTGCAACCAGCGCATCTCTTGCATACAACATTTGTCCCAGGATTTTTTTTAAAAACCGTAAATAAAAAAATTAATTCTACCAAACCAGCATGATGGCCTCTGATTTTACAAAAACCATCAGAACCGAGATGCCAATTCGGTCCCAACGATTTTTTTTTCTCCGGACCGAATTGGCATCTCGGTCCCCACCTTTTTCACAGCAAAAGAGAGCAGGATTGTGTGGCCGATCGTGTTGTTGCCTCTGGACCGAAATGGCATTTCGGTCCAGAGAATTTTTTGGCCGGACCGAGTAGCCATCTCGGTCCAGAGAATTCCAGTGAATTTTTTGGCATTATTTTATTCTCTTTGTCATTATTTTATTATTTTAGCTGCCTCTGGACCGAGTAGCCATCTCGGTCCAGAAGTTCTGTCCAAGAATGAATTTGCTATCTCCTCTCTGCATTATTTTTTTGCGAGACAGACAGAGAGCTTCTTCTTCCTTTCTGACACCTTCTTTCCGAGACCTTCTTCTTCCTCTCTTTCAGAGACCTTCATGCCTCCAAATTACAGATCGGCTCCTGCATTGTGCCTCTAGCGTTCGTCTGAATACTGTAGTAAGTTTTTTTTTTCAATTATGATCGTATTTTTTGCTGTAAAATTGAAAATTATCAAAGGTTAATCGTGAAATTTTTTGTTCAGGAAATGTCTCAAGTATTAATAAATGTGTATCACAGACGCGAAATTACAGACGCACCGACCTGTACATTTCCTGTTACTAACTCAACTAGTCTTGATGAGCTAAGAAGACAGATATATGTTGGCATTCGTTTGCTCCCTAGCCGGTTCGATCTGACAATCAGCGCACGTTTGAACACGGCACCACTTGGCTCAGCAGAAAAATACCAGTTGTTCAACATAGACCACGAAGCGACTTGGTATATGGTGCTTGCGAATGCCACTCCGGTATTGAATTTTAAACTTCTTGAATTAGTGGTTGAGTCAGTACCAGTTGTTAGTCAGACCAATTATGACCCATACCCGGGTAGTGTACCCGGAACTAGCAGAGACATACCGGTGATTGATTCACCGGCACATTGTGATGAAACCCCCGAAACACCCCCGGTTGATTTGCAGAATTATTTTGACCAACTGAATAATGATACTGACTCAGAAACAAGCTCTGACCCTGATGACACGGTTGTCGGGGAAGAGGAAATGGCCGAAATTGAGGATCAGATTAGGATGGAAGAAGTAAGGAATGAGTGGCAATCGTCTATTCCTTTTATTAATCGGGGATTGCAGCATCCTTGTTCGGCATTTCATGACGATGTGCCGATGCCGTACAAGGATGAAGCATTTTTTGGTCATCCACCCATAATTGACCGTCCATTTTCGGTGGGACAGATATTTGAATCCAAAGCTGATCTTAAATCAAAGTTGAATGCATATGCCATGGATAATAACTTAGAAATACAACAAACCCAGACCAATCGTAACAGATATGTGGTTGTATGTACAGTAGAGGGGTGTCCGTGGAGGGTATACGCAAAAACCACTGCGACGGGCAATTGGACAATTGCAACAAACCCATACGAGCACAATTGTTACAGTACTACATGTACAGCAGACAGTCGTCAGATGACTGCCAGGATGATTGCAGATATAATCAAACCGGGTCTGAAGGAGGACCTGGAGATGTCAATAAAAGCATGTCGAATTGCAGTTAGAGGGAAGTACAAAACGGTTGAGCCTTCATACAGCAAGATTTGGAGAGGGAGGGAGCTGGCTATTGCCGATTTATTTGGTTCTTGGGAGAAAGCTTACGAACTGCTACCTTCTATGCTCGGTGCAATCCAGAGGTCTAACCCAGGTACAAGATACAGAATTGATCACATACCATCTAGCACGTTGGGCGAACATATTTTCATCCGTGTGGCATGGGCTTTCGGTCCATGCATTCAATCTTGGCCATATCTCCGACCAGTTATAAGTGTAGATGCAGGACACCTATCCGGCAGGTACAAAGGAAAACTATTCATGGCATGCGCTTATGATGCAGAACAACAATTACTGCCAATAGCATTCGGAATTGCGGAAGAGGAGACTTCAGATAATTGGGGCTGGTTTATGCAATTTGTACGCGAAGATGTTGTCGGCCCCGGTCGGATATGTGTTAATTTATTCCTAAATTTATTTACACTAAATTAATTTATTCCTAAATTTATTTATACTACATTTATTTACACTAAATTACCTGCACTAAATATAAATTACTCACAAAAGTATAAATTAGTAAGAAAAAATATTTTACCTTGAACAGGTAAGCCCCACAGACAGCTGACATCTTCCAGTGTCACTGTGCACTCCCCCACCGGAAGATGAAAACTATTCGTCTCGGGCCTCCACCTCTCGACGAGCGCAGTGATCAACGCTTTATCAATCTGACATTGCGTCACATCCTTCATCTGGTACAGGCCTAAGTACACCAAACCTTCTTTCATCCGAGGCTGGTAATGAATGCCCATTTGCCGAGGACCAGTACGCAGTGAACGAACAGGCTGGAACGATAATTTCATGCAAAATAATGTAAAGAACAAAAATTAATTTAAACTTCCAAATTTATTTTGAAATTTAAATCCAACACGATATTAAACAAATACCGTTGTATTCACCAACGATATCTTGTGTTCCTCAGGAGGCAATTGCAATAAGCGTTGTTCAGCAGCCATTTTGCACTACAATATAAATAAAATTACAACATAAAAAAACTCCAGTTAGTTAACAAATCAAAAATTCCTTTAGCTAATTTACTCTACATTAGGGCTGCAAACGAACCGAACCGAATCGAACTTACCTCCAGTTTGAGTTTGGTTTGAATTAATTTCGAACTAGGTTTGGTTTGAATTAATTTCGAACGAACTCAATTTCGAATCGAACTCAATTCCGAATCGAATTTTTTACGAACTCAATTTCAAACTTCTTCGAACTTTGTTACGATTTACGAATATCCAGAATTTTCCAAATAGCCAATAAAGTTTTCAAATATCCAAAGTATCAATGTACAATTTAAATATCAATAGAAGTAGAAAACAATCAACAATGTCTTAGAATTATTACAAATTCAAATATTATTCTAAATAAAAAATTAAAGTTCATTACAACTAGGCACTAGCTACTGAAAAACTCTTCTAAAAAATCCTCACAGGTATCCAAAGCTTCAGCTATATATTTCGCTTCATTAAACTAACAACTGAACATCTACAAATTACTTTATAGATGCAGTAGCAAGGTTTTCAACATTCCACACTATTTTTGCATCATTAGCCTGGATTACCTGAAACCTCAGAATCCTACCATGAAAAATAAAATTTCTAGTATCAACATGAATCAGATATCATTATCAGCACATACCTACCTGACAATTCAAAATTTCTAGTTGGACTGGGCTTTTTGTTTCAAGAAATAACTTTCAAAATGAGGGCAGCCTTATATTTTCATCAGCGAACATAAGTTATTAACGGAAATTAGCGGTTCACGTTTGAGTTAATTTCGAACTAAATTTGGTTTGCGAACCTATTTCGAACGAACTAGGTCCAGTTTGAGTTTGGTTTGAATTAATTTCGAACTAAGTTTGGTTTGAATTAATTTCGAACGAACTCAATTTAGAATCAAACTTTTTTCGAACTTTTTCGAATCAAACTCGAATCGAATTACGAACTACGAATTTTTTGTGCAGCCCTACTCTACATACAAAATTAAAAAAACCTACAATTAGTTAAATTATACTAAAAAAAACCTAAATTACACTAAAAAAAGCCTAAATTATTCTACATTTATTTTAAAAAAAAACCATTACCAAGATTACTCTACCTACATACCAAATCATTATACAATTACTAAACACTACATACAATAAATTTATACACTAAATTACTCTAAATATTTATAAAATTTATTTACACTAAATATTTATACAATTTTTATACAACTTACTTACACTAAATATTTATTCACACTAAATTTATTTGCACTAAAAAATTATACAATTTATTTACACTAAATATTTATTCACACTTAAATTTATTTACACTAAATTTATTTACACTAATTACTCTAAATTACTCTAATTACTCTAACTACTTATACATTTTATTTATACTACAATACATTAAAATACACTACAATCACTAAATAAATAACACTAAAATAAACTAATTTACACTACAATACACTAAAATAAACTAATTTACACTACATACAAACTAAACTAAATAATTGTACAAAAAAAATTAAAATTCGGATTTTTTTCCTAAATTAAAAATTCACACTATAATACATTAAATTACACTACAATACACTACAAAAAACTAATTTATTCTATAACTAAACTAAATAATTATAAATTTTGGATATTTTTTTCAAAAAATAAATTTAATCACGTACCCAATGAAACTTGTAGATCTGAAGCTTTTCTTGTTCTTCTCTCAAAACTATATTCAAATATGTAATTAGAATAAAAAATGGCTGAAAATTTGAGGGGTTAAAATTAAATTTTTTTGGTTTGGTTTCGGGTAGAGGAAGAGGAAGAAGCTCTCGGGTAAGGAGGATGGGAGAAAGAAGAAGGGAGTTGGCTTCTCGGTCCCGAGTAAAGAAAACACTGGGACCGAGTTGGCTTCTCGGTCCGGAGGAAAAAACAATGGGACCGAGTTGCCATCTCGGTCCAGAGGGATTTTTCGATTTTCTGCGGCCTGAGGTGCGCCAATATTAAAAATAAAGGGGGACCGAGATGCCAATTCGGTCCGGAGAAAAAAAAATCGTTGGGACCGAATTGGCATCTCGGTTCTGATGGTTTTTGTAAAACCAGAGGCCATCATGCTTGATTTGGTAGAATTAATTTTTTTATTTACGGTTTTTAAAAAAAATCCTTTGTCCCAGGTCTTGCATGCGCCTCCGCAACAATCAATAAAAAATATATAATTGGTACCGTTTCTGAGTTCTGAGTTCAGACCAGTGAATAGTGATCCTCAGCTCTTTTCATTTCTTTGTAAATCTCTTTATCTTCCTTTTACACGCCGAGTTTCAACGCCATTCCAGAGTCCCAACTGGAGATCTCAAGGGTGTTTTCTAGAAGAATAAATTAATAAGCGCTTCCTTTCTTCTTAGCAAAGCAAAACTATTGAAATTTGAATGTTTCTTTACGATGAAAAAGTTCGTATTATATTACTAATTTCAAAAAATTATATTACAATATAGTTAATGTACTACACTATAAGAATGTGACAGTATCCGCGGGAGATACTGTTGGTATACCCTAGCAGATATTCCTGTTGTTAATAGAAAAAATATTTTTCTGTCGGTATATTCTCACGGATAGTCACTTTTTACTTTTACGGATATCGTCACTAGTAGCAGTATGTATACATAAAAAATTTAAAAACTAGTGTGTGCTGAGATTATATATAAATACGTACAAGTACACTTATCAGCCCATAACATATCACCCATTAGTCTAGTCTTTATCAGTCCAAATAAATTACAACTAGACTCTCTGTGTATAAGCAAGCAAGGAAACATAAATAAAGAATTGGTATGTGTGTACACGTTGGTATTGAGCTATTAAATTTTCTAGTTCAGATGGAGACTTAGTGAGCCATCAATTATCTTTTGACTTCAGCACAAATACGCTGGTTGAAAATTGAAGTGAGACCGAAATATTCAGAGGAGTCAGATCTATTTTCCTATTTTAAAGAGAGAGAAAAACAGAAAAAAAAGGTCAATATAATAATTTTGTTGGATCAAAAAGTCAATCTAGAAATTTGAAATTCTTGCAGGTAAATCTAGTAATTTTGTTGGATTCAAGAAGTCGTTCATTTTAAGAAGGTCGAAAAGAAAATTTAGCTAGCGATTTACAGAGGTTATTGCACCTTTAAAAAAGGAGTCGTGAATTTTAATTTGAATGAAATATTAAAAGTATACATGAGCTAGTGTATAATGGATAAAGATGTTGATGTCGCTTCAGTACTTCACCAAACAAAATATGACGCTTGAAGCATCGAGTTGCTGTACAATTAAACAAACTAAATTTTAATTAAAATTTTAAATTATAGCATTGTTTCACTTGGGACTAAAAGGACGAGTTATAACGTTCCGTATGCACATATCATGAATACAAAATATCTATCATTCATATTTTTATTTGATTAAATAATAATAAAAATCTTACCATATTCTTACATGTTATATATGTTAATAATTTTTTTAATCTATATCTGTTTTACGAAACACATTATGAATAAACATATTGCATTAAATAACTTCTAATTCAACATGCACTTTTTTTTTTATCTAATGACGATATATGTAGTTTAGAATGTTTGACAATGTTATGTCTATAATGCATTTATTCACAAATTATATGTAGTTTAGAATGTTTAATTTTTTTTTCAAGTACAAAGCATGCATTCAGTCTGCTAGTTTCTATATTTATAAACTTCTTTATTATTTTTTAAGCTGTTTTATTGCCTAAATTCTGATAAAATTACTGAACCCATTATTCGGAAAATTATATAAAATAATCAAATTTTTAAATAAAAATATTGTATTTAAAGATTTAAAAATCTGAATAGGCAAAAAAGCAATTCAACTATACCCAACCTTTTTCCTATTCTCTTCCTGAATGCCAGAAACCATTTCGTTTCCTTACCAAAAATTAAGCATGATATAAAGTTTTGATGCGAGACAAACAAGTCTTGAACGAATCATAAATGAACTTTTTTTATTATAGTAAATATTATAAAATAATAGAGGAAAAAAAAAGAGTATCTTGAAATTTAGATACATATATAGATTGAGCCGAAAGATTTTTCTAGATCTAAAGTGTGTGTGTTATTTTTTTTTAATTAACTTAAGATCTGTTGTGACCTCCACATACATGTTGTAATTTTTTTTTTTTTTTATGAAAACATGTTGTATTGTTACTGTGTAACATGCTGTATATTGTTTCAAGTCACGGGAGGATTCAAGACAACATTTAAAAAAAAAAAATTGAATTGGAAGAAACTTTTACGGTCCCTTTATCTTATTCTTTATTATTTTATAACACTTTCTATAAATAAAAGTTTCTCAAATCCAGTAGCGTTTCGTGCAAGTTCACCGACTCCCTTTTTTTTTTTTGAGGATAAAATTTTGTTTCTTTTCTTTCTCTGTGCAGACAAATGAGTTCCGTGCTTTTTGGGATGCTGAAATAAATGGGACAAAGTGGTGACATAACAAAGATAAAAAGTCCGTGGTGAGATCTTCTCCAACGCTATTAATATATTAGTTCCCCCTCTCAAAGGTTGAAATTATTCTACGCAACCTCCGCACCAATCTTGAGAATATCCAACATATGAAAGTACGCTGAGACATGAACACCACTGCACAGGATCAGTACAAAATGCAAAAAGATCAACGAATGTCAAGGTCGGTGGTCATTTTTGTTGACCATAACATCGCGTCATTGTATTACTTTTACTTGGTTGTAAATGATATTCAGCAGTTTTCACGGGAGTGGTGACCTCTAATATTCCGAAATTTTTTTATGAATATCCAAAAGAATTTCAAAATTTCAAAATTTGTATTTAAATTTAACTTATTTCCAGATCTGTTCAAGCAAAAAAATTATTTTCCGGATCCAGCTTCTATATCCGACAAATAATCTCCAGGTTTTAGGATTTTTTAATTTTTTTAATTAAATAGAGAATATTATGATTTATTTATTTTTTATTGAAATATTTAAAATATTTATTTTTTGAAAATAGATAGAATATTATATAATTGAATTTATTAGAAAGTATGCGACAAATAATCCGGGTTAACATTTTTCAAGCTGAATTTTTTGCGATTGTAAGAAAAATTAAAATATTATTTTGTGTATTACTGGAAAAAAATGTTTTGGATCTGAGTTATTGATCCAGGTTCAAAAGTCACTTCTGGATAAATAAATATCATGGTCCTTCTATTTTTGAAAAAACACAATTTGATCTGACATTTTGACAGACCGAAATGATTTCATATCAATTTTTTTTCAAAATAGATGCAATATTTTAGAATTTGGATGTACTAGAAGGACCGATATTTTTTTATTTACTCAGAAGTGACTTTTGAACCGGGATCAATAACTCAGATCCAAATTTTTTTTTTTTTCTAATAACACATAAAAAAATATTTTAATTTTTCTTACAGCCGCAAAAAGTCCGGCTTAAAAATGTTGATCCGAGTTATTTGTCACAGTCTTTCTAATAAATTCATTTATGAGGAGGGTTCGAATGCCTCCATTTTTCATGCCTCTATTTTTAAAAACTTTAATAACTCAAAATTTAAAACTTAAGAGTCAAAATAAAACCATTGGATATGATCTACACATTTTATCTATGCACATGTAAAATATTATGATATTTCAATTTTGTTTTGGTTGTCATCAAGAGCTTGTAAAAAACGTACTAATGTGGATAATTTTTAGACGTTGATTTTACAACTTATTGATTCACTTAAAAACAAAATCAAAATGTGATAATTTTTTAGGAGCACATAGATAAAATGATATAGATCATATTCAACGATTTTATTTTGTCTTTTAAGTTTTAAATTTTGAGTTATTAAAGTTTTTAAAAATGGAGGCATGGTGGAGGCACAAAAAATAGAGGCATTTGAACCCTACTCTTCATTTATATAGTATTCCATCTATTTTCAAAGAAATATAAATATATTTCTAATATTTCAATACAAAAAATAAATAAATCACAACATTTTCTATTTAATTAAAAAGATTCACGAAACCTCAAATCCGGAGAATTATTTCTCATAACCCCAAATCTGAAAAATAATTTTTCGAAAAGAGACCCTCTGGATCCAGAAAATTATTTTCCAGGTATAGGGGTTGGATCCGAGAAATAATTTTTCATTTTGGACAATTTGAAAATAAGTTGAATTTGGATACAGATTTGTAAATTTTGGATTTTTTTAGATATTAATAAAAATTTCGATTAATATTTGTGTATATCTACTTTGTATTGTCGGGTTATTTTCCGTTTTCAAAGTTACGTATGATGGAACTGAATCGCTCAACATACATGATTTTAATATTAAAATTTTAAAATGTGTTTGGAGATTAAATTTTATAGTTTTTATGGATATTATTATTTAAAATAAATATAAGATTATTGTTTTTAGATCAATCAAAAGTAATAGTTTTGTACATATTAAAAAATAGTAATTTTAAATATAAAATTTGGTCCAAACATATTTTAATATGAAAATTATGTAGAATGACTCAGATCGACTGTTTGGACTTTAAAAATGTAATAAAGAATGCAAAGCATGGTGATTGGTGAGGCATGAAAGACATGAGACATTTAAGCTCTCATTTTATTTCTTTATCTAATTGTTACTTTTCCGTATTTTATTTGCTTAAATGGTAAATTTATAATTCAGTATTTGAGAAACTGATGGTTAATCAATAAAAGTTGCCAATGTTTAATGTATTATTATTCCCTTCTATGGCACTACGTTGACTAGTGTTTTTTAAATGTATATCCTGTTCTTTCACAAAAAAATCCTGTTCTTTCACAAAGTTGAGAAACGAATATATGTTGTTTTGTTAAAGTTATAGACGTAAAAATGGGTAAAAGGGTAGATGTTTGAAGTAACATATGAGGTGATTATCATTACCCCGACTCGGATAAAAGGGTAGATGTTTGAAGTAACATCCAAACCTTTCAAGGATAGAGGGGAAATTGTTTGTGGACTATTAAATAATATTCAGAAGGTATGAGGTCAATTTGTAAAGTTCTCCTATGCGTTGGCCTTTCCTCCCAGTCCCAACGAATTGCATCTCTCTCTCTCCCCCTTTTTTCTCCCGGAGGAAAAAGAAATGAATACCGAATAAAAGGATAAACGAGGATGGTCGGTTCCGAACTTGTGCATTCTTTTCTTTGCTGAGAATTTTGATTCCAACTTTTACGGTGCTTGATTAGTGTGTACCATTGAATTCTCAATTTTATATCATTTGTGGTTTCAAACAATTATTTCCATTAATTCCAATTGAATTTTTAAATTGCTCGTTATAAAGTGATTATATTTTTTATACACTAAAATTTTAACCTGTTTGATTAACTAATAAATTATTGAATTATATTCGCATGTTATAGTTTAACGGGTCTTGGAGATTAAAATGTCTTTAAAGAAAAGTAAATGAAATTACATGATAAAATATTCGGAAAGTGCGTAAAAGTTTCTATTTAGACATACACGGAAAAAAAAAACACTAAAATATTTTTATAGAAGACTTGGAGCCAATTAATATGGATGATAAAATATACATAAAATCTGTTATGTGTGTTTGAAATTTTTTATTATGTACTGCATTTTATAGCTGACTTTATTTTATTTTATTTTTTTTACAGTGTAGATCGATTGATCATCAGATAAAATGCAAAAAAAAAAAAAAAAAACCTACAAGATGTGTACTTGCCATTTTGCAATCCTAAACCTTAGAAGTAAAGGTTAGTTTGTACAAGATTTAGGAAACGATTAAGACAGGAACACAAATATAGGATAATTATTATAAGAAAAAATGTTTAAAAAGAGAAAAAGCCAAAAGGAAGAGAGAATCTTCAGATACGTCAATGCAAAGTACAGTATAGCTTACGTTAGATAATACAAGCTACAATTGGTTAAAGAATGTTAATTCCAACATTGATCATCAAACCATATTTCACCTATTTTTCAATTTGATCACCAATTGACACCTCCATTTCCATTTTATGTAAGTCCATATGAGCGATCTTTTACTGTAATATGTACATCAAAATCTTGAGAAGGGAGATTCTATATTTTTTTAACATAATATCTCATTTTCATAAGAGAAAAAAAATGGGACCCATCGGACCCAAAGTGAGTTCGACGGGTTTGCTCACCGTCGGATCTGCTTTAGGATTCGCATCCGCAACTTTCGCATCGGACCCAAGCCTTTCTCAAAAAAAAAAAGGTGGCATTACCATGCTGCAAAATGCATCTTTTTATATAGATTTGAGGTGAAACAATATACAAGTATAAAATTTCATGATGTTGATTCACTGGTTTAAAAGTGTATATCCTGTCAAAAGTTAAAAGTTTTAATGGGAATTATTTCTTGCTATCAGATCATTTTCAAATGATACATATCAGCAATTATTGCCTATGTAAATTAGTATATTAGCACAAGTAGTGATGGAGTAGTAAGATAACATTAACCCAGCAAGCAGAAAGGAGTGTGGATTGCAAGCAAGTGAAATTTCATTCCCACAAGCAAGGTTAATGAGTACAAGCAACAACATTATTTAGAAAAGGAACAGAGAAAGAAAACATTTAAAATGCTTGGACCATTTATGACTCTAGCGTTGTAGATTTCCGTGTTGGTCTCTGCAATTGTGGCTTTCATATTGTGCCCCTTTATCAGATCGACCTCCAAAAACGACCTTTAAATATTCTTTCCCAAATCTAGAATAATCTAAGTAGATTGCAAGAGAGGACCGAGATGTTAGCAAGAATCTTAAATTTGACTTATTGTGTAGGGAAAGAACTAGAAGCAAGTAAAAATTGGTCTACTTACCTATGCTAGGGGTCTATGGAGAATTTTTAAGAAATAGGTCGATATCACAGGTTCTTGTCATTTACTCCTCATTTCCAAAAGTTTCGTAACATGATAGTGAAATAAACGGACTTTCACGGACATGATAGCATATAATAAGATTTTTACAACCAACTGGCTTGAAGATTTTTTATTTCTTTGAGAGAGTGAAAACTTAGAGAAATGAATGAATTTGAGAATGAAATCTTTGTATTATTCTTCTCACAATCTGTTTACAACAGCCAGTATATAGGCTTTGGTTTCTGTTAACAGTATTCTGTTACACAGATTACAGCTCACTAATCTCAATCAATCCTCTAACAATATTCTGTTACATGCTTAACTACTGTAACTGCTCTATTAGAGAGGCATTACGAATTTTGATGCATCAAATAATTTCTACAGGGTTGATAAGTGACAACGACTGCTGCACGAGAAAGGGAAAACGAAAGATTAAAATTATAAATATACCATCCTCATTTACAGAGATGCATATATATTGATTTCAGTCCAATTTTGAATTCTTTTTATTCCAATAAAAGAGCCAAAACTAAACTCTTAGAATTTACAAATTATTTGATGTAGTAATTAAATGATTTTCTAGATGGACTAAATTTGATACACAATTTATGTAATAATGAAAAACACGTTTACAAATTGAAATTTTTAATTCTGACCTATATTGTTAGTATATTAAATGAAGGTACCATGAAAAACTAATGTATGTTAGAAATTTTTTAATCAGAAGTTTATCAATACGATCCATTATGTATAAAGAGCCATTCAACGGCTGGGATGCTTCCCTTTGCACAAAATTCATTAGAATTTTAAAAACACAAACTCACTCTCACTGCACTTACAGAAAGCTACAGAACTACAGACATCTATAAAAATATATACACATGAAACAAGAGCTGATTAGACGTAAATACCTAATTAAATCACAGGAAGTAAGATATGGTAGTTGTTTCTTTCAGATCATCGATCCGTCGTCACCTTTATATTAGAGAATGTGGCATGAAAACATAGAAATGGAAAATATTTCGATAAATACAAACACTTGCATAAATGGCATAGGGACAGGTTCATCCCTTTTTTTTATTAATAGGAAAAACAAAAAAAAATATCAACAATGAAGAATAGTTTTGCTAGATTTTGAAAAATAAAAAAAATGTTATAGTTTGTAACGTTCAGGGCACTGTAGCTAGACGTTATAAACCATAACGTCCAGTTAATCTGATCGCTAATGATCTCTAATTAAAAAAAACACTGTAGCTAGACGTTATGGTCTATAACGTCCAAATACAGTGTTTTTTTCTTTTTTTTTTGCTTCAGTTTGCGAACTCTTTTGAAAAGAAAAAAGAAGTTGAACGTTATAGACTATAACGTCCAGCTACAGTGTTTTTTGTTAATTAGAGATCATTAACGATCAGATTAACTGAACGTTATGATTTATAATGTCCAACTACAGTGTCCTGGACGTTACAAATCATAACGTTCTTCTTATTTTTCAAAATCTAGCGAAACTGTTTTTCTTTGTTGATTATTTTTTTTTGTTTTTTCTATTAATAAAAAACGGCAGGTTCACACGCCGACGTCCTTCAAAGGACAAGAAACCGATTACTGATAAAAGGGACTATTTCTCCTGGCTTATATGGCCTATACAGCTTCACAAATCGGAACCCATAATTCTGACCACATGGCACACCTCCTGAGAAATTAATGAACCGTTATATATTGTTTAATTACCGATTACCTCTCTTTGCAAAGTAAACTTTTTCTTAATTAGTGTGATGAATTAAAAATTAACCAGTATCAAACGTCAGCAATTAAATTTCTTAAACCGTGTTGCATGTTTTGCCAACATCTGTTAAAAACACATAACAACAGATAAAAGCTTGTATATTTGAGAAAGAGTGACTTTTTTTGGAACATTAAAGCCATAGAGAACCAAAGAATAAATAGTTATTCATATTTACAGTAACTAGTAATTTTATTGAGCAACAATTGGAAATCAATCAAGCTTAGCTAATACGAAACTGGCAACCCTAAAAACACGACATACTAGACTAAGGCAAGACTATAGTGCAAAATTTTACATGTATACATACAGAAAATTGTTGATGTAAACATGTAAAATCAAAAGAGATTTTCAAAAAGATAACATGATCCTTTATACTCTTCGTCTTGTGTCAACCTTTGGTTTCTTCGAAGCCATTAAACTGTCTGCGCTCTTACTGCTAGAATCTATCTGAAAGATCAAAATAATAACTTAACAACAAGGTCATCTAATTATGCATACTTAGAGAGAGAGAGAGAGAGAGAGAGACCTTTTCTAGTTTGTCTCTGACTAAATTTACAGTGGCATTCATGGATGCAGAGGGAAAAAAATCCTGCAAAAGATATAAAAAAATTACATGCTTCATTACTATACGTCACATAGTTGACATTGTTGAAATAGATCAGCAAAAGTCATCTTAAAGATTAATTTCTAATAGCAAAACTTCGTTGAGATTAAAAAGGAAGAAAAACATTTGTCTAATTTTGATACATTACTAACAAATTATAACATTTTATAACTATTTTGCACTAAAAATAAATTCTAAAAAAATTAAAAGGACTTACTTGTAAATCTAGAAAAATGAGGAGAAATTTGGGAGAAAAAAGATAAAGTGAGGAGTGATAGTGTGAAATTTGATAGAATGAATTTTGAGGAAAACGTTTTAACCTCCACACATATATATAAATGTCAAAACTGGCAATTTAATGGCTAATGGAGGAAAAAAATTGAGAACTGGCAATTAATGACCGGTGGAGGAAATAATAGAAATCAGTCATTAAATGGCCGGTTTAGACATTTTTAAAAATACTTGGGTATAATTATTGGGCCCAACTCTCTAAAATCCGAATCCTGAGCCTGCAACTCTACACTTTATGTCCAACTTGTCTTGAAATTAACTTTGAATATTAATAAAAATGTCGGCAGATGCAGTGTTCTAAAAATAAAGTACTAATTGTAAATATAGTATTCTCGTTTAAGATATTTATTTTCATGAAAGCTATCTTTGCTCCGCAACATGAATCTATCTATTAAATTCTGAGTTAGACCGTGACAATGCAGGGATTAAAGAGAAGCCTTGACTTGGTGGCTACGTAATGGTCTAGAATAGGAGAGCAGCTTGGGTCCGATGCCCATCGGATCCAAAGTGGGTTCGATGGGCTCGATGACCGTCTGATATCCTTTAAGATTCACGTCAGAACTTTCGCGTCTGCTTTAATAATCGTGCGCACGAATTTTAAAGGAGATCGGATGGGCATCGGACCCAAGCTGCTCTACTAGACTAGGACAAGTGGACTGCTGGAAAGACGCACCTAACAGATGGTCATCTAATAGTCGTACACGTGTCCCCGATGACAAAGAACAGGAAAGTGGAAAACAGGTGTGGTGGGTAGTGGGGCCGGTTTTCTAGACGATAACGACTATTTGTTCCGTGTCGACATTGAAAAGTTGGAATAAGCTCCATTTTTGCCTACAAGAAAACATGATTTTACTGTTTCTGGTATGTTGAGCAAATAAGCATGCGTTGAAATGAGAAAAATAAATAACTAAAAGAAATAAGATAATGTCATTTTAGGAAGTATGACACAAAAATCTTATCATTTATGTAATGGGACTTGCATCTAATTTTTTTTTTATTAAATTAAATTCTAGAAACTTTCAAAGTAAAACATTATTTGTTGAACCTTGTAAAATAAATTATATTTTGAAAAGTAAAATATTTCAAGGTAAACTTTCAAAGTAAAATATTTTGAAAAGTCTGACTCCGAGCAAATTAAACTGGATATTAAGATAAATCAATAAAATTTGGAGGTCTGATCCCATCTTCTTCTAAAAAAGAAAAAGAAAAAAAAATATAGTAATTTAGGTTTTAAATTTTGATAATTTTTTTCAGTCACTCTGAACCTGTTAAATAAAGCGAGGATAAGCAAACAGAGCAAGCAACTCTACGTGGCTTTATTCTATCCTTCCATTTCAGGACGGAACTAGAAAACTAAGACGAAGGAGGCTAGAAAATAAAGTGTAGTGTAATTTTATTTTATAAAGGGGACTAAAAGCATATATACATATAAAATTATAAAATTCAATAGACAAAATTACAAATTTTCAATGTATAGGAGTGGCATAGCCCCTTTTAATCCTATTACCTTCCGCCTTTATTCCAATTTATCGTGCGGATGAGGTTTCTTCCTCTTCCGGGGCTAGCTTCATACTTTGCACGATTACTAGAAAACTCAGTCAATTAAACCTCCATACCAGATTGGTCCAGATTCTGATCAGACAGTCTTGATGATCTGAACTCAAATTAAATTTTAGGTTACTTTAGTAGATCCGGACCCCTGCTATTTCAAAATTTGAAACTCAGCTTATGAAAGAATGGGAGGAGTCGAGTTGAGTCACTCATAATAGCTCGTTCATGATGTGAGTTGTATATAGATAATTTCTTTTTATTAATTTGATGCGATGAGTCACACATAGATCATAAGTAGAGAAATTTTTTATCTTTCTTTTGTAACAAGTTTCTTGCTCTCATGATCATAGTGACAATATACGCGAATAATTTGTGAATAATTCGCGTTTTATTTGTATTTTTGATGTTTTCGAACCGAACTCCGAATAAAACGAAAAAAAAACGTATAATGCGTTTTATTCACGAATAAAACGCTAATCATGAATTATTCGTAAGAAAAATGCGAATTTTTTTAACTTTAAAAGAAAAATTGGAGGGGTTTTTTTGGGTTTTTTTTTTTGCTTCTTTGTTGTACCGAATTATATCCGAATTACAAATTTTTGACCCCGCCGAACCGAACCCCAACTATTTGTTTGTCACTATGCTCATGATAGTTACAAATAGCTATAGTCACAGAGTTGAAAAATATTTCATCGTTTGTCACCTCCGTATTCGACAGTTCTGGAGAGAAAACAGCTACGGGCAGATGTGGTCACGTGTCATTTCATCTCCGCGCTCTTCCTTCCCTTCGCGTATCTCCTTCTGGAGCTGAGTCTTAGAAACTGAACACAACTTCTGCAAAGCAAACTCTATTGAAACTTAAAAAGTGACAAAACTACAATTTGAGAAATATTTCAAGCGATCAACCCAAATGAAATTTAACTTTCCAAATATAAATGCATATGATAAATGATCATTTAATTTTTAAATTATATATAAATTATTTAGTTTAATATTTTTTAGTAAATATTATTTTAAATCGAAATTGTCTATATAACATAGGTTAAGATGAAAGCATATAAAGAAATAAGAGAAAAGATTTGGCCCCCATATTTCCACCGACATTTTTATTAATATCCAAAGTTTAATACAAATTATTAATTATACCCAGAACTCAACTCAATATCGATATATACCCAAGCCGGCCATTTTCTGGCCGGCCAAGTACCCTCCCTAAGCCGGCCAGAAAATGGCCGGCCATGTACCTTTTTTTTTTTTTTTCCGTTTAAACCCCTATATACCCTTTTTTCTCTCTCTCCTCTCACAATCCTCTCATCCCAACCCAATTCCGGATTCTCTCTTCTTCCTTGAGGTAATTTTTTTTTATCTAATTTAATTTTAATTTATTTATTTTAGGGTTTAGGGTTTAGGTGTTATAATTTAGATTATGTTGTTGTAATTTAGTGTAATTAGCTAAGTTAACTATATTTAGTGTAATTAGCACAATTGACCAATATTTAGGGTATTTTGGTTTTTTTTACCCTAATTATGCCGATTAAACGTAATTTTACCGAAATAAGCACGTTTGACCAATTTTTAGAGTATTTTGGTCTTTTTTACATAATTAGACTGATTAAGCGTAATTTAGTGTAATTAGCACAGATAACCAATTTTTAGGGTATTTTGGCCTTTTTACCATAATTAGGCTGATTAAGCGTAATTTTACCGAAATTAGCACGTTTGACCAATATTTAGGTATTTTGGCCTTTTTTTACCATAGTTATGCTAATTAAGCGCATTTAGTGTAATTAGCACAGATAACCAATTTTTAGGGTATTTTGGCCTTTTTTACCATAATTAGGCTGATTAAGCGTAATTTTACCGAAATTAGCACGTTTGACCAATTTTTAGGGTATTCTGGTCTTTTTTACCATAATTATGCTAATTAAGTGCAATTAGTGCAATTAGCACAGATAACCAATTTTTAGGGTATTTTGGCCTTTTTTAACCATAATTAGGCTGATCAAGCGTAATTTCACCGAATTTAGGTTATTTTAGATATCAGGATGCCTAGAGCACGGCCTACCCAGCGTCCATTAGTGGACGAGCAGATCAGTACTAGCAGCACGGAGCACATCAGTCCTCTCCTGTGGATTCCCCACAGCGAGCACCGAGTCTCACTGGCTTCTCGTGAGGTACGTTCCTTTTCTTATATTTTCATTAAATTTTGTTGGGTTTAAATTTTATCATGTTATCACCATGCGGATTACCTTTTTCAACGCAGGACATTAATCTTTTAGATGTGAAGTTGCGGTGCGTACACATGAAGTACTACGAGGTGATGCGGCCGTACCTCTTCAACTTGGGTCTCCACCACGTTGTGGACATCGTGCGCACAGAGAAGAGCATCATCAATGCATCTCTAATCACCGGACTGGTGGAGCGATGGCGTCCCGAGACGCACACGTTTCACATGCCTTTCGGAGAGATGACAGTGACTCTCCAGGATGTGAGTGCTCTCTGGGGTTTGGCTATCCGTGGCACACCCGTCGGAGGCGTCTCTGACAGCACCAGCTTCGCAGGTTATGTCGATGAGTTGTTGGGAGCTGACCCTGAGTATATCATTGGGGACCGAGGGAGGTCCAAATTTCATCTGCGGATGACGAGGTTACGGCAGCACTTCATCGCGGGTCTTTCGGCAGATTCCACAGAGGAGGAGATTGTGAGGTAAATTTTATAACTTGTTTCTACTAATTAATTTATAATACGATGATTCTATTAGAATTTTTATATGTTTTGTATTGCAGATATACACGCGGCTACGTGATGGACCTTTTTGGTTCTGTCATGTTTCCTGATTCCAGCGGTGATCAGGTGCCGATGATGTATCTCCCGTTGCTGATGGGCATTGAGCGGCCGTCGTCGTACAACTGGGGTGGAGCTGTCCTGGCGCATCTGTACTCAAACCTGTGTCGCAGTAGTGAGGTAAGTCACCAACTCTTATTTTAGTGTAAATTATTTAATCAACCAATCCATCAAAATACACTGACGCGTAATTTTCTTGAAAATGAAGCCGACGGCGAAGCAGATGTACGGGCCGGTACTCCTGCTTCAGCACTGGTCATGGTCACGTCTACCAGTGGGCCGTCCTATCCCCAATGAGGCGCCGGATTGGGGAGAGCCAGACACGTTTCACTGCCCGGCATACGCCAAGAAGTGGCACGGTTTCCACCACTACCAGGATCGGACCCACGGTGCTACTGTTGGGATCAGGACAGTCCGGTCAGAGCTTCAGAGTTTGATCTGACACGCTAAATTTTTTTCAGCTTTTGTCAGCGATCAAGGAGTGCGGGCATGGGATCCGCATGCTGGGAAAGAAGAACTGGAGACTGCTTGGGTACCGCACCCTAAAGAAGAATGCGAATACAGTGGAGGATGCCGGGCACGGTGGAAAGATCATCGGTATGCTGCGGGACGCCAGAGAGAACATCAACTGGCGTGAGATAGATCCGCATGAGCCCGATCGGAGCCCGGTTCTGTTAGATGATATGCCATCTTCCCCCGATTCACATCCAGAGTGGGACTACCACCGTTGGGTATTGTCCGACGTTGGGTGGACGGCATGGTACGACGAGCATGGACGTCCGGTGCAGCCTCAGGTATTTCATACTTCAGTATCAGCTAGATGTTTTAATAAATTTCTTCATTCAGATCAAATTTAATAAATTATGTGTATGATTGCAGGGTCCGGCAGAGAGGCCGCCACAGCCACCACCTGAGATGTCCGATACTTCTGAGTACGAGTCCCTCTCGTACAGTCTCCAGGAATTCGGGGTATTCGATGAGGATTTCAGCTCGGCACCGAGGGTACCCCGATATGGCACAGAGATGCCGCATGATGGAGAGGCTAGTGGTAGCGGGTCTCATGCTCAGCCTGCCTTTGGGAGTGAGTTTGCCGCATCTATCTTCGCTACACCTCCGCCAGTACCACCAGTCTCCACAGGCGATGCCAGTTGGGATACCGCCGAGCAGATACTGAGGTCTGCCGATGCCCCAGATGAGCCCGAGAGAGACGGAGCCTGGCCGCGCTGGCCGCGCCGGGCAAACGCCGGAGTACCGCCTCATCGATATTCTCCCTCTCCGTTTTAGTTGTATTTTTACTAGTTTTGTACTATTTATATTTGATATACTATTTATGTTTGGTATATTTGGATTATCCTATATTTCGGTTCTTGTGTATGTGTGCTTTTATGGTAATGCTAAACAAAAAATATAACAACATTAAAATAGTAGCACAACATAAAAAATAGTAGCACAATATAGCGTATTCAATTAATATAACAACTTGTAAAATAATGTAATGTAATGTAATTTAGCGTAATTTAACATAATATAGTGTTATTCAATATAATTTCAATTAATATAACATATTTTAGTATAAATATGCTAATTATATATCAAAAGAAGTAATATAACAACTAATTTAAACAAAAAATTTCAAATTTTCAGTGTTAAATTTTAATACTTTGATCTTCATAGTGTCTCTCTCCAAAAAACGGGAAAAAAAAAAAAAAAAAGGTACATGGCCGGCCATTTTCTGGCCGGCTTAGGGAGGGTACTTGGCCGGCCAGAAAATGGCCGGCTTGGGTATATATCGATATTGAGTTGAGTTCTGGGTATAATTAATAATTTGTATTAAACTTTGGATATTAATAAAAAAATCGGATATTTCCATCTCCGAATCTGTTACCCAAGCCACAAAATGAAAAATTTCTTTCTCTATTTTTTTTTTCATCCGATCAATCTTGTCTATTCTTTACGATAATTTTTGAGAAATTTTGCGATTCTAAAACTACGAATTTTTTCTAATCGATTTTCTTTTTCAAATGAAATTAATGATGAAATACATTTGAATTATATTTGTGTTATTAATTTTCTTCTTCTTAATATGCTATGTATAAAAACTTGATATACTAGATTTAAAGAATTAATATACTAGAGTTAAAGATTTGCACGCGCTATAAATTAAATGTAGAGTAAAGATGTTGTCCCCCCCCCACTCCAGTCCCCTAAACGTCCCCCCCAATTCTAACTAACTTTGTCAATCATTAAATCACCTTGAAAAACGTGTAAAAGATGAGTCCAGTTTTTTTCTTTAAATACTTGATATCTTAAGTATGAATACTTGATGAATTATATATAAATATTTGATATCTTAGGTATGAATACTTTCCATTTTGTATGAATACTTTTCATATTTGAATATTTGATACCTTAAAAAACGTGTAAAAGTATGTCATCATGGATCTCATTTGAAAGAGAAAATTATGTAGAACACGTTCGTGGTTTTAGATTTGCAAAATTCCTCATAGATCGTCCCAAAAATTGGTTAGATTGAACGGAGAAAAAAAAAACCACCTTAAAAAACGTGTAAAAGATGAGTAGGTATTGCGTACAGTTTTTTTTATGTACTTGATATCTTAGGTATGAATACTTGATGAATTATATATGAATACTTGATATCTTAGGTATTCATACTTTCCATTTTGTATGTGAATTAATTTAATCAATGAATGGGGGACTGGTGGTGTGATCCACATGACTTTTTGGTTGTGGTCCCCAATGCAGTCTGACAGTTACTGCCCCCGAAAAGTAATAGTCCCCAGTTTGTATGTGAATTAATACTTGATATCTAAGGTATGAATAACTTGATATCTAAGGTATTAATACTTCATATCTTAGGTATGAATACTTTCCATGTTGTTGAATGGGGGACTGACAGTTGTACTTTGACCGTTAGGGGGACTGACAGTTGTACTTTGACAGTTAGGGGGACGTTTAGGGGACTGAATGGGGGGGACTGTTAGTCGATCCCTTAAATGTATTAGCGAACTTCTAAAAGGTAGTTATGATAAGAGATAGTCAGAGTTAGAAGATTTAACCGAAGATTTAATCTGGAGTTAGTTACCAGGTTCGAAAGAATAATATCTACTTATCTAATAAAGGACAATGAAATGGAAGAGCAACTATAAAAACACTCTTCAGCAAGTAAATGCCATAAAAAATAATTTATCAAATTTCATATCATAAGCATGCCATCGAAGGTCAATGTTGTTAATTAAATAGGGATTTAGTTAGGGACAATCTGGAGACCTATAACCTTTCATCTTGTACATACAAACAAGGACTATATAGTATATTGCATACTTAATTAGCTCCTTTGTCCATGGAACCTTAATATATCTCAATGTCAAGGAGAATCAAGATCTAAATTATTCTTCATTTTTCCAAGCATGAAGGTACATTAATATTGGATTTTGCTATCCAATAGTTGCGCTATAGCTTTTTCGGATCTCAAAAGCTATAACGCTATTAACCGTTTTTTTTATATAATGATTCTAAATAGCTAGCTATGGTTGAGCTATAGCCTTTTCGGCCCTTAAAAGCTATACCGCTATAATCGCTATTTAGAATCTTGTTTTATATTCATGGGTAAGCGATCCTCACAAGAAAAAAAAAAAAGCTCTACATTAATTGTAAGTAATCCAAGTTTGGTACTTGATTCTTTTTAATTGACCAATCATCTAAATGCAAGAAGAAGAAAAAACTGTACATTGTAATAAATTATGTATGAAATAAATAAGATGTTTGAAAAAACAATTTTAAAAATTAACCATAGCTTCTTGTTATTACCTTTTGAAATTTAGGAAATTTTGTTAGTATTTATTTGAATCTCCTGAATTAAAGAGGACACATTTCGTTGCACGCGCTGTGAAACATTTGAACAAAACAAAGCAAATTTGAAATAACAGCGAGCAAAAAGCCACAATAATTACAGAATAAATCTTTTCAGTAACCGCTCCTCAAATTCAAATAATAATAATTTTACATTGAGTTTACCAAATAAGCACCAACTGTAAAACAATACAATCTTATCAATAGAAAAGAAAAGGATTGCAATTAAATTTTTGTGGGAAATGCAGACTATCTTATACACATTTTTTTTTAGTAAAATGCCGGAGATCAAGCTACCCAATTATTTAATATTCATAAAAAATATTGCTTTTAGTCAGTAAATCAAAGACTGATTCTCGATTATTTTATATACTGTGAATAAAAATAGACAAAAATACTAATGAGTGGTGCACTGGTAATATCTGCGTGCCATCCTTGGATGGTATTCGGATATAATATATGCGTACCGGATAACATTGTAAATTTTTTCAATTCTATGTCAATTTTGTATTTTTTTTCTTTTCAAATGGTAACTAAAAAAAATCGGATTTATGATCTTATATTTCACAAGAATAGAGTTAGCAAAAAACGGAATTTAGTTCGGCAAACAATTTTTTTATTCAGTTCTTTTTTTCTTTTAGTTAGCAAAATAAAATTAAAATTTTCATAAAAGTTTACAAAAGCGTTGTCTTTATATATTTTTTTTGTGACTTGTTGTTAGCAATTAATATATGTAGTATACAATTGAAAGCTTTATCAAATAAATGCACATTATTGCGCTTGAGAGATATCAACTTATAAATATTAAATCATTAATGTTGACTAATAATTTTTCAAAACCATAGTGTCCAAAATTGTCACTTTTTTCAAGGAATTTTTTTTGAGGAAAAAAACATTGGTCACATACGAGAAAACATAATCTGAATAAATCAATAAATGTATGCATAAACAAAATATATCAACAAATTACAAGAGTTGGGAATAATTTTTCATTTGTTTAATTAGAATTTAATTTGTTAATTGCACACTTCTTAATTGGCATGATTGTTTAATTAGAATTTAATTTTTATTTGTTACACTTACATATTCATTTCTTAATTGCACACCTTTTCAAATAATCATTATACCAATAATTCAATAAGCCATATAATCAACGATGTTACATTTAAAAAAAAAAATTCAAAGAAATTATTTTTGCGAAATAAAAGTAATGATCACATGGCAAATATAGGAAAATATAATCTGAACAATAAATGCATAAATAAAATATATCAACAAAAATAAGTGTAGGATTGCATAGTCCTAACAAAAACTTAGCAGTGCTAACTAAAACAAATTTTTATAAATATTTTAATCTTTTATGATAATTCCTCACAAATTCATGAAGAATGTAAATTTCCTTCCTAGTAATTTGTGTCCATAATAGAAAGTAAATTTCTTGAAAAATCCATAAGCAAATAATTTAAAAAAAAATTTCCTTCCTCGTAAATTAATATCTTTCTATTTAATAAGATGTCAAAATCGTTAGAAATAAGGAAAAGATGTGATTCTAACAAATACTTATATGTAGAAAACTACATGCGTAATTTTGGCAGAAATAAATAATTAAAGAATATTAAAAGTTCTCTGTAATATATATAATTTATAAAATATTATATAAATAAAGAATAATATATAAGAAATAATTTAGAAAAGAAATTTATACGAAATTTAACTTTAAATACTCTAAAAAAAATCTACAATAAGCGTAGATAATAAGAACTCAAAATATTTTTAAATTGTTAAGTTTATTTGAGTGATTTTATGTTATACTTAAAATCACACATCCAAGAAAACAATGATAAGTTAGCATTAATACTATACAATTCATAAATTTAGATGATTTTAAAAAATGATATATAAGAAGTTTATTTGTCACACATTTATAATGCATAATCACTCATTTATTGTTTTCCTTTCACGTACTTTTATTCCATTGCATGCTTTTTGTTGCTTCAAGTAACTAGTTTACCTACTATAAATAACAAGTTAGAAATATTAATCGTATGTGAGATTAAAAGACATTCTATTCTAAAATTGAATCACTTGTGATTTTAAAACATCTTATATTAAATGTTAGACATTAGAGGAAATCAATTATTCATATCTAATATTTACATATTAGAAATTAGACTCTACTAGATAAATGTAGATGTTATTATTTAAACAATTATTATTTTGTTTACTTCAGTTAGGAGTAAATCTTATTTAGAAAAATTACTCAAACCTTAAGCAAAATATTTTCTGTTTTATTACTGTCCTTAATTATTTTTAAGTGTTTTTCTAATATATGACTTATTCAAACTATAAGCAAATTATTATTATTGGTTAAGTTTTTGTTAGTTTTTTTTTTTATGAATGAAAGAGTTAAAAACGTCAATAAAAAACTTTATAAAGTTAGAAGGACATGATAAAATGACTTTTGTTATTATGAAATTAGATATGCTATGATAAAACATGTCAATATTGATCAGAGTCAAAATAACGATGATTTACGTAGGATTTTGGCTTAGGTTTTGCATATTTTCTCATACTTATATTTACTTTATTAGAGAAAAAGGCTACTGTCACCCTTCTTTATTTTTATTGCAGAAAACAGATTTTGGGACTATTTTACATCAAATGGAGCTAGAATCGGGTCAATCGGATCAGCGACGCTCATCGACTAAGTCTCTGTTACGGTCCGTATTGCCTAATACGGACCAGGCCTAGCACAGACCAGGAGATAGCGCTGGAAGCATTAAACCCTAACCGTCAAGGACCTAATACGGACCGTATCACCTGATACGGCCCGTATCCCCTGATACGGCCCGTATCCCCTGATACGGCCCGTATCCGAAGGCCTCTCTTGGGAATAACTGCCGACAGCTGTTTCCAGATCAGTTTCTTAGCCCCTACTCAACCTCTACACGTCCCTCCACTCCTATATAAGGCCCCTGGGCAGAAGGAATAATCATCTTTGTAATTAGGGTTAGATTTGATTAAAGTGAGAAGAGAGGAGTGCTTGTAACAATGCCGTTTCGCGGCTAAGTTTCTTTTCTTAGGGCTAGGCAGTAAACCTTGTTACTCTTGATGTTTTGATATATATATTTCTGTTGATTATGATTTCTTGTTGTTGGAACAAAATGCTTTTGTGATTTACTATCTCTTCATCTAACTTCAATGATCTAGTTTGAATCCGTTAGAGTAGTGACAGTACTTTAATGGTAAGAGAAACTATTTGTATGAATTAGTCTCGTTGAGATCTATTAGGTTTATGTGAAGAAAACTTTAGCGGGGAAACCATAAACAAACCAACAAAACGCGTACCAAATTCTATCACTTGCGTAAAGTAAATCGCAGTGATCTGTGTAGTAATTTGGGGTATTTGAGAGATCAGACATTTGCGTAAGGTAAATCGCAGTGTCCTATGTAGAATCTCGGTGAAAGATCTGTCATTCTTGCGTAACATAAATCGCAGTGACCTATGTGGTGTCTTTCATTAAACAACAACAGGAAATCAGACGCAACAGGAATATATTGTCAAGGCGGATTGAGTGGTAATGGTGTGCCGAAACCCTAGAAATTCTCATCTCTATCTTTATTTTAATTATTTTTAATTGCTTCCTAATTTACATTGATCACAACAACATATCTCAATTTACAGATTTCGTCTAGCCTTTCGAAAGATTGTGATTCGATCGCTCAAAGTATTGAACCAATATTCCCTGTGGATCGACCTCGAATATACTACTCGATAGGATTGTGCGCTTGCAGTCCGAA
Source organism: Carex parvula (assembly GCA_025461045.1). Lineage (NCBI taxonomy): Eukaryota > Viridiplantae > Streptophyta > Magnoliopsida > Poales > Cyperaceae > Carex > Carex parvula. The sequence goes on along the minus strand of JAJGRW010001388.1, from coordinate 29,302 downwards.
CCGATAGCATTTACGAGTTTATAAATATTAAAAGAAACATTGCTCTATTTTGAGTGATCAAATATACTTGAAATATGTTTATGTTTATTTAATCAGAGTTATAGTCGGACAATACAAAATTGTCACTTTTGTTCAATATATATTTTTTTTTTGATACATTTTTTTTGGGTGCTGTCTATGGTACAAATATGCCGTAAAAAAGTTGATATGTACCGTAACATCAAAACGTTTTTTTTCCACTTTAATTAACTATTATACCAATATATTTTTTTTGTTGCCTTGCATTGTTCTAAATTTGCATTTCTGCATTAGTAGTATTTTGTCGTTCTTTCAATTTAAAGCGTTAATTTACATTAATTTTTTTTGTTTAACTATTGATGCTCGTACATTTAATATAGACCAAAAGTACAATGAAACAAAAAATCTATAGTTCCTAGTGTCAGTTTTGTCTACAGAGAAAAGAACATCCAAAACCTCGAATTTGAAACCTTTCACATAATTTCACATACAACTGAAAGTCTGAAACCCTTCATAATTTCTTTTCTAACACGCAAACAAGCTGAGAACTAGAAGAACACAACAGAAAACAAAGCAAAATTTTCGTTTTAGCAAGAAAATAACACACATAAAAAAGATAAAGAAAAAAAAGGCAAAGTAGCTAGCTGGCTGTGCAGTCCAAAGGAACACTGATTTAGTAAAAGCTTAATGAAAAAACTATACTCTCTATGACATATTAAATACACCTTCATCGTGCCTCATTTATTGGTACAACGAATACAAACTACTAAAGATACAAAAAGATTTCCCACACCCCTACATTCCCGAAAGGAAATGTGTAATCGGTAGCCCACACCAGTACCTCTCATAATACAAACAAAATTAACAGTCAAATTAGCAACTTTAAAGGGGCTATTTCTCCTGGCTTATATGGCCTATACAGCCTCACAAATCGGAACCCATAATTCTGACCACATGGCACACCTCCTGAGAAATTAATGAACCGTTATTGTTAAATTATCGATTACCTCTCTTTGCAAAGTAAACTTTTTCTTAATTAGTGCGATGAATTAAAAATTAACCAGTATCAAACGTCAGCAATTAAATTTCTTAAACCGTGTTGCATGTTTTGCCAACATCTGTTAAAAACACATAACAACAGATAAAAGCTTGTATATTTGAGAAAGAGTGACTTTTTTTGGAACACTAAACCCATAGAGAACCAAAGAATAAATAGCTATTCATATTTACAGTAACTAGTAATTTTATTGAGCAACAATTGGAAATCAATCAAGCTTAGCTAATATGAAACTGGCAACCCTAAAAACACGACATACTAGACTAAGGCAAGACTATAGTGCAAAATTTTACATGTATACATACAGAAAATTGTTGATGTAAACATGTAAAATCAAAAGAGATTTTCAAGAAGATAACATGATACCTTATATTCTTCGTCTTGTGTCAACCTTTGGTTTCTTCGAAGCCATTAAACTGTCTGCGCTCTTACTGCTAGATTCTATCTGAAAGAAAAAATCAAAATAATAACTTAACAACAAGGTCATCTAATTATGCATACTTAGAGAGAGAGAGAGAGAGAGAGAGAGAGACCTTTTCTAGTTTGTCTCTGACTAAATTTACAGTGGCATTCATGGATGCAGAGGGAAAAAAATCCTGCAAAAGATATAAAAAATTACATGCTTCATTACTATACGTCACATAGTTGACATTGTTGAAATAGATCAGCAAAAGTCATCTTAAAGATTAATTTCTAATAGCAAAACTTCGTTGAGATTAAAAAGGAAGAAAAACATTTGTTTACTCTTTGTGCGAAAGAAATGATGTTTGGATTTTTTAAAGGGTCAGAATGAAAATAGCATGCCTTGTTGGAGGAAACATGATCATAAACCATGTCTGCAGTACTAGAGCCTTGACTTGCATTTCCATAGCCTCTGGAAATATGAAAACATTACAAAATAGCAACCAAATAAAAAAAGAACAAAGATTACCGTGCTGGTACCGTTCATTACTGGTATAGATGGACTGATACTGGCCACTCATAATAGACCTTTAAAATTTCAAACTTTCTTTTGCCATTTATTTTGCATTATATCGTGGTTATGAAACTAGATATTCAGTGTTACAACTGATTTATCGAGGAGACAAGGATCAGCCATATTGGCAATTAAACATGTAACAAAAAGAGCTGCCAGCAGCAGTTAGGACTGCTACAAAAATGAAAAATCTAAAAGCAATAAATAGAATTAAGGCACATTTTTTAAGTTTACATGCAAGTAACTTGGGATAAAACCCCATTTAATCATATTAATAATGAAACAAAACAAGAAGGACATGTAAAAGTAAAAGACAGTAGAATTTAAGGCCATACCTCTTATTAGAGATCCAATTCTTAACTTGCGCACCTTCTCTTCTTCCAGCTGTAGCTGAAAAAAATGCAAAACATAACTTGCATGCTTTATGAAAAATAACAATGGTATATGGTTATTCCACCTAATTAAGCCTTGATTCAGCCATGCAATTCAATAAAACACAATTGATATTACAAACAAAAATATTCGAGAGCTAAGGGCAAAATCAAACTTACTATTGATGCGGCCTAATACTTCACGCCTCCTGGCTTCAAGTTTTTCTTTTGTGTCAGAAAGTGTCTCAAAATGAGGTGCATATGTAACTTGTATTCGATTCCCAAGAAAAACAGACTCATCAAGTTTTCTCTTCGAAAACCTTCAGATCATAATTTTACTGTCAGAGTAAGATTTACATATTTTAGAGACATTAAAAATATCTAACAGGTTGGTCACTAGTTAAAAAAGAATAAGCACAGCACTGATTGTTAATGTTCCTTTTTAGGTAAGCATCCATTAAAACCTAACTAAACTAAATTCTAATTAAGATGGACCAAAAAGAAGCAAAGATACAAGTTTTTAATAATAAAAATAATTTTTTTATCTTCAAGTACATTTATAATCACCTTGCATTGCTGACCTGAGAGAATTTGATAAAGAAAACATCAGTATACGGTTCACAATCCTCGGCATCCATAGGCTTACACCTGTGAAAAATAATGGTTAGGTTTAAAGCATAATGATATCCAAAGAAAAAAGAAGAATGAAAGGAATTTTGAAAAGATGAACTAACTCTTCGACTGGACCATATGATTCAAATAATTTCTTGAGCTCTTCTTCGCAGCCTAATGAAGGAACGTTTCTCACAATCAGATATCTGCAAAAACAAGGAGGGGTAAAAAGAAACTGTAAAAATGCCCTCAACAAATTGTATTACTCATTACTCATTGATTATAAAATTTGTCTCAAATTTTCTGTCTAAAATCCAATCAAGTCAATCTCTGTGCATCAACAACGGTGCAGTGCTTTAGAGCCTATTTCAGCTATATTCTGGTTTGATAAAACCCTAATTCAATAAAAAATAGCTCTAATTAGACGAAATCAATCCAAATCAGTGTGCAGCTTAGTTTAAAATTCATCCCTTCTTCTCCTGACTATATACGACCGGAGAAATTTCTATAATATTGTTTGAAATACTTTGATTCATCGCAGACGGTGTAAACGCGCACTGCGGCTGGCTCGTCTCTGTATCGAGGCATCTTCGGCCTCCGCTGCAGCGTGTGCTCGGATCGATTTGTAATTCGGTAACGAAAGAAGAGGAGGCAAGTCTGAGTTGTGGGCCACACAGGTCAGAGTGAGGTATTATCGAGTGGGTGTTTTCTAGGCATACGGGCTTACATGGGCTTTATATTATAAATAACTTAATTTTGGATGCTCTGTGACGTCAGCAATGAACAATTCACATAATATGTCTTATTGTAGCTAATGCAATGTAATGATATCTTACTATAGTTCATTTAGCACTCAAAACTGCTTGCCACCAAAATGAATAATACAAGTTTCAATTGGCTTATTTGTTTAAGAAAATTTAACAGTTTTTCAAACTAATTAAAATTCAGGTTGCCAAATTTAAGTTCAAAGTTTCAAACTAACTGAACAACAGCTCCTGCTGGTGCGCATACTGTACCAGTGAGAGAGAGAGAGAGAGAGAGCAGATCTGCAACAAACCGAGGGCGCTGGAGAGAAATTCCGAAAATGGAAGGGTGATAATTCGATTTATCATAATAGTACGTTGTGATCGCCTTCTTCAAAAATTTGTAAAACAACGGCGAAAACTCCAAATCATCCTCCACCACAAATGCAAATTCATCATCTGACTGGGGCCACCACGCCTCGATCCACTGTGCTTGCAGCCCTCTATTTTCACTATTATAGATTATATGTTTCTCGCCATTAGGCCAACAGAACCCATCCAGGAATCCGAGAATCTGCTGATCTGATTCGACCTTTTCGTGAGGTTGTCATCTCAAAAGCATCCCAGCATTCTCCAGTGGTTTTTGCTTTCAGTTCTCTTGAACTTAGATCCTTCAACAGTAAGAGGACAACCACAATGACTATTTTCAAAACTATATTGCTACCATGTTCTCAATTTTTCACACATTTCTTTGATAGTGATATATACGTTCTTGTCCACCTTACCTTCATATCTTACTAACTTGCCTCCATTTCTGGTCATTTTTTCCAATTAGGAGAGCATTTTCTGAAGACATATAGTGCTAGCAAAATTTACACTGACCAAACTCAGCCTCACATTGCTCAGTACTTGTCACTATAAGTTCACTTACATCAAAATTTCAAACCTCAAACTAATTACAAAACAAAAAAGATACTACCACTATATTAATTCCATACAATGCTTGTATTATTTCCCTTATTACTACAAACTTGTCATGCACACCGCTCTGTACTCTTCAGAGACTACATGTATTACTCGCACAGTTCAGTCAACCTTGTACGATAGTAGACTTCTTTCCATGGTACTCACCACATTCATCACTACACAATTCACCAAATTGAAGTACTCCCAATACCATCACTCCAACACCTACATATATCTAAGCCAATAAACCAACCAGAACAACAACAACGAACACAACACCAAGATATTGCACCACAACAATTTTCCTAAAAATATTTTCGTCATAATTACATTTACTTACCCCGTAATATTTATCTCTCATAAATCACATAACCAATTCTGATGTTTCTCGCACCACATCTACAATACATGTGATTCCACACCAAACAAAGTACTAACTATGCACGCCTATTTCATAGCTTAAATGCAAGGCACTCTCCCGTGAATGTGCTTCAGCCTCGAACCTTCCAACCTTCAAAGGCTTCAAAACTAACAGTACCAATAAACATCTCCTTACAGGACCTAATTGCCCTCGAACCATACAGCAATAAGGTAAGCTTAATTTTAACAACACATGCCATATTCGATCAAAACTACCATCTATCAAATACTAGTCAGTCTATTCTACCAACTTATGTAGGACCAACAATTCTCCTGCGTAGCAACCATTGATGGAATTGTTAACCAAGACAGTTGGTCTTACTCTGCGTGCCCGGAATGTAAAGTGGCGAATTACTGCGACGGAAATTCTACGACATGCCACAACTGCCACACAACTATGACAACAGCAATTCAATGGTACTAATACCTTACCTCCTCCTACCTGTCAATTATTCCTTCAATACATTTCCAACTTCACTTCCTAAACCAATGCATACACAGGTATTTCAAATACACAATCGTTGGTGCAAACATCTGCCTTACATACATTTGTTTTTTTATTTTATTCCATTCCTTCCTCCCGTGAAATATACCAATTTCCCACTCCATTTTGTAGGTATCGTTTACTGTTGCACGTTTCCGATGGAGACACAGTGACGGAATTTACTCTAATGGGGAAACAGGCAGAAAATGTAATTAACAAAAAGGCAGACATGGTCTTCACAGAATCAAGGCGAACTAGGCAGATGATTCCACAAACTCTCAAGAATATCTACGGCAAACGTCTGATGTTTACAGTGGAAATAAACCTCTCACAACTACATAAACATCATTTGTCATATGATGTTAACAAGGTTGAGCATGTTCCAGCAATACTCCCCCATTCTCTACAATCTCATGTACTGCCTCCCAACAGTTGTGAGGACTAGTACTCTGAAGAAACTACCTCCCGCTTACCTATACCCAAAAGGAAAGCGGAACACATAGGTCTCTCCCCACAACCTGCTGAGCTCCTCCTTAGGTATTACGAACTCAAAATCTGAAATGAATTACCTCCACTTTCCTTGCATTCGAAACATATACTAAGACATTATTTTCACCTCCTAACACCCTTTCTTCCTGTCCATTACGTTCTCCTCCAACAGCTCACCCACCGAGAATCCTGCATCGTCGCACTCCTCCGTAACGAGAAGGAAGATCTTACCATAGCTGACTAAGGAAGATGCCAACAACAGGTAAGTACTCATTTCTGTAAAAAGAAAAACTTCAGTAATGTATATCTTAAATTTCAGCCTGCTTCATTCGAAAGTTCATACCGAAATTGACATACTGGTAAGAAACATATTCCTTCCAGTTTGACTAAATTGACTAACAAACCAACCACAACCTATCCATGTCACAATAACAACAACAACATGCAGTGAAATCTCAAATACTTTAACATACTACGCCATACACAACTCACCTGCCACATATATGACAATTCTAATCTCCAATATTCTTTGTAGTGGCATGCGCTCCACGATCGATGAAAGCTCAACCTCTGCCACACCATAAATGGTTGACATGTATTGAGACACTGTACTACCCAAACATCACTGCTATTTTGCTACTTTTGTTTTTTTTTATGTAAAAAAATGTTACTATGTGTGGTTGACAGTATGTAACTCATGTAACATATGCATCACAGCTTTTGTTCTATACACTACCTCCTACGTATGAAATTATATCTGAAAAACTTTCTAATTACTTCCCATCACTTTGCTATTGTCTAATTTCTGCTTGATGAACTACAAATGTGCATGGTATTAGTAATAATTTGTAGCAACCTAAGTGTGTATAGATGTAGGATTTGACTTTTAGGATGTGGATAGATTAGACTCGGTTAACAGTAAAAGGGGTGTTGAAATACACTGTGGATTTAATAATTTTTTTCCAAAACAAATACCAAATTGCTCCATCAACAATTATATGTTCCTTCCATCATTTTTGGTTATGTAACAGAGGGTTTTTTTTTTTCCCCTGCATATTCACTATTCTTTTATGGTAACTAATGGAAATTTCAGTGACAAGATAGCTATCGGATCGTTCCATACAGTCCTTAACACCATAAAATTTGTCTGATATGCCAGTGACTCAGGCCATACAGCTGATCCGATTTTGAAGTTAGCACCATATATTTCTTACTTTCATTACACAGACCCTCTTCTCAAGTAAGTTACAGACTTGTACACCTTTCATCTTTTTGCCTTTCTGCAGATTTCAATTGTTCAAATATCTTTTTTACTGGCCAGTTTCAATTGTTAAAATAATTTTTCACAATGCTCTAATTCTTGAACATTTCGACAGATGATGATACTGATAAGAAAATTACTGGCACTCCTCATGCAGATGACTCTGAGACAAGGTACTATCCAACGAAAAAATCGCTTTGATTTATTTTCTCTTCGTACATTATACATGCACAACATAATTTTTGTTTGGTTGCTATTGGTAGATGTTTGAAGTGTTTTGAGTGCTACTAAAACCAATTCTGACCATCTCTCTGTAATTTTGTTGGGGGTGGGGGTGAGGGGGGGGGGGACCAGTTCAACATTAAATTATCTGTAGGTATGTTCCTCAGTTCAACTCACTTTTGACTTCTGAGTTCCTCACTTGAATTCACTCTTTTACAATTTCACAACATATTAGAAACCAAGATACTCATGCCATGGATTCAACGAGGCTGACACCAACAAAACCAAGACCGGCCACTGTGCCAGTACCAGTGCCTTGCGCTGCTCATGATATTTTGCACTTAGGTCCCTACAACTTAACCTCAGCCAATTCATTCAAACAAAAAATTAAAAGGCGATTGTACCGGTGTTCATACATTTTGAAATTTTTAGTAGTGATTCAACAAGGTATCATGTATCGTCTAATAGCAGTGAGCAAGAATTCAACGAATTTAACAAGGTATCAGGTATCATCTACCATGTAAGAGTAGGGACTAGTACCGGATTCTGGTTCAAATTCAATGAAATTTCCATTATATGCAGTGAGCAAGAAGCAAGTCGGTCGGCGTAGGCAACATCATCTAAGAGCAAAGGAGCAAATTTCCAGGCAAGGTGAAAACTTCGCTCAATTGAGTTTGTACCATTCTTAGTATTTGACTTGTAAATCAAATATGCTGGTAAATTGCAAAAAAAAAAAATAACATCTAACATCTTAGTATCTGAAAGGCCAAACTAATAAAATCATTAAAAAAAATTATGTTGGTTTATCAACAAAATAAGAAGAACCATTATTCAAGTAAAAGAAACAAAATAGTTACAAAGATCAATATGCTCCCAAAAACTTCAAAGGGTACCTACAGTGCAAGTAACATTGTGTTACATTTCATAGATGGAAAACATCACAAGCATGTACAAATTATACCAAAATTGCCCCTCTTCTCTTCCTTTGTCTAGATTAACAGTGAGATAAATAAGGGGTATTTTGAGCATCTTGGTAAGTAACTGAGCATGAGAATCATACGTAGGAGAATTGCATGGTATTGCATGGTTCTATGTTTTGCTGGCTACCTATTTATGGTTTTGCAGGCGTCTGTGTGATAATCTCCCAATTTTCAGGGTTTTCATGGCAAATTTCCCCTTTGCAATAGCTTACTAATGTTTTCTTTTTATTTTTCAGGATTTAATGCAAAATTAACCTCACAATTCTTTAAATATGTCAAAGTAAGTTGCTATTTCTTTATAGAATATATGATTTCGTCAACATCCATTATGATTTGTTCAACATCAGGTATAGCATCAGCTATTTCTTTGTACAATATGGCAATAAAAGAAGTAAAGGTTGTCATAGTGCCTACTCTACCGCGGTATTAAGTTATACACGACATTATTTCTTAAATATCAATTAATTTGTCAAAACAAAATTAATTACTGAAACCAGTACCAACAGTAATATTATTTGAAGATGAGTTTCTCTGAATCCTCTCTTTGTTTTTTGTTTTTTCCAGCTTTGTGTTGCAGTTTTTCACTATGTCGACGAGTACAAATCACACGGTAATTTCTTTTCTTTCATTTTGTCATCTATTATACCTAGGTATTGCTTAAAACTATGGCCTTCTCTAATTAGTGACATTAGATTTACAATAAAACACATATATTTACTTTTAAATACTTGTATAGCAAAAAAAAAATTGGGAAAGTTTTGTTATTGCAAGTACATTCTCCCACAAGACACCTATTCACTGTACACAACCACTTAGCTGCTTAGAAACCTCATACCACCAGCAACCACCACATATCCCACTTACCCACAAAAAAAAAGCCACCTCACCTCATACAACTCCAAATGAAATACATCTGCAAATAAAATCCAATCAGCTACATCATAATACTTTGTACCATTCGTCCATTAAACCCAAAATGAAAAACAAAAAATTAAAAGAAAAAGAGAGAACCAGGCCCAATATATTACAGCAACCCTTACAAAAAAAATTTCGGTTATCCAAACTAATCTACCTACTTCTTCTTACCCTCATCTCCAGAAGACACCTGTCCAAGTTTCCCCACCCCTCCAACACCTGTCTACCTCAGAACAACATAGAAAAAAGCAAGTGCCACCTTGAGACCACTCCCCCACCCACTACACCATAAATCACAGAAGTTAGCCAGAAAAAATCCAACCCCATCTTTATTTAACAGCAAACTACCAGACAACCTCCCTCAACACCTATATCCAATCCCCCCACTGTACATACAACATTCCTACACCCCTTAAAAAAAAACGTTCCATCATCTACCAACATCTATTCCACTCCCACCAGACACTCTCTTCCAAAACGTTGGTGACAAACATGGCAATACTACCCTTGGCTGCACGTGAACTACTAACCAACCTTACCTCAGACCTACGAATGCACCCCCCAACATACAGTCAAGATACCAACATTCGCGATCTAATCACAGTTACGATGGTAGTTCACCTTACACGTACAAATGGAGACCAGCTGGACAAAACTTTCACATCTCCTCCTGAGGATAATATCCCTATAGCAGAAGATATCGCCTCTCGCATGGCACTGCACTACATCTACGCATATTACGTGGGAGACAACCATGTCTCAACATACATGAACTCTCACGTATTTGTGCGGACAAAGAAAGCCTGGGAAGATGTCGCTAATCGGCTAGCTAATCAACTAGACATCGCACGCGACAAAATCCGCAACCTCTACGGCAGATTGTACCAAACCAACATTGATCACAACACTCTCACCGAAAATATAACCCGCTACCACATATTAGAGGCCTTGAAGACAAATACACACTTACAGGAGCTGACCGAACAAAACTCGAAACAACGCTGCCAAATTCTCCTCCTCCAAAACAGCCTCCAATACCTAGAGAACATGAACACACTTATTTGCATGAACAATGACAACCTCCTCCAACTACCACCAACACAAAACACATCAGCTTCAGCCAACAGTGTCCATGCCAGCCTCCACGGAAACGAAATAACAACTGTGACACCGTTTCCTTCCACCCGTGCCAACCTTACAAAACTTTGAACCGTTCTCTTCACCAAGCCCATCTCGTACAAAAACTATGTTTGCTTTTGACCTCACCTGCACATGAGATCACCTTCTTTCCTTTCTTTTCCTCTTTTTCACCTCTCTTTTTGTGTCTCTGCCTACCACTACTAGAATTTTGGTTTCTTGCATGGATGAAATTTCGGTTGTTGCATGAGCTTACTCATGGTACAAGCCCAAAAAAGGCTTGTTGCATGGGTTATCCATGTAACAACTACCCATGGTACAAGCCTCGATGCAAATACTCAATTTCAGACTTGTTGCATGGGCCATCCATGCAATAACTTTTGCAAATCTTATTCCATGAGCTTTCTCATGGAACAAGTAACCATGCAACAAGTCTGAGAATTGGCGCCTGCAGGAGGTATTTGCAAGGATATATAGCGTGGGCCCCATCTGAGTATTTGCAAGGATGAAGAGCGTGGGCCCCACCCTAGTATTTGCAAGGATAGACAACTGAGTATTTGCAAGGATAGAGAGCGTGGGTCCCACACGGGTTATTGCAAGGCTAGTGAAGGGAGTAATTGCATGGATAGAGAAGGTGGGCCCCCCTGTTTATTTGCATGGGTATGAAGGTGGGCCCCACCAGGTTATTTGCATGGATGATACTGGTGGGCCCCACCAGATTATTTGCAAGGATATCATTTGGACCTATTGCATGCACTGTATTACCCCATATTTGTAATGATTTTCCGATGTAAATAATTGACGTTGCAGCAACATATTATCGTGCCGAATTTCTATAATCCTCCCGGTACCAATTTGGTACCAACCCAGTGGCAAGCCAGAAATCTGTTTCATTTCCCATTGAAACATAATAAAAACAATACAATAAAACATGTGGCAAGCAAGAAATCTTTTTCATTTCCCCAATGAAACATAATATGATCAATTCAACAAAACATGGAGAGTAACATTTTAAATTCAAGCAAGCATTGTAACATAAGACCAAAAAGAGCAAGACCCAATTGTTTTTGTATAAACAAAATATAAGCACAGCCTATGACCAAAAAATTTACAAAAGAGCCTACTATTTGTAGCTGCCACATACATTTTTTCTGTGATGGAAGTTGACAAAATCCCACACTAGAAGGGCTGATTGACCAGGTTGTTCTGGTTTTCTCCCCCGAACCATTGGTTGATTGCATCTCCACATAGTTCCATCTCTTGTCCAGATTGCCCATTGAGGAGTGCTTGGAAAGTGCCTCTCCCATCTGATTGTATAAAGTCAGCACCTAGACCCTACATATACCACATTAGCATAGAATAGAAGTTAGTATTATTTGCATTGTACCAACACCAGGTACCTGCACAGCACTAAGATGAACAGCAGAGGTAGCAGCACATCAATAATAGGAATAGAAAGTTAGTATAGATAGTGGTTCAGCACAGCCACTGAAAAAAAACAGCCGGGCTGCCTTATAGAGGAAGGATAATCCTTGGATTAGAGATCACCAAATACAAGCTAATTTAGGTCAGCTATTTTTGTTCTTAAGTAGGGTACGTAAAAATCCAGAAATAAAAGACTTTCATAATACAACATATGTTACCCAAAAAAATAAGGTTCCAACTATAGATATGATACCTGAGGGATGGCCATCGTCAATCGTGAAGCTCCTTCCTGAGTTTGAGGTATAGTTGTGGTACATTGACCCTAAGCATTAAACATTGGAGAATTATGTTAGAATTTGGACATTTCCACATTTGGGTAGTGAGTAATATTAACATCATCTAGTATTTTAGTTAACAATTTAACATGCCAATTAGTGATTTTCCCCATTACACCAACATGTAGAGGTTCATGACTGTAACCTTGAGCGTAAGTTAAGCATGAATCAATTTGATTGATAAATTCAGCAATCAGAAACCCACAGTAAATCAAGTGACACATGAATCTTGATTGGTAGGCTATGTATAATTTCAGGTATGTATCATTTCAAGTGATGTATCATTTGAAAATAAGGTATGTATCATTTCAAGTGACACAGCAATCAGGTATGTATCATTTCAAGTGACAAATGAATCTTGATTGGTAGGCAATGTATAATCAAGTGACACATAAATATAAAAAATCAGAAATTAACAGTAAATGATATATTTTCATACAATACATTAACACATGAATTTTGATTGGTAGTCTATGTATAATTTCAGCAATATACCCGCAATTACTTTATAACCATGATGTTATAAAGATTGTAAAAATTCCCGAATCATGTGCTGATATTGAAAATAATACCATTTTGTACCTGTAAGTTAGGCCTTTGCACCCCCATCATTGCAAATAGTTTTGTGAACATGATGTTATTTTCCGCTTGTACTCTTTTCATCTCTTCTCGCTCCTCATTAAGACGTTGATCTCGTTCTTGCACTAAGATTGCGTTCATTTCTTCGTGAGTGTAAGTTTTCTGCGACCCATGTTGTGTCACCCCAGAAACAGAAGATGCTGCATGGGTTGCCCTGGCTCGTGTGGTTGCTGTTGGCAGCTTAGGATCTAGCACGCTTCCGAAACCTCGTATCCTGCCACGGATTGATCCCCCAACAGCAGTAATATACAAAGCGCTGTCGTCCTTGTCAACATTTGCCGCATCGGCCCTCCATTCAGTAACATCTTCCTATAAGTTGCAACAGGTGAGTAAAATGAATTTTTGATACATGTAGTTAATAAATAATAACTTGATGTAATTTTGTTCATATGTGGTTTACATCAAGTTCACTTCAATTGGAATTCTATTGCTCAACAAATGCACTGAACAAAGTTGTGTTAAGACATATTCATGTTGCAGTTGTGTTAATTTCATGCCATTCCCATTCATGCCAAAGTGGGTACTGTTAATACAAACTATAAGTGATCAGGAACTGAAGGGAATGGTCAACATCTTAGATAGGTATAACCTCAAGTCCATAGAGATTTATAAGGAATTACCAACCTTATCAGACTCATACCAATAACAAACACATATCATCAGTATACCAATTGATATTGACGATAAATAACCTTGACTATGTTTCCATCCAATAATATTTCTTAATACAAAAAAGAAGGAGAAACATATCTTTGATATAAACATCTTCATCAAACCAACATTTAATACTTAAATTCATGTTCGAACCAGATATGCATTAAATTGAACAGTTAATATACATATCTAGTTGTATGCAAGACATTACATATACTAATTTACACCCAAAATACCTTTCTATACTACAAATTTACACCCAAAATACCTTTCAATACTCATAGAATACCTGTATCATTTATAATCCTTAAAATAATGTGTCTTTAAGGGAGTGTGCTGTTATTGAACTGATACATGAGGATACCAATTTCGGTTTGGGTATCAGCTATCAACCATATCAGCTATCAATAAATATAACTTCGTTTACTCTTCATGCTTGCATCAGATATTAGACTTCAGAAAAAAATCCTCAATTTTCCCCAATATCATTTCCTTTGTAATTTTGCCATAAAACCCCTCAAATATATACTTTTCTCATTTTCAGACATTTGACTCATGCATAAGCTGCTATTCAGTCTTTACATGTGAATATATAGTGCAATTGTGGTAATTTCATGCCATCCCTAGTCTCTGTGTAAATGGGTACTGTTAATACAAACTTAAATGTACAGCAACAAGGTTGGGCATGCTAATAAATACAACATACTAACAAGGTTGGGACTGTTAATAAGAACTGTACAGTAAAAAGGTATTGGGACTATACAAAATTACCACTTACATAAACTTTTTTGGCTCTATCGTTGGTGAATTGCAAAGAGTTGATATCGAAAGTTAAGGAGGGTGTGGTAGTCTCCTCTGTTGATTGGTTCACGATGTCATTAGTATCACCATCTTCAGTGGTTTCAGTCACGCCCTCCGTGGCAGCCTCATATTGAGACAGCACCGGTGATTTTCCATTTTCTAGTCTACAATGCATGTGTAGGTAAATCTCCTCCAATGTTGGAGTTCCTTTTTTTAGTGTTGTCTCCACATGAGAAGGAATAAACAAGAGGTTTGCAATGTCAGATTTACTACTAATCTGTAAATATTGTTAATTTGTTAACACAGTAGTTAATTAAGCTTACTAGTTTATCCACATGCTGGAGTGTGCTAGCTGATCCACCGTGGTGTGCGATTTTAAATCCTGACGACATGCGGTTTATTTTGTTTTGTGTCCTCAACCCTTGCCACTCCTCTGTGTTGAAGATGTCACAGAGACCGTGCCAATTTGCGGCTTTAAGACACCAATGCGGCACGTTGGCCTTCCATAAGGGCATGTCCCAACCAAATTTGTTGATGCACTTGTCTCTTGCGGTGTGCAGCTCCTCAGCGTACCTCTTGACTGCTATGGCATCAAAAACTTCTCGGCAATGGTCGGCATCTTCACCTTCTCTGTATCTAAATCTTTCCTGTAAAAAAGAAAAGGGAAGCAGCGACAGCATATTAATTATTATATATGCATCTAATTGTTCCCATATGAAAACCATATTGCGAAACTTGAGGCAGGCTGAAGTTTCGTTCTATTCTTGTAAGTTGCACTGTACTGTTACTTTCAACACAGTGTACTTTCAGTACTGAGGCAGTGCAAAGTATATTACCAACTGTATATTACCAAACTTGAGGCAGTACTGTACTGAAATTTGGTACAGTACTGTACTGTACAGTTAATATACATATCTAGTTGCACTGTACTGCCTCAGTTAATATACCAAATTGCACTGGTACTGTACTGAAAGTATATTAATCTATATTACTGGTACTGTACTGAAATTTGGTATATTAATCTATATTAATCTATATTACTGTACTGAAAGTATACTAATCTATATTAATCTATATTACTTGTTGTACTGAAATTTGGTATACACTTGTAGTATCCAATTATTATCCTTCTCAAAGAACACAGATGCGACTCAACTCAGGAACAGATGAAAGTATTGAAACATGAATTGTGTAGTATTAAGAAACATGAAAGTTAAAGGGTACCAAAAACGCCTTCTCGATGTTATTCTTTGTGTGAGGATCAAAGGCGTTATAACTTCTTAATGGCGACGGCATGTAATTAAGGGCAAGCCTAGTTATTGCAGCAGTGATTTGCCTTGAGTCCTTTCCGCACGAGAACTCGTGCATCCCAACAGGCCATATCTCCGATCTATTTTCGATGACCTCTGTCGCATCTCGTATAGTTCCAGGCCCTCGTCCCTTTTTCTTTGGTGGTGGAATATCACATTCCTGAGTTGCATCTTCAATCCCGACACCCTGGGTCTGCTGATCTGTTGGGTGCTTCCTCTTGTTGTACTTAGTTGCTCTCGCTCTTGTCAGACCGGATTTTCGGGGAGGCATTTTGGTAGTCGCCCTCTATATTCATAACAAAACAGGGTAATGTGTTATAGGCCGCAATGAGGGTTGATTAATACAAAATAAAGGAGGCAATTCATTGGAATGAACAAAAATAATTACCAACATGAAGTAACTGTAGTGAGTAATTGTCAGCACAATGATACAAGCCATTCTATTTTTAAACAATAATGTGGCTTAGTGGAAAAATGGTTTTCAACAAAAGATGTCAGTCCATTTAATGCGGGCAAGAAATAGAGCCAGTCCATTTTGGTAAATATGACAATGTCAGATTTTTTAGATTGAAGAATCTCTATTACAGAAATTTGGATGATAAATGCGTAATGTGACAGTTTTTGAGTGGTAGGCATGAAATTTCTCCCTTTTAGTGTATGATTAATTTCTCATGTACCCTTGAAGAGATCTTCATACCCAAATTTGCCCTTGATGACTTTACAATATCCAATAAAGACCCTCAACTTTGTTAACCCTTCTATATTTACCCCTAGAGTTAATTATTCGTTGTGAGACTTTAGCTTTTCATGCCTATATCCTTGGTCATTTGAACCAGTAAATAGAAAAGACTACAACAAAAATAAATAAGAAATTAAGCAAGACTTCAAGGGTACATGGGAAATTAAACCCTTTAGTATAAAACTACTAAAATTACACAACTGTTCATACAGTGCATATGAAGGCTACACAATTTTATAAATCTGGAAATGATCAAACTACAAAGTATTTCTATTTTTTCAGATATGAACAATTATCATTTCAGAGAATGGTGATTGTTGAGCACATATCAAGTGTTAGTCCAGATTGAACTACATTTCCCGAGAATTGGCAAAAATATCAAGAGAAATGTCCTCACTTGAAGAGTAAGGTGGAAAAAATGCATAAATACTCACATTTCATCAATCAAGTTCGAAATAGGTAAGTAAAATAAAATTTCTTGGCATTTGAATGTACCTCCGACAAGTGTGCGAGGTACCTCTGTTGGTTGGATGTACTTCCGTGCGGGCAATAATTTGGGTGAAGTTTTTTTAGAGACGGCGAGAAAGAGGGTCAAGAGCGGTGACCTAAAGGGTGGAGAGAAAGAGGGTGGAAATGAGTCGAAAAGTGAGGGAGGCGGCTGAGTATAGTTGTTTATCTAATGGGGGACAGGTATCCTCTCCAATACTGCAAAAGATTCCCTTTAAAATAACGGTTTAAGATTTACTCTTAGCGGTTTTAATGATTTGAGATTCGTGAAAGAACCATCTAGGTCACCGAATCAAGGATTGAAGGATTGCGGTACCGGGGAGGATGTGAATTCGGTAAAGGGGGGAAAATTTTCGCTGGCTGCGATGGGGGGAAAAGTTTCCGCCAATTTTATTAACACAACTGTTTTACTTTCCAGCAGTTTGTTAATTGGTCTGTATGTGAAATGTACCAATGTGATGTGCTGCGTTGAATCAAACCTGCTCTGTTAATGAAAACTTAAAAAATTTGAGAGGGAATTGAAATAGAGCTCCGGATCCTCTCTAGGTACATGGAATTTTGACACGTGTCAGGTGCTTACTGGGGAATTCATTATTGGGCCACTGTTTCAGTGAAATAGGCTCAGTGATTAAATAAGAAGTGGGATTTTAGTATGGTTACATGTGGATTTATAAGAATATATATTCTAATTAAACAGATGAGATAAATTTTGTAAAAATTTTAATAATTATATATTCATATTTTAATTAAATTGGTACATGTCATGACTATGTGATGAACAAATTCAATTTATTAATTATGTGTTATTAGTTTTTCTTCCATGGAGTTGTGAAATTTAGTAATTAATCAATGAAGAAATTTGGCATTTCTTTTTGTTTAAAAAATTATTGAAAATTATATTAGTATCTCTATTATTTGGGACATGATGAATTTTTAATCATGTTTTTGCATCTTAGTAAATGTTTTAGACACCTAAAATAGTAAGTTAGTACATGCATTTAGTCTTAAGAACTCATGTGCCATATACTTGTCATGCAACCATAACTCTAGTTGTGTAAGTTAATGAAGGAACGAACAAAAATGTCGTGGCTCGGTCGATCGGAACCGTTACAATTAAAGATTATGAGCTTACTTTTTCTCTGTTAAAATTTCGTCCAAATTTACGTTGATTTTCACATCCATCTAGCTTACGGAATATCAAGCCATCGAATGGCCATAATCAAATCACGTCGGATCGAAGCTTAGACATCACCAAACTCAAAATCATTTATGTTGTACATGTTAAGGGTCCTCACTTGATCATTTAAGAATCAACTTTGAATCATTCCATGACAAATCAACCGTTGATTTATAACGTGAAAATGCACGGTCCACATTCAATGACACTATTTCAAGAGGCAAATAATAATAGAATGGTATAAAATTGATATTTGTAATAATACTTTATAAATATAATATGATAAAGTTTAGATTTTTGCATTTTGCATTTTGTGCATATTATATGCTGTGTAATTATTATCTAAATGGCCACTGGTTTGTTCAGAGCCATCTGATGTGTGATGAACTGTCCTGATTTAAAAGGGGATCTCCATTTTAGCAGATGAGAGTGGGGCGATGATGACCCCTTAGGTAATACCCTCCATTGAGTTTGTATCCGCCCCAGGTGGAAGTCCCTCTTTACTCTAAGATTTGTGCGAGAGGATCATGCGACACCGATCTGCAGTTGTAAATTTGAGGTACCTCAGGCCCGTCATATTAAATGAAGGTGAAAAGGAATCCATGTTCTGGACGGTACCGCAAAAGATACATGTTTGAGATTAACTCTCAGCTGGTTTAGGATTCGTGCCAAGTTATAAAGAACGGTCCAGATCAAGTAATTGTAAACGATTCCGATTTACGGTACCGTCGGTGATATATATTCGGTGAAAAGAGGGGGAAATGAGATACTTAGTCTCTGGAGAGGGAGTCTGGGACTTAGCTCTTTTTGAAAAGGCAACCAAAACCCTTCACAACCCTTCCTCTCCCTAAACCCTCACACATTACGCCCGAGGCGCAACCCTTCCTCTCCCTCACTCCGTCTCTCGACCCTCTCGATCCTCCCACCCTCTCGACCCTCTGTAGCGTCTCTCGATCGACCCCCGCCTCTTACCCCTCCCGCCGCTCTCTCCACGGTGTCTCGCTAAGACCGGAGATCGAAGGCTCAATCGGTCACCGGCGGTTGTACCCATTCATCGGAATAGGTACGTAGATAACTCATTGTTGAATTTTAGGTTATAAAAATTAGTTTTATTAATTTAGGTTTTAGGAAAGTCGGTAGTAGATTTTTAGTCAAGTATTGTGTGCAAACATGGGGTATTTCTCCTAGATGGAAAATTTCTTGCTATTTCTCAAATGACTAAGAAAGAAAGCACTGAGAAATAAAAATAAAGGAGCTTGCTGCCTTTACATGTGTTTTTTAGATTCAAGCCTAGAATTTCTCAATTTCTCAATTTCACCTTTGTTTATGTTCTCAATTTCTCAATCAATGTCCATAACCAAAAAAAGATCTGTGTCATTTTCAGTATGTTACTAAATCAGTGCTCTATTTTGATAAATGAAACTTAGATGAATTGATATATTGCTCTATTGTCTTTTGACAAAGTATATAAAAAGTTAAATAAAGAAATAGTAATTATCTTTATGTGTAAATTAAGTGGCAAAACCATTTTTATGATTTTTACTCATGCTGATATAAGTTCGTTGTGCCAACTTGGGTTCCATTTTATCACCAAGAGTATCGATGTTGATCACTTTTTTTATGGTTCCATTTTATCACCAACTTGGGTCCGGGTCACTCATGAAATTTAAATTTTATCATGTCTTTTCTCTCACTTTTTTCCTGTGCCCTTGGCCTTGGCCTCCCTTTTGCATCTAATAAAATTGGTTTCGTGGTCTTGAAATTTTCTTTTGATTTCAATGTTTTCTGCTAAAAGGGGGGCCTATTCTTACCCCTGTTAATGTACAGTTTATCAATAGTGCAAGGTACAGAGCAACAGAAGCTTGCCCTTTGTTTCCTTCAAACATTCCCATAAATAGTAAAACAAAAAAACCATCTTCTGTTCTTGCTTAGTTTTTTCTTTGAATGAAATCAGATTTAAATTCTTGCTGACCCAGGCAATGTATTAAATTAACTCTAGGTGTGGCCCTACGGGAGTCAGGGGAATCTATAGTAGTGAATTTCCTACTACCTTAAAGTCTTGGTTGGTTTTTTGTAATAGAAATATTGTTAAGCCCAAGGTTGCATTTTGCATTATTGTCAATTATTCATATGATTGTTAATTACACTTATGATAACGATCAACATCACTGTGACTATTATTAGAATTCGGCCGTGTCTTTTCTTACATTAATATAGGTCATGCACATCCAATTAATTCCATAAACTGAACTTACAATTTAAGAGGAGGTAAGATAAGCGAACTACTTTGCAAGGTTTCTTAATTTGATAACAATGGATGTTTTCTTTAGTCATTATTTATTTTATGAATCAAGATTATGGATTTTTAAGTTAAGTACATATTATAATGTTTGGGAGATATTGGTGGACATTGTTTTTTAGATTCAAGTCTAGAATTTTTCAATTTCTCAAAAATAAAGCACCACGTAATTTCTCATTTTCACCTTTCTTTATGTTCCCAATTTCTAAAGGGCATCGCCCCTGCCCCTTTCTACACGTCTCAATTTCTAAAGGGCATCGCCCCTGCCCCTTTCTACATTTCTCAATTTCTGAAGTAGTATTTTTCTTAAATGTTTGTAAATAAATGAACCTTAAATGATCAACTTGGTATAATTCAAGTCTGATACTAGAATTTTCAAGATCAAGGTTTGTAGCATATCATGATGGTGGAATGCACCAGTTAGATTAGGTTTTAATAAAGAGGAGATGGTTAATTAGGAGATAAAGTTGCAAGTGTTGCTGATGCATGTTAAGAGGGAATGAGAGATGGTTTCATAACATGCATGACCATTAATTGATATATGCATATTATATTTATAAAACTGCTTTATGTTATAAGTTATAGTACTCAACAAATACACCAAAAGGAAGCTGTGCATCGGTTGAACCTTTACCGCCTTTATTTGGGACAAATAATGTTAGCTATTTACCAATATAATCTTTTGGAGCGTAGGTAGTATATAACTTAGTACAATCATTCATTAGTGTGCTTTGGTTTTCTACTATCAAAGAGTGGTGGAAATTAGTATAAATGCTTGGTTTTTCTACAATATATTAATTGAGTGGAAATGAATAATTTAATAAATGTAATTTTTTTTTTTGTAAAACTTTGTTTCTTGAATTAATGTAAACTGGTAATTAACCTAGCTAGTTAAAGGTAGGTATGATGATGATGTAGCTTAAAACTGTGTTTCTTTAATTATTGCAAGAACTCAATTTCTTTAATTAATGTTCTATATTGTATTACATTCACAGATATGATGATGTAGCTTAATTAATAATTTTGTATCACCATGTCACAGAAATGGAGCACAGCGATGATTCTGTAAGGACCACGGTGTCTGGACGCCGGAAATCTCTGAGGCTGAATCCACCACTGGAGGGAACTGACACGGGGACTGTGATACGTTCTCCCCCACCAATACCACAGCCAGTGGCCACTGGGCATCGGGCAGAGCCAATGGCCACTGTGACACATGATCCACCGAAGTCCCTTGCCTCTAAGAGATTGGTTCGTAGACCAAAACCTTTGGGTGCTGACATTGATGGCCGCCGAAGATCCCCAAGGCTGAAGCCTGTTGAGTATCATCGTCAGTCACCACCTCATCCCACTATTTTGACTGTTCCACTTGGCCAACCCTCTCACCCACCATTACAGACTGACCCACTTGCCTCACCCCCTCAAAATGATGTACCGCTAGTCTCTAAGGCTGCCCCTCCTCAGCCCGGTGTACATCGAGAACCGGTCGAGGTACCGGTCGAGGAACCGGTCGAGGAACCGGTCGAGGTACCGGTCGAGGAACCGGTCGAGGTACCGGTCAGTGTAAATGAGGCAGAAGAGGGGGTCGAAGAACCGGTCAGGGACAGAAGGGGAGCGCCGGTCGGTGTCAGAACCTATTATGGGTTTAATCCTTACCTGTCGTACTTGAGGGCCAGAAATCGTGCTGACATGGATTCAGACTCTGACCAATCTGAAGAGTCCGAGGAAATTCTCAGCAGTGAAGATATTGACATGGATCGAGATATGTACACAATTGAAGAGGAGACAGAGGAGGCCTCAGCCGAGTCACAGTCAGACCCGAGCCAGATCGCTGAACTCGAGACCGCTGAACCCCAGTCATCACCACTGGAGCCCCCACCTCAGCCCGACCCCGAGACCGATCCGCATCCCGAGCCGCCAATTGTGCAGCCTGGGGTACAGACCGCAGAATCTGACAACACCGAGGATATTGACAACGATGACATTTCACAGTCATCTGACAAAACTGCAGAGGAGACTGCTGGTGTGCAGTCATTACCGCCGGAGATAGAGGATGATGGCAGTAGGAGGTTCCATAAGCGTCGGGTTCTACGCATGTGTCCTGAAGCACTCGAATTGAGCGGTGTAGACCTGGATTGGTCGGCAGATAAAGTGCAGAATGGCAAGAGGAAAAGAAACAAGAAGGGGAAGAAGTCTGATGTGAAGGGTGTACGGGGTCTTGCCAAGCCTCGTGAACCTGTTCAACCAGATAGAAGGCCTGTACTGAAGGTTGTGGGTGACTACGAGTTCACAGCAGCCCCTGAGTGCTCAAAGGTGGTTACAACAATAGGCTCCTGACATGTGAGTGCATGCCGGGTCCAATCAGGTCATACAACATGTTTCCTTCGAGGGTGAGGTTAGAAATCCTACGTAAATTCTTGCAGCGATACTCATGGGCTGAGGGCGAGGATGTCGGGCGTTGTCTCGATGTCTTTGAGAATATAGCGGCAGATGGTTGGGGGCGTGTACTGGTGGATGCTAGGAGAGTGTGCAGGAAGAAATTTGGAGAGGACAAGGAGTTATGGAAGGAGTTTTGTCCAAGGTGGTGCAAGAATTCGGCTTACTGGAAGGGTCTGTGCGACATTTGGATGAATCCCAAATGGGAGCAATCTTCAAACATCAACCGGGCTAACAAAACTGGGTCTAGCAGCACAGGAGATAAACGTGCCGTCAGTCATGTGGGTGGATCCAGGAGCTCATACAGGCACAAACAAAAACTGGTATGTATTCTTTCATTATTTTTTTTAAACTTGTAGAAAAATATGCTAAGAAGTGGGCTATTTGCGCATTGAAAGTTCAATTTCAGCTCTCCATCTTACACATTGAAAAATTAATTTCCAGAATTTCCTTGCCTTTATCTGTTGTATTGATCTCCATCTTGTACATCGAAAATTCAATTTCAGATTGTGGAGAAGGGGAGCGCCGTTGGTCTTCAGGATGTTTTTGATCGAACTCATTTGAAGAGGTCACCGGCGGGGGAGTACGTCAGTGATAGAGCCAAAAGGGCAGCGGTAATCAAAGCATTTAGTCTGTCTTCATTTTTACACAACATGAACCAAATTGATGGTATTTTGTTGCAACATGAACCAAATTGCACAATGTCATCCCAAATGTACAATGTCATCCCAAATTTTTCTTTTTACCAATAAAAAAAAATAACTGGTATGTATTCTTTCATTACCAAAAAATTCTGGTTTGCTATAGTATAATCGGTTACTTAGTAAATGAGAATTACAAGCACAACTCAAGCAACATAAATGTACCTTTACCATAAAACTGACATTGACTGTAGCACCCTTAGCAAGAATGGTGAAATTGCCAATAGCCCCCTTGTATGTTTATTTTTTTTACTTACTGCATCGATCCAATACAGGATCGGTTCAAATCATTAAAAGAGGCACATGGGAATGAAATGGACGATGAAGCGCTATGGAAACTTGCTGTGGATGGAGAGGACAAGAGAGGCAGGCTGTACGGCTTTGGCAATCGGTCAAGAATGTCAAAAGCCAACCAAGAGGTGGAGGCAATGGAGGCATCCCCATCGGAACCTACCAGAAGCACTGCCACCTCTGCTGAACACACAAAGAAATCGTACACTACCGAGGAGGTGGAAGAGTTAGTTAAAAGGAACCTAGATGCTGCACAAAGAGGGTTTGCTCAGGAGATCGCTGCCCAAGAGAAGCGACACCGAGTGGAAATGGAAGAGAATAAAAAAGAAAATGCGTACAGCAGGGCATGTATCGCGGCGCTCTTCGCCAAAACAGGAGCTGACCCTCCTAACTTCTCTGTAAGTCCAATGTCCCTTTCAACTTTGCTTTTTCCTTCTCTTATCGTAGTATATTAATGCATATTTTCCATTATTTTTCTGCATTTTGTTAGGAGGTTGTCACAAATGTACAGACTTCTGGTGGTGGTGGGGGTGATATCGGAGGGGGAGGGGACACTTCTGGTCGCGGTGGGGGCGATAAAGGAAGCCGGTGATCTCTGGAAGGCCAAAAGTGCTGACATCGATTGGAATTTGTAATAATGTAGTAGCTAACAAAACACTCTAGTTATGTATCTAATTTGATGGAAATTATGTATTAATATGAACAATATCTCTATATTCAGTGAACAATTAAGTAGGATGTGAACAGTCAATTTAAGTATTAACTTTGTTTAATATACTTCAGTCACTTATCTTAGGTAATTAATTAGTATGTTTTTTTTTCTTATCCTCTGTTGGCATATATTGAGTTTCATTCTGTTGGGGTATACAAAAAGGGAAGTACCCCCAAATGTTGGGATATATAAAAAGTAGGATGGGAATTTGTTGTGGGATATATAAAATGCGTACAAACAGGGTACGCAAAAAAACAGAAATGAAATTAGAACAACAATGGCGCTATTTGTACAGGTCTTCCGATGTAAATGCCAACCATCGGTTTCATTTTGATCCCGACACAGACCAGCTTATTGGAAATTCATTTTCTCATGCTCTTCCTTATGAGCACAGTCGGTCAGTCGCCAATTCTCGCCCTTCTTTCTAATCCCTCCACTCTCACTTTTTGAGTCTCTGTGTCTCTCTGCCCGATCTCTAGACTTCCCTGGCTATATCTCTGCGCATTACAATTTCGCTACCAGAACATTGAAGTCAACAGCGGCATTGCAAAATAAGAAGGTAAGTACAACTGAAATTTTGGGATAGGGGAAACTAAGCGATTCATTTCAAATTTATTTAGTGCTACATTTCCTTATAAGATCTAACTCTCTGTGTACATTACCATACAACAAATTCTTTTTTTTTCTTCGCATTGGAACTGTTTGATGAAATGCCACAAAGGACTTGAAGTCATTATGTTGCACCCCATTTCAATTTTTAAATTAACCATCAATACTATTTGTACAGGAAACTAATCAAATGGCCACTAACGACCGTCAATGGATGTACAACAACAGAACACGACTTGAACCGAATTTTATTAGGGGTGTTCAAGAGTTTGCTAAGGCGGCATTATCCAAACCCGATGTGGTGACTATTGACGCACGTGGAAGGAAGTGTATCCCGTGTCCTTGTCAAAATTGTCAAACCTCTATAGTCGAGAAGTGGAAACTGTGAGACTACACCTTTATAAATCTGGTTTTTGCGCCCTATATGAGGTTTGGTACAAGCACGGCGAGGAGTATCCCAACCAAGGTATAAATCCCCCATCCCCTCCACCAACTGATCAAATGGGAGATATGATAAGGGCAGCCGCTGGCCAAAATTTTGATTGGGAGGATGACCAACCCACCGGAGTAGCTAAAAAATTTTTCGACATGCTAGCCGCATCGGAAACACCTCTTTGGGAAGAGAACTTGACCGGACAATTGTAATGCGAAAACCACACCGTGTTGTCGGCGGTCACACAAGCCTTAGCGCTAAAGGCGGAACATCAATTAAGCCAAAAATGTTATGATGGGATGATGGGTCTAATTAAGAGCATGCTTCCACAAAGTTCAAAAATGCCGGATAATTTCTACCAATCCAAGCGATTGATCGAGGGCTTGGGCATGGAACATGTGAAAATAGACGTATGTCCAAACTTTTGTATGCTTTATTACAATGATACGAACAAGGACAAGACAAGTTGTGATGTATGTGGAGAATCGAGATATAAGCCGGGTCATAATACAAAGGCAAAACCCGTTCCACAAAAGATACTTCGTTACCTACCCATCACCCCAAGATTGCAAAGGATGTACTTGACCGAATCAAATGCGGAAAATATGAGATGGCACAAGGAGGGTAAGCGTGACAAACCCGGGATTATGGTGCACCCGGCCGATGGTAAGGCTTGGAAGCATTTCGCGGCCAAGTATCCGGATTTCGCGAAGGAGGTGAGAAATGTAATTTTAGGAATTACGACGGATGGATTCATGCCTTTCAACTCGAGTGCATCTCCATATTCATGTTGGCCGGTGTTTGTCTTTCCATATAACCTACCACCGGGGATGTTAATGAAAGAAGATACCATGTTCCTCACGCTAGTCATCCCCGGACCAAAGCATCCGGGTCGGGACATTGACATCCTTCTTGAACCTTTAATTGACGAGTTGAATAAATTGTGGTCGATTGGAGAAATGACATGGGATGAATCTAGAAAGGAGAATTTCGAGATGCATGCATCACTTATTTGGACGATGAGTGATTATTCCGCTTATGAGATGCTATGTGGGTGGGGTACACATGGACGTTTGGGGTGTTATTATTGTCAAGGTGCAACAAAGGCCTTTCGACTAGTGCATGGTGGGAAAGCAAGTTGGTTTGATTGTCATAGATGTTTCTTGCCTTCGGGTCACCCATTTCGTCGAGATAGGAAAAATTTCATAAAGGGAAGAGCCGAATATGGTGGGCCACCGCGCCACAAAACGGGCGAGGAGATGCTCGAGGAAGTGAGCCAACTAGATGAGATCGAATGGGGTAGAACTAAGAAATTAAACCAAATTCGCGGTTACGCCGATACCCACCATTGGCAAAAGAAGAGTATATTTTGGAGGTTACCATATTGGAAAGACAATCTTTTGCCTCACAATATTGACATTATGCATTTGGAGAAGAATTTTGCGGATAATTTGATTTACACGCTCTTAAACATAGGTGGCAAAACCAAAGATAATGAAAAATCAAGGAAAGATTTGGCTCTCCTTTGCGATCGTGACAATCAACACCTAACCCCGAACCCTCGACACCCAGGAAAGATGCGTAAACCAAAGGCTCCCTTCGCACTTACTCTAGAACAAAAGCGGAAGGTTTTGACATGGCTCAAGGAGATAGTGAAGTTTCCCGATGGGTACGCATCGAATTGGTCAAGGTGTGTTAACCTCACAACAAACACCCTAATTGGGTTTAAAGAGCCATGATTTGCATGTATTCATGGAGCGCCTACTTCCCGTGGCATTTCAAGACTTTGTCCCGGATGAAGTGTGGGATGTTCTATGCGAGATTTCAAGCTTCTTTAGAGAGATATGTGCCAAGGAGCTTTTACCATCCCGTATCGACCAACTAGAAAAGGATATTGTCGTCACACTTTGCAAAATGGAAAAAAAATTCCCGCCAAGTTTCTTCGATTCAATGGAGCATCTTGTGGTGCATGTAGCACACGAGGCAAGAATGGGTGGTCCGGTAGGGTCCCGATGGATGTACCCATGTGAAAGGTTTGCTATCTTTCCCCGAATTTTTTAAATACATAATGAAACACTTCGCTTACAAGTTAGTTGTTATATCGCTTACAAGTTGGTGGTTCTTTGAAATTATAGGCGTAACAAAGAACAAAGGATGAGAGTGACGAACAAGGCACGTGTCGAGGGCTCAATTGTCGAGGCTACAATTGTTAAAGAGGTATCTACCTTTTGCTCACATTATTTTGAAGAAAAAACCTCGAAATGGCAAACAACGAGTTACAAGGAGTAACCCTTCGCAAGGAGGACTATCGATATTTGATAACCCGGGTCGGCCCCCTTGGAAAAGAAAATCGAATTGTTCTTGATGATAAGGACTATAAAGCAGCACACTACTATGTCCTTCACAACTGTCCCGAGATTCGTGACAAGTATGAAAGGTACAATCTTAATTACCTAGCTATATGTTTTAATTTGGAAAACAACCAATGGCCAAAGCCGGTGTCATAACCTCTTTAAAATCATGTAGTATACTGCCCATGAGACATTTACAGACATATTTAAATTTTCCCAGTTGATTATCATTTTTTTTTGTTTGAGTTTGGCTTAGAGTTGACTAGTGCTGATTGTTTCGATAATTCTGGACAGCTGACCTTTATAAATTATTGTCACCAATTGGCTTAACCATATTTTTAGTTCTCTATGTAGAAATGATGGTCACCTCATGTACTATGTGCCAAAAAATTTAAAAAAATAGTAAGGCCTGTAGATATGTGTAACTGAGGGATTTGTGAGGGGCAGTTCACATGCCAGCTCACATCCTTTGACCCAGTTTTTCGTGTTCACCAGCTGGGATTTAAAATCAATTTAAAATCACCAAAATTCATATAAATTGGAAAATTTTGTATATCGATGCTTGGCATGTAATGCTTTATATATTGGCACAATATTGGGAAATTTCAAGACTTATTTTATATCTGGATTTCTATATGCTGGAATTTCTATATATGCGGGAATTTGTATATATGCTGGATTTTGTATATATGCTTTATATATTGGCACTATCGAAATCTTATTTTTATATATGCTGGAATTTGTAGAGAGTTCGATACATGCATGCTCAACGTGGTACAAGACCGCAAGATTTGGACAAAAATTCGTCAAGAGAGTATGGAGATTGGTTACGAACAAAGGTACTCTCTGATGATGATTGTGATAAATATATCCGAAAGGCAGGACTCAAGCCATCTAAAATCGCAAGCTCCTACGAAGTGTACGACATCAACGGGTATCGATTTCACACCGAAAAGTATGGGCAAAACAAGGCAACAAAGAGTAGCGGTGTTTGCATCAACGGAGTTTGATGAAATGGCGAGCAACACGACTTCTATGGAATTCTCCAAGAGGTAATTGAGCTAAATTATGATGGAGGCAACAAGGTTGCCTCTTTAGGTGTATTTGGTTTGACATAACAAACGGGGTAAAAAGGACAAAAAACATGGAATATATAGGTGAAACACACATCTCGGCTAAAAGTTTTGAGCCGTATGTATTGGCATGTCAAGCCAATTCAAGTAGTCTACATT